>JACEII010000114.1:549690-638818 GCA_014332785.1 Antheraea mylitta
TGACTATCGTTGGAACTTTATCTCTCGTATCCGTATTTCTTTTACCCTAGTTTAATCATCACCAATAAAAGTGAATCGATCCTCCTGAACTTACATAAAAAAGTCTGTTCCACGATAAAAATAAACTATCCATAGTAAAATAAGTAAACTTCCAAAGTAATAAATTCGTCTAAGTTATAACTGAAGAAGTTTATCTAAATATATATAAATCTAGTGTTATGATGTTTGTCCACAATGAACTTCGAAACTACTGAACCGATCTTCATGAAACGTTGGCATTTATGTAGAATTTGATTCAACTTGAGAGATACGATAATTTACATTTCGACTCATAACCACAAGATTTTTGATTAGGTACAAATTATTGCCAATGTTGTTTATTGTTATTAATTATAAGTTACATCAGTCTGGGACAGATGGCGCTTTAAATTAATTTGTTTTAATCTTTTAAATCCATTTTATCCGTTTTAAGTTAATTCTATAGTGCAATTCTATTGATCTATTTACAACATAAACTTTTTGTGTATCAAAGCCACAGCAAGACGTGGTCAGGTCGGCTTGTATGATATATGTATACATCGAAGTTATACTATAACATAAATAATGTGACAAAAGTTAAACACGAGAAAAATTTAATACGAGAATTGACATTGACCGAGGTTGGAGAACCAATAGCGAAAACCGTGCTGATCAAAGGGCTCGATGCTTAATTAATTTATGTTCCTGCGAAGGGTCTCCCTCTAATCTTTGCCTCGAATGATGGAACACGTTCCTGTGCCGTGTTACAAAGTAATTATTTAATATCTTTATTGATGGATTCCCAACAGGGTTCAATAATGGTAATTTGACCGTACATTCATATAGTATATTTTATGAAGCGCTATATTTTATTTTAATATCATCACTTCTGCCCGACTGTTATTATGATTTTCACATAAAACTATTGAGAAGTTTTACTTCATACTTTATGTCTCTACATAGTTAAACAAGTTTTTTCAATTAAGTATTATAATAAGAAAATATACATTAAAGAAAATACACAGATGCTAAGAGCAGTTCTGCAGAATCTGTTTCGACTTAAGGTATTTGATATTAGTGAACTGTAAGTTCTGAAATGTGCGTTTGTTTGTTGGCTGCGATTTCACGCATTAATTACTGAACCGATCACTGCAAAAACTTCGCATACGCGTTGTAAGCGGTACAAAAATATATATAGAGTATTATTCACCCAGAAAAAAAACTATTTCCGAGATAAATTTACATTAGTGCGAGCATATCCGCTAAAAGCTAGTAACCTATATCATTGTAGCATGTGCACCGCCGAAATAGCCTATGGAGGATTTCGGCTACTCTAGGGGATCCCAAAAGGTCTTGCGAGAACCTTTAAAGCTTACGTTCAGATCCAGCTAACAGCAGTAAAGATACAATGCACATACTGCAAGATCTTCTACCGTGTTATGACTGGCCGCCGGGATACGGCACATTTTTTAGATTTTGATGATGAGGTTGCTGATTGATTCTGATGTGTGTATGCCCCGGACGTTCAATTAAAAAGTGGGATACCACGTCACCTGGCTTTTTTATTTTTAATTGACGTTGACGTGCATGACAACCGAAAAGTTAGCGTCTCGATACTGCTAATTAACTGAGATCTGAACGTCAATAATCGACTTGTATAACTAGGTATCAAAATCTCTTAGCGTTAAATTGTTATTAAAAAAACATAATACAAAATGTATAATATCAAAGTTCAAGAAAGATCGATAGCTTTTTACTTGTAAATCATTTCTGAAATTAAGAGGAATCGTTGAATGGCCATTAACAGTTGTTTGAACACTCGGCCGGGTTCCAGTTTAATCAGTCGAGAATCTTCAATCATTTGATAAGAATAGATTCCCGGGAATTTAAACATTTTTGGACCACTTTATTAGACGCTAAATTGGATCTTTTATTATTTAGATAACGATCTTTGTGTTTAGGCTAAAATGGTAAAGAGGCATTGCGATACACAATGCCCAACGGTATTATCCGTCCTTCTTTAAATCCGTTAAGTGCCATATTTCTTTCCCACAACCCCCTCACCGGGGCTTAAATCAGCCCGAACGCATAATGAGTACGGCGCACATCTCTGTGATCTAATAATTAGTTGCATTACAAACGTTAATAATAAATACAATTAGAGATTAGAAGTTAGGTGCAAATCGAAGTGTTAGTGAATGAAGAGGAGGCCTCCTACGACCGTGACAACAGCCCAAAGGTGAGTCCTGTTTTTTCCTATTTCCTACCGACCGTTGTGCATTCTTAACGTTCACCAGAAAAGCATCCCGCCGAATTATTGAACCTTTTGCATCGCAATCACAACCAGCGTCAACAATGTGTATTAGTAATAATATTTTGTTTTTACTTAATTGTGCAATGAGTTTTTAGCTGCGGGGCTCTCGCATTCATGTGACATTAGAGGTGGATCTGAATCGGTAGTTCGGTATGTTACGTGCGCGGTCTTATGTACTCACCCTCGTAGCAAATTATTATAAGTTATTTCCTCTATAGACTATGTATTAATTATTCCTAAACTTGTTAACCGTTGTCAGCCAATCAATAAAGAAAGCAGAATAGATTTAAAATGCTAATATAAATGTTTACGTAAGCATGGGGAGAGAAGGTAAGATCATTGCTTATTTTTGCTAACTAAAGGGTGGGGGTGGTAAAAAATTACAAAAAATCTGCTTACGTAATACTTGAACGGCTCCTAAGTGCAGTGCTTTTTCTGGATAGTCATTGGGCAAACGATTAGTAGCATTGAAATCAAAATTGACTATCTTGAATATCCCGCCATCGTTTTTAGTACAAATATTAATTTTAATAAATTAGAATATTATATTTTTTAATGAATAAACAAAGAGTAAGGTAAACAAAAACTCATACAAAATCCAGTGAAATTCAGTTCAGTCTTTCAAAAGAGTAATTGGAATATAACAACCAGATAATATAACAACCGCAGTATTATCACATTAAAAAGTTCACATCATATTAAATCAGATCTCAACAGCCTCTTTTTACTCGAAACTGGATGTAGTCGTATACGAGTTCTTAAACTGTAAAGTAGATTCTATTGTACAAACTTTGAGAAAGTTATTTGCTAACTCCGTAAAGAATCTTCAAATGCGAGAACCAACGCCATCTGGTAAGAGAATCTCAGTAAAGAATTGAAAAAAAAGGGTTCAAACAAGGATTGAAGTTCATTTAAATTTTTGTGGAAACTTTAGAAATGTGGGAGCAAAAATACAGGAAGAAAAGATTTAAATAAAACTTGTAACGATAATCTGATTATTCTCTTCGGAAATTTTAATCTATATGTATAAAGAGGCGAATGTAATAGAGTATTTTACTTTTGTCTAATTGTCTCCGGTTTATTTACTTCTTTACCAAGATCTATTGACAAGTTGTAGCGTTATCGTAAAAAATATTCAGAATCACTTTTTTGAAGAGTTGAAGCTTTTATTTATAAGTCTCTATTCATCGGAGTTCACGACACTCTCTTTTACTAACCTTATGTGTACACTCTTTGGCGAAGAAATCTCAATACTATTGAAACTAAAAAAAATGTAATCTTAGAATTACGACTACAAATAATTTTTAATACTTTATAGGTTTTAGTGTTTGACCTGAATCTCATCTGTTGGTAAACACTATGGTAGATCTAGAGGAGACTGGATCTTCAAGTGCAATTGCCGGAATGTATCAACAGACTTGTAATTTGAGGGTGGTAGGTATACAGGCGGTCTTAGAAAAACCGTACCTCCATACTATGATTTCATCAGGATGTTTTCCTTCACTGAGAGCTTCACCTTAGTTCCAAGAATTCGAATTTATGTCCATCGACCCAGTGTCAAAGAAGCTGTGATTGCTTCGCATCGCATTCAGTAACTATGATGATATTGATAAATCTGCAACTACCTCAAAATCTCTAAAGTAATTAAGTTATTTACATGTCCACCATATTCACTATTATGCGACTTCATGGAATATGTTATAGGTACAAATTACTACAACGAATATTTAGGCACAATAATCGATGTAAGGTAATTACTTTAAATCCAATTTTATAGACTAACTAAAGCACAAACGATGCCAGACACGTAGATATGTATATAAAACATCGCCAAAAAAACGACTTACTTGTTGTGCGTCCCTCTGACCAAAGTGACCGATATAGTTCGGGAACACTGTGAAATTGTAGGAGATCTTATGCTGCTGGCAAAAGCTGACGATAACTGGGAGGCAAACACCTGGAGCTGGGTTCCTTGCACCTGGAGGTTCCGTGGGCGCTGGCCACGTCACTATAGTAGACCGGTTGACAACTTGCGAGACGTACTGTACAGAATATAGTAAATTATATTTTTATACAATCGTTATTAATGTGACACTTTTTTCCATCACCTCAAATCTTTTCTCCATCTATTGCATGTCGCATTACAGCCGGCGCATGACTATGGAGTAGGAGTAAAGTGAAATTGAAGAGCACTCGGCAGAAAGGTCAAGGTCAATACGACGGTGCCCACGGCTCAATTAAAAATGATTCAATGATTTAAATAAAGTTCCTAGGCGTCCGAGCCTAGCTCGGTGCTTTAAAAAATATTTTTCAGTTAAAATAGACTGTTAGGGTTGCCTTCAAAAATTAACATTTTTTAACAAAAAACAAATAATATTAAAAGAATATATCTCTTCTGCTGTCACTCAGAGTCGCGAATTATGGTTACGCAGATTTGCGAAGCAACCGATTTCCATCTGAGCTATTTTTGTTTTGACAGTGGTGGCGAAATTTATCTTTATATTCTAGCTATATTTTTTCATTGCCTGAAAATTCAGTTAAAAAAGTTTTTTATGAATAAAATTTATCGTCCCCTAAACTACCCACATACTAAGTTTCATGAAAATAGATGACGCCATTTCCGAGATCCTGAATACATACAAATATAAAAATATACAAGAATTGCTTGTTTAAAGTTAAAAGATATTATGCTGTTTTAAATATGCGATCATCGGAATGATTGTTTTTATTATGTATTTCGTTATATATGCCGGGTGATTTTAAAACCTTAAACTAAATAATACTTCAAAAATGTTCAGTTAAATGCTTACGCTCTGAAAGTTTCACTTGTATCGTGGTTTCATAAAACCCCACAAAGTAATTTTAATTTTCTTAATGATATCAGAGTTACTAGTATACTTATGGTAATGATCTGGCTTCGAAACCTAAAAAGAACCGGAGCTTCGATAAAAAAAAAAACGTTATGTTAAAACTATAGTAGAGAGTTTTCTGGGTAGTTCTAATTTTAAGAAGCCATTGGTAATAAATAATGTCGGTATGATTGAATCCAAAAAATCATTGAAATGCAGTATTAATCCGTAAATTACTTATACTCTACTACATCTTAAGACTTGAGACACCCAAGCCAACCTCACCTGCACGTGGTGCACCCTGCTGATCAACGAACGAGGCAATGGCGATAGCGGGGTGGTAGGGTTTTACACTCCGACTGGGTCGCAACCACCATGTACATGGCGAAAAAGCCTGTCATAGTGACTCGCTTTTGCGCGTCGCGTTTCGGGATCAGCCTGTACATATCCAGTGACTTTCGTCATTATGGCCGGCATGACAGCGGCGACTGACGATGGATAATCTGTCTCTCGGTGGTCGCCACTGTTTTTGGATTGTACTATGCTTACTATCAGGCATAGTGCAGTCACATTGTCGTGCTTCAATAAAAAAAAAAAAAAACTGATCAAGCTAAAATAATACTAAACTTGTAAAGTTTGTCAAAAAAACTCAAAAAGAAGTAAATAATCAATCAACAAACAAAAACAAGCCGTACAGGTATAACGTAAGCAGATTTGTTTGAAATTCTAACTACCTCCACAAGTAACTAAATTAGAACAGTAAGCAAAGCTCTTGCTTCCCGTCCCATGATTACGTAAATATTTATATATTTTTTTAATCGCTCCTAGATTCCTTACTGACTTATACAGCGTAGTTAATAAGTCTGGATGTAAGGAATTTATCTTCTATAGAGGAAATAATTTATATTGGTTTGCAACTAGCCTGATAGTAGCCCAGTGGAAGATAACGTGCCTCACAAATCCAGATATAACAAGTCAGACCTAAATCCAGATCCCCCATTCCTTATATAATCGAAAATAAGCAAATCAAAGACCCCGCCCCACTTTAAGGTTTACATAATACTGAATGATCCCAAAGATGGACCATGGACTCGCGAAACATTGCTGGAAAAAGGAGTGGATGCTGTGATTAGTTCAGTGGCAAGCATTGGAAGAGAAAGCCTATCTCTGGCAGTTAGTAAGTCTTAATATTTGTTTTTCATGCAAAGGAAAGAGGAAACTAATTTGCAAGTGATAATAGCTAAAGAATGATTACAAAAAATGAGGTGGTACTTGCATAAAAACTCCTCGAAACTTTATATATTAAATGAAGTGCAAAAAACAAGAATGCCCTTTCATGTAAAACATTTCTAAAGTGGCTCTTGTAAAAAAAGTTAATTATATTTGACAATGGTAATAGAATTGAGGGGGATTTTTATGAATTCTTGTTTCCTAGAAACTTTCTATTGTTACCAATCTTTTGTTTTTTTTCGTGTTTCTTACCTTGAAGTTTATCGTTACATAAAGAGCTTTATTTAATTGAGCCTTTTTTTAAATATTTCATTGTTTTCCTTTTTATGGCGCATCTAACTTATTCAAGTGAATAACAATTTCCCAATAAGAATAATCCCTCACTTCTAATATACCAGGCATTTATATAACCTAAAAAGTAAGCGGTATGTATATGTTTTTAGTTATCTGTAAATAATTTAGAATAATGCAATATATTTTAAACAGAATATCGTAATTTTTTAAACATTCGTATTACAGAGCCAATATTATTAAAGATTACTGGACTATTAATTTTCAAACTTACATGTTTACACGAAGGACAATATATAAAATGTGGTTTATTTTAATCACAGAATTTCGTAGTTACGCCAAATGAAAACTCAAAGCGAACCTCAAAACTTAGCATTTCACCGCCGACGTTTTCCTTATAAAAGAATCTGCAGAACGCAAATCGCCCAAAGATTCCGACAACCATTTAACAGAGTAACAGTCGTAACAAAATAATTACGTTTTACAATGAAACTTGAATTTTTGTCAAACCAGTTAGGTTATTTAATATTATTATGAAATGCAAGGAATTAGCACGATACTTGCGGAATCGTTTTGAATACAAAACATGAATGTGCGATTTGATCGTCTACGCCCAAGATTCTATTATATACAATTAATTAAGCTTTTCGTCGTTACTATATACACTGGCTGGTGCCGGTTGTTGTCAGTCGGTATTTCCTTTCTATATATATCAGTGATATTCTTTCGCTGGTTTACATTGGTGTTTGATTGTGCGATCTAATGCTTGTTGGTAACAAAAGTTTTGACGACAACAAACTATTGATTGCACAGATTGTATTTTCAAATGTAGAGGTGATTTTATAAGAGCAGTAATATCGTTTTATTCCTACCTGTACAGCTGGGTTGGCTCGGAAATATGCGTAGAGAGCTCCGCTAATAGCTAGAAGCGCTACAGCATTAAGTGCCAGCTGCATCAATCTGAACCTTCTAGGAGAGGAGGAGTCATTGCTGGCCCCACGAATGTCACGTAACATCTGTTAGGAAGAAATTACTAATTGTTATTACCACGGAGCATTAAACCTTCAATTATAATAATCATAGATAGTAAGCTATATCATGTACTAAGTGTTAAAATTGGGGTATATCAAAGTTATTATACTCGACTCATATAGCGACCTAAAACAATTTGCAGCCATCTTTTTTCGTTACCATGTGTAGAAGAAATAATTTTATCTCAGACACATACTAAGCTTTGCAAACGCTTACAGACTTAGAAATTCTTAAGTACAGAGAAACTAAATTAAATGTAAAAAAGCAAATCAATGATCATTTTTATCAACCCCACCACTTATTAACAATTATAAACAAAGTTTATATGATATTAATAAAACTTAACTCTTTGGACAAATATTTAAAACAAAAAAAAATAACAACTAAACTAAACATACTAGAAAAACAATCTCCTAACGAATTATGTGAAATATATAAATCTATGTTAGTAAAATTAGTGTATAAAAAATAAATACAGATTTCTTATGCAAGTTAGATCATATCAGACAATTACAAAATATACATAGATTTTAGAATAAGAACTAAACGAAACATAAGCATTCTTCATGTTTAGACTGAAATAAATTGTTTCCATAATGTACAAATAAAAGACAGTTTAAATATTATTATACTTGAATAAAAAGCTATTTAATAAAATGTTACGAGAATATGACAAATCTAAACGCATTATAGAAACCCAATACTGATTAGAAAACAAATCTGTAGTCCGTACAAAACCGAAAGCACCGCAATCTCAGCCAGAGCAAACATTAATATGTCCGCTGTATTGTAAACCGCACTGCACTTTATGAACGTCAGACTTTCACCAGAACCTCGTTTGTGAACTTTTGTATGTAAGTCAGAGGAATTTGCGGCTTTTACACGAGCCGCTGCTTTTAAAAGTTTATAATTTTTAATGAACGTTCTTCATAAGTATGGGTTTGTGTTCAGTTATAATATAATATGTCCTGAAAACTTAACTACATACGTTAAGGATTGCATAATTTATTTTTTGAGCTTACTTTATTTTTGCTTCATAATTTTCTGATCATTTAGTTAGATAATTTACTCAATATCAGATGAAATATTTTTTATATCAAAGTAAGTATTATATCGCAAGCATAATAAGTATCAAGTAACACCATCCTATGCATGTCATCATATACTGTAATATATTCAGACAAATATCCTCAACTATTACATCGCAAATACCTTGTTCATTTTTCAGGTGCCTACTGTAAATACTATTAAATAATGGCAACGTTTCAATATCATTTTGTCCTATATAAGTAAAGAATGCGGTGTTTAAGAAATCAATCTAATGTAATGGCTAAACATTGTAATGATTGACTCAATAAAGGTGAAAATGAGAAGATGCACACACAAAATAAACTCTATATTTTAATACCTATATACTATATCACCGCTTCTTTTTAAACTCTATTTTTAATATGAACAATGTTTATTTCTGATCTGTAATAATATATATATATGTATATATAGGTATATATATATTGTAAGCAAAAGTACGTTATAAACTCACCCGATGGTGCAAAGACATGTTACTTCCATTCTGAAACCTGACGATGGTTTGTAATGAAGCCGGCGTCGACATACTTTTAGTGATTGACGAGTTCCCAGACTCTTTCTCCTGCTGTTCCTTCAAGAGTAATCCGCGAGCTATCTTCGCATTCAAGCTCTTATTTACATGTTGATGCGGCAGGAGAGGTGCTTCCATTGTCTTCGTTGTGTACGATGGCGAGGATGTTTGACTGAATGAGTCTGAGGAGACGTTCGAATCTTGCCTCGTGCTTATATTGGATCCGGAGCTGGGAGATCTCTTGACCGGCTGACTCTGAGGAACCGGAGTGATTGGAACTTCTGGAATCTTCTGCGGTGGTCGCCTCGGCACTGGAGGTTGAGAGTTTTTGTTGCAGTCTACTTTCTGTTGAGGGAGAGCGCGCCTGTTCCCGTTGGGGTCGGCAGGGGTCGTAGTTGGAGGTCGGGGTGGAGTGGGTGGTGGAACTCGTTTTGGTGGCTGCGGAGAGGGGCGGCGTGGTGGTGCAGGTGGCGGAACTGGCAGCGGTACAGGCGTGACGGGAGCTGTGCGCTGTGGGACGGGTGGTGGTTGAGGCGGCATCACTGGCTGGATTTGTGGCGGTGGTTGGAGCTGAAACAAAGATACTCCTTTATTTTAAACATAAAGGCACATTTTTATAACCCAACTCAAGGACATCATAACAAATTGGAAGTTCATGAGTGTTTTATTCAGAAAATTTAGGCTACTATGTTTTCGAGAACCAAAGTAAACCTTCACCCAGTATCTGAAAGACAGCAGCCGAATCAGATGCATTAAATTGTATAATATTATTTCTATGTTTTTTATGTATTATTAATAGTAGGTATTTTTTAATAAAGAGGGCTGATGGGACTCGCGTCCCCCGGAAGTATACCTAGCACTAAAGAGTAAAAATTTTTGGTAACTCTATTGGTTCACATAGAGCTCACAGCGTTACATCGACAGATCAATTGACGATGATAAAAGATAGATACTCGATTCTGACATACGATTAAATAAAAAATAAAGCTTCAAAATGACGATTTTTCGCTTGAATAGATTTGGAGTAGCCTTTACAATAATTTAACAATATAACAGATAAATCGTAACGGTTTACTATTAAGAACATTTTTCAATCTTCATGTAGCGAAATTTGGCGGAACAATAAAGGATAATAGTATTTTATTGATTAAATTACTTTAGGTATATGCGGTCTTGGTGGAGCAAGCCGTGATGGCGGACAGTAAGGTAACGCATCCGAGGGGCAGTATACGAAGCCCGTAGGACGTTGCGGTTGCGCTGGGGCGCAGGCTGCGGTGGAATGACGCCGCGGAGTGCCGTTCGAAGGCCGTAAAAGTTCTAGAAGTTTTTCACCGGGAGTCGCTGCTAGACTTCCAGCACGACCACAACTGCGAACAAAAAACTACAATATCAGTGTATACCTATGATACCTATCCAAAATTTAAAGACTGTGACATACGCTAGATTTCTTTTTGAAGAAGAAGCTATAAATTATCATAGTTTGAGAAGAATAGATATATGAGGCCCAATTCAGGCTATGATGCCTCGGTTTAATCTCGCTCAAATCTCGGTCCAGTAAAATATTCTTAAACTACTTCTAAACCACCTAATTGGTAAGAAATTTATTATTTGAATTTCATTCAAAACTAATAAAAATAAAATAGTATATTAGGAAAACTAAACAAAAACACTAAGCTAGTGTTCCTTAAAGTAAACACCATCATTCCGACGTATACACGTTAAACGTTTTCCTCTTCCAATCAACCACCAGAAATCTTTGTGCCTCAATTACAGAGCATGTTTCCATTAAGAGCAACAAACGTAAGACTAAATGACGTCCACAGCGTAATCGACACTCACCGGTAATTAAATGTCTCGAGTAATGAACGACGTGTGTCTACCGGACGTGCGGACAGACCAATTTTGATTACACGAACCAAAGGGTCAGCGAGAATTTGCTAAAATGAATGTTATTGACAGAAACTTTATAGTCAGCTATTATTGTACAATATTTGTAAAAAATGCAATATTATCCTCAAACTCCTAATCCCCAAGTTTTTGGTGGTATATATTTATTATGTTATTTGTCTTTATACTTCGTAATATTGGTGGCATTTTAAGTAATTTATTATAGTTCGGTTATTGTGGACAAGTGAAGTCGATTAATACACAAAAACTCATAGAAAAATAAAAAAAAACAAGCTTCGATTTTAGTAGAAATTTTGCAATTATGACAAGACACTTGTAATATTTACCTACTTAGTTATGGAAGTAATAATCTAAAAGATTGATCACAAATATAAAAATAAAAAAAATTATATAAATAATAAAGAAATAATTCCTAATCCTAATATTCTAATACCTATTCCCATTCCTAACTAATATTATAAATGGAATGAGAGTTTGTTATGTTTCACGTGTTAACAACTTAACCGACTAACCAAAGTTTACCGAAGTTTTTCACACACTTTATCTAGGACACAACTAAAGGACATAGGTCACCTACAGAATAGGCTATAAAGTTTAAGAGTGCTATCTACATTGCGTAAAATCTATACTAATATTATAAAGCTGGAGACTTTGTTTGTTTGGTTGGACGATTTGAAAGTTTCTTTTAGTGTTAGATAGCTCATTTATCGAGGATGGCTATAGGCTACATATCATCACGTTAAGTCCAATAGTAGCGGAGCACTAATGAAGAATGTCTCAAAATCGGGCTATTTTTAGAGCATCCGCTGCGTGTCAGTGTCAGTATCATCTTTGAGTTACCATGGTAACATAATAACATTCTATCGGAAATAATATCAGGGTTTATTATGTGTTCCTGTTCAAAAGTTTATTCTACGTTATTTGTAATTCCAATTTTTGATTATACGTAGTACGTTGCTATCGCAAATATTTTTAAAGTCTATTTTGTGCTGCTATTCTAAAAGGTTAGTAGTAATAATATTCCTCCATCAATACAGGCGAAGGAATTAATTCATACTGCCAATGCTGAAGTTGTCAATATAGGTAGTTCTTATGTATTCTCTACCCAGTTTTCTCTTATGTCTAAGTTAATGTAAAAGTATAAGTGCCAACTCTTCTATATAATATTTCGAAAATTTTTATCTTCTTAATTTTCAAGACCCCAGAATACATGCTCCGTGTTATTATTTTTCATTCATTTCAATTATGCACAATAAACAAACCATATTACATAAAACGCCACCAATTTAACACAATATGGAGTCAAATAACACAATATTATGAATAAAATATAAAATCCCCTACATGACAGACTGAAATCCCTCCAAAACTCCTCAAAAAGTTTATCCTACGTTAGTTTTGTTCCCAATTTTTGGGTTGTGAATAAATACTTTTTGATGAATACATATTCTGCAGTGCTACAAATATGAACTTTTTTTTTTAATTCTGTCGATATGTCTGTTTGTTTATTTGTTCCGGGTAATTTCCGAAACGGCTGGACCTATTTAAACGGTTTTTTTTTCTTAGAAATGACTACGCTATTGACCTTAGGTCTTAACAGCTTCAACGGACTACAAGTAATATTTGAACGGGAAATTTACGGGCAAATAGCTAACTAATTAGCTGTTTTATTTTAAGCTCGCTAGCTTCAGCAGACGATACCCGCCCTGATTATAAGACAAACTATACCTAAACCTTGCCCAAGAATCATTTTATATATTGGTAAAAACCAAATTAAGATGCGTTTTTGAACTTATCGCAAACAAACATATAGACAAACGTGGAACACAACTTTGTTGTGATGTTGTGATGAACTGTTTTCCGAGCATTTGTATGTGTGAAATTGACCAAAAATATATTGTTCACTGTAAACATGCGCGTGTGACGTACATTGTACTGGACTCCAAGAATAAATATAATTGAAAGTCATATGTTTGTATGTGATTTAAATTATAGCAAGGTATATTAATAACTTGATTATATCAACAATATGGACATATTATATCTATACAATAAAAGATTTAACACATATTGTTCGATAATGTATAGCTTATTATTTTCATTACTTTCTTATATAGTGTTAAGTGAGCACTGAGGGTGATACATAGATAGTAGTTTAAAGTTCCAGCTATGTGGCTTATGATAAATCGTATCCCATTCGATACACTATTAGTATTCACATATATAATGTACATGTTACCTGTTACTGTAGATGATGTGCGTGTCATACTTACAAATATTTTTGAAACAGTATTATTGTTATTTACACATCTAATAACAATTTTAAATTTATTTAATATATTCAAAAAACGCGTGCAAAGCCGCGGATAATAGCTACTATAACGATAAATGCAAAATAGCTTTCGAGTTAAGTCATTTAATAAACCAGTCTTATTTTCCAGTCATCGGGAGGACCCAAGGCACAGAAATCATTTACCCTAACACCTACTATTACAACTTTAGCTTAGATATGTAGTTTGTATCAAATTAAAAAATACAATTTAGATGAATCCACTATCCGTAAATAGGTTCAAATGGGAAAGTTAAAGGAAGCAAAGTTTTTTAATTAAAATTATAAAATTGAACTGGTCAAATTTATTTTAGACCCTATATTAATAATCGCAGAGATACGTAAATCTGTAAAAAATATATTAAGAATAATAATTTCTAAATACAGAATAAAGCCAAGTTAAGAATACTCCGATGTTTCCATCAAACTATTTGATAATCCTTCCCCCAGGTTGAGAGAATATCTCAAACGAGACAGTCCGATATTCGAGTATTCCTATAAGGAAAAGTCTCGGAAAAGGGACGGATTTTATATTTGATTAAAAATTTAGTTAAACTTCATGGCCACACACCGTCTTTACAAAATTAAGGGACAATAGTTTAATATATCGTAGGTAGGCTGTGGGAACTCTGTATGTAATGAGGTCATCTGTTTTATACCAACGTCAAAAGATGTAGTTGTATAAGAAGATATCTTCAATAAATACACTGCTTCGATGAAAATATAGCAGGAGTTTGAAGAGTTTTTTGAACATTATAGAAATCAAAAACACATGGACAGGTTTCCATAGTACTTTAAATCCGATACGTTATGGTACGTTAATACATCAAATGGCACATTCGTAATTAGGTGCTTTTTGAATATAAAATGCCAACCATTCTCCTCGTAAGTTCGCCTCGCTAGCTATCATCCTCAAATTGAAAATCTGCCTCCAAGCATCTGATGGTGTGTTCCGGACGGACGCACTAGAGAGCTAGTCCTCTCTTGGTTTAGCATATATACCATCTTAGACTATATTATCGTCACTTAACATCTACTGAGATAGAAATAGAAGTACGTAGCAATGAAATATGAAATCTTCTATTAAAATTAATTGGATATTAAACTATGCGGTTTAAAATATGATACAAATAACATCATATTAAATATTCATCATATTATCAGTAATTTCTAACTTTTGGGTTCGTAAGACGCCGTAGGTTGTTCTCGAGTGGCGTTCAGAATATAACTCGATGAGGATAATTCAAGGAGCTACTTGAGTTTTCAGGTCGATGATAATAATATATATTCACAAGAGATAAGTTTACTTATGAGTTTTTGACGGGATTTTAGTCTGTCATGTAGTGGATTTTATATTTTATTCATAATCTTGTGTTATTTGACTATATATTGTGTTTTGGTGGTGTTTTACGTAATATAGTTAGTTTATTATGCATAAGTGAAGTGAATGGAAAATAATAACACGGAGCATGAAATTCTGAGATGCCACAAAAACTCCGTGGAAGGTCCTAGCAAGGGATCCACCATCTTGTTAGAATATGGTTTCACACGATGCTTAATGTTGGAATGATCACACAAAGTTTGTGATATTATTGACTACGTGACAATGGCAGTAATGCTCAGAAAGATTGATTGCCAAAAATAAAGTTAAAAAAAAAAAGTTTACTTATTGTTATATGAATACAGTAACGGTTCATTATATCACAGTATTTTACATAAAAGAATCTTGTACATCATTGTATAAAGTTATATAAAGTTCATTAATATGTACTTGAAGACTTGTATCTACGTTAACAACAGTGAATACAAGCGAGTAGAGTATTTTAAGAAGCACTCCAATATTAAAGAGAAAAAGAAAATTACAATAAAAGCAGGAGTAGTCACATCTTAGGTGGTAAATAAAATACTAAAGAATAACATTCTCATAATAAGTGAACAATGGTGATGTCTGGAAATAATGCCAATTTCTGTACGTCCACCAAAAACGAACGTAACTATCTGTTGGTAAAATATGTATCATGAAAAGATAAACCAGATCGATTTTTTGCCAGTTCTTCTCGCTTATTTTGTTGTTTGTCCGAAATGTGGTAGCTTTGACGTTCATAAATGCCTTCTGTAGACCTAAATTGAATAAAGAATTTTTGATTGATTAAAACCTAGCCTTGCATAACAATTGAAGATACAATTGAATATTGTGGTGATCGAATGTCTTCGTCTATCGATAAAGTAACTAAGAGGATTTCAGAGGTCATTGAAAAAGTAGTCTTAATATAATTGACAGTGGAAAAACACCACTAAAATAGAACAGTCTCCTTTCCAACCTTCATTTGGAAATAATAAAAGATTGGAAATTGATTTATTAATTTGTTGTTTAATGGAAAAATGTGAAATACAAATTATTGCAATCTTCATTCTCCTATGAAAGTAATGTATTTTTTTAGCAAATTATGATAGCATACTAATTCTCCATGCAGTAGTTTTTGGTGGGATGTTGATATGTCATGTAGTGCTTTATTTTTTTATTACTGGTCATATCTTATTCACAAACTTGTGTTATTTAGCTCCATGTTTTATAATGTTTTTAGTGTTTTACGTAATATAGTCTGGTTATTGTGCATAAGTGAAGTGGATGAGAAATAATACCACGGAATATGGATTTTGACTGTCCATAACAACTCCCTGGAAAGTTCTAACAAGACGGCCACCATCTTGTTAATTCATTGAAATGATTGCAAGAAATTTGTAATATCATTACGTACTCGACATTGACAGGAATAATATATTAGAAGATTGCAAACAAGCACCTTCTAAGCTATCGATAACTTGTCCAATTGCATTTCTGTACACATAATCATACGATAAATCTCAGTAAAACTTAACGGGCCCTTTGACACTTTATCTTATGGATAATTTTGTTGAGTCGATAACTATTGGTACTTTAACCAACTATCTTAGAAGCCGGGTGTAACTCGCATTGTTTAAAAATAATTATTTCGAATTTTCCAGTGATTTACATAATTCGAACAGATCTTTGAATTATAAATTTTTATTATGTCAACGCAAAGTCAATCCTATTCTGTTTACTATCTTTTAATGTTGCTATTAGTATGTTGATATTGTTACTTTAAAAAATAGTGCATTTTCGTAAAACAAAAATTTAAATTCGTGAAACTAATAAGTATATACTTTATCTTAATAAATCCAAAATGACTGCTGCACACTTAATTAACCTGTTTAAATTTTGATAATAATCCTATGCGAAAATAAGGCATTGTTGTTATTATGAATGGTATTTTTCTGTTTTAAAAGTCAAATCATGCCTTAGTAAAGTGGAAATAATTGTAACTACTCTATCGTTTTCAAGCGATGAATGTTTTACTCTCACCTTTCACATTTACTTCAACCGAGCTTTTGTGATTAAACTTTAACTAAAACACGCATAATAAACTCAAAGAAAACAGTAGTTCTTGTAAATAAAATGAAAACGGAACAATAGTCCACAAAATATAAACAAAATCAACACAAACGATTTAAAACGACAACAAAGACTGCTCAGATATCTCAGGGATCGTTTACCATCTCTTACTATATTATACGGGTATAATATAATATGTATAACGTCCCCTAATTTCCTATTCACTGTTACTTGACAGTATATTAATCTTGAGGTGTCTGAGCGACAAGGTGCGCCCTCCTCATACACCTATCTTCAAAGTGACAGCTTAAAACGTTTTAAGACGAACCTTCGAGGAGTGGATTTAATATTAACGAATTTCTTTTATCTCTGTATGGAAATAATGAAGCATAATTTTGAATTTCTCAATCTGAATACTTTTCTTCCTTCCAATGTATTTATGTATTTAGGATATTGCAAATATTTTTTATCCTATTTACCCTATTCGCATTATTTATTTACCATATATTATACAGATAACTAGCTATACCGGACACGCCTTACTGTACCTCAGTTATTGAAAAAGAACACAATTAAAACATGGTGCCATCTGTGAGATATCTATAACAGTCGGTCCTACAGTTTTCTGTCAACAGTAATCAATATTGGCAATCATTTAATTAGTAATTTAAAAAAATATTGAGGACATTAATCGAATTGTAAATTATCCTATCTCTCGAGTCGGACTAAATCTATACTATAATAAAACTGTAAGAAGACAAAATCAGTACATTAAATATTTTTTGACAATTTTAATCAGAGTAGACTATGTTATCGATATAGAAGCCAAAAATAATCTTTATACAATTTTTGTCTGTCTGTCTGTCTGTCTATCTTTCTGTCTGTCTGTCTGTCTGTCCCTGTGAACACGCATCACTCCGAAAGTACTGAACTAATCTTGACGAAACTGGACATGGTGATAACGAATATTACAAGATTACATCTAAGATACTTTTTGTCCCATAAAACGCGAAGGGTTCTCCAGGATAAAGGATTAAGGTCTAGAATCTAAATCCGTATTACTCTGAAAGTACTGAACGAATTTTACCGAAAATTGACACAGTGATAACTAATATCACAAGGCTACATCCAAGATACTATTTGTCCCATAGAACGCAAAGGGTTCTCCAGGATAACGAAAAACAAAAATTTGTAGTTAACGTAACTAGACTTTTTTGCGACACCTTAGTACAAGAGCCAGCAACGTTGAAAGAACAAGAATTTTAGAATAATTGGTTCTTTAATATATCAATTTATATTTTTTGGTATCATAGGAGGCAAACGAACAGGTGGGTCACGTGATGTTAAGTGACCACCACTGTCTGTAGACACTAGCGACACCAGGTGTGTCGCAAGTGCGTTGTCAACCTATATATGGGGAAGGTGGGGGGGTAAGGGAAGGGAAAGGAAGAAAGGGGAAAAGAGATGTACCTACGGCGACACTGAGAGCACTGACCGAACGAAACACTACAATGCAAGCACTGTTATTTCACGTCGGTTTTCTGTGAGAGGGTGATATTAGCTTGAACGAGCCAACCCATTCATGAAGAAGAATTTAGGACACCTGGTAGCCGGTTAACGTCGTATTTTTAATGTGCATTTTGATTTAATTTATTTTGATTTATGAATAAGTTTAAGAACATTTTTTTCCAGTAACTTTTAAATGCAATTAAAAACATGAGTTCATCACAGTAAGACACATTTTTTATAAACAATAATGTGCCCGCTGATATATTTTATAAATCATATAGATAACTTAGCTTAGGTTAACTCCGATAGGTCGCGTTTTTTTTCACAAAACAGGCGACAGCCCAAGCCGAGGTGTGCCGTGCACCCTTGAGTTAGTCGCCCAAACATCCCAAATTGGCTGAATGCCTTCAGAGCTCGCCTCAATAGTTCGGTGAAGCTGTAAAGACCATTCCAGGTCAACAGCGTTTTCATTTCGAAAGAAAAGAAAAAAATTATAAATAAAAATGATTTATGTCAAATCATGTTTTTTTCCATAGCAAAGAACAAATTTCATCTTATTAAACATGATTGATATTAAGATTTCACCATATACAATGAAACAACGATAAACGTATACATATGACTTAGGAGTGACGCCATCTTAAATATATGCGTCGGTTACATACGCTGCCACAATTATCGCTATCTTTATCGTGCAGCCAGTACTCCACTAAACTATAGCTAAGTTATTCTATACACATATTATTTTTATAGCAATAAATCGGTATAAATATTGAGTAAATAACTGAATTAGTCAAAAAAGATGAATTTTGTACTTATTTATATCCAACTATAATTATGATATAATTACTGCTATTTCATCATGGTTTATGATTACTTATATTTTTAATTTTCAAAAAATAACATCAAGCACATTATTGTCGATAGCAAAAATGTCTTTCAATAATAATTCTATTTTAATAACGTTTCAAAGTTAATAAAAAAACATCCTAAAATCATTTAAAATCAATATTTTTGTCTGTAAAGGTACGATATGCACTAATAAACGCAACGTTTACCTGCAGCCAGGTAGCCCTCATGTTGTTTGGATGAATATAATACATATATAACTGGCTTCACTGATTCTTTCCGGTATGGCCTGTGCCTATGTAGGCAATTTCGCCAATATCAAGTGTGAAGAATACACGTTATAAATTTAATGCCAAATATTCAATGTAACAACGTAGAATAATCTACAATAGAAACATATCAACATAGATAAATTACCAAAAGGTGATAGGTACTGTGTTGTGAGTGATACAGAGAATATTTATAAAAATATATTGAAAATATATTTAAAATTCGTTTTCGAAACAGTTTCTAACTCTTAGACAATAGTTTCAAGCAAGTGACAGTTGACGCTTCAACGCGATGTGTTCATATATTTTTTTAAAATACAATGGAGTATAAAAAGGTTTTAATTCAAGTTGAAGATAGTTATGATAAAGTAAGTAGTAGAGATGTTTATTTAGTTTGTTGGTTAGTTTTTATCTTAAATATAAGTAATAATATAATTATCGTAAAAATAAGTATTTACATATAGAAATCATTGTTGGCGAATCTAACATTTTACTTGTAATTACATTTTTATTTTTAAATGTATAGCTATAGATTTCTTTGAAATAAATAAATAAATAATTGAACCTGGTATATGATGCGAAGGAACGGGTTCTAGGTTTATTTTAAAAAAATCACATAATCTGGGTATATGTTTAAGTGCGTCCGTGGATAGTTTGGATTCACAATTGGAAACGTTATTTGTGGCTGCAATCGGGTACCAGTTTGATTGAATTTTTCGCGTTTAAAAATACAATTGAAGCCAGTGATAACCAATTTGGTGCAGACGAAGTTGCACGGGTCAGCTAGTCATACATAAATGCTAACTTTCATGAAGATCGGCTGAGTAGTTTCGAAGTTCATTGTGGACAAACATCATGACACTGGATTTTATATATTTAAGATATATATCCTTCTGATTATCTTTCTCCCCGCATAAACTTCGATATAATTCTGTGTACAAATAAATCGCATAAATATTTTAGGTTAATAAAGTTTTATTTTTAGAAAGTGAAGTAAAGTTTATATGAAAATAAATTTGTAAATGTGTCTGTTTTCAATAAACAGTGTAATCCTGCATTGTATACAGACCATTATAACGCTGTCATATTAAGGTTCGCCCGTGACACGACAAGCGTGACAGCTCAAAATCATTTTGTCATCTGCGTAATAAAATGCGGCGTGATTAATTGCTTTACACGCGATGTAATGAAAGTTATCCCATGCCCGTGTCACAATACATTTCTTTTGAAAGTTTAAACATAGTTTCTATGGAGCACATTCCAATCTTTTCACCATTTATGTTAGGGGCTTCAAATACAACACTTAGATATCTTGCTTAATACAGATTTGTTCACGTTAGCCGTGTCTAACAAGGTAATTAATAAAAGTCTGTCACGTCCGTGACAAAATGCCTCTCATTTATCACGTAAGTTATATTTCAAAATCATAAAGTTTAGAATGTAGCATGTTTAGGTATATACTTGAGATATTGACCTTCATCCCTTTTTATATAAAAATTTATCAAACTCTATTTTATGAGCGAAAAAACAGCTATCAAGCATTTAAACAACCAGAAGTCAAGTGAATCCTGTAAAGAATTATACACACAATCGCAGTTTTAAATAATAGTACCTGGACAACCGAGCCTAGATCGGTTCTTTAAAAAAACATTTTAATGAAAATAAACTGTTAAGTTTGCCTCACAAAATTAGCATTTTTTTATTAAAAAAAAAAAAAATTTCACTTTTTTTGCTCACTCGGATTCGAACTGTGGTTAGACCTATTTTCGAAGCAGCCGATTCACATTCGAGCCATTTTTATTTCGATATCTGTGGCTAAATTTACCTTTATATTCTAGCTATATTTTTTCATTGCCTGAAAGCTCAGATAAAAACGTTTTCTAAGAATAAAGTCTAGTTAGATCGATTTATCGTCTCCAAAACCACCTACATACTAAGTTTCATGGAAATTACTGACGCCGTTTCTGAGATCCTGAATATATAACAATATGAAAATATACAAGAATTGCTCGTTTAAAGATAATAGATTAATTAATAATAGGTTGCATTAGTATACGTATACTTTTGTAAAGCAAAATGTACTTTTTACAAGATACACATTGAAACTTATAGGTAAAATAAATATGAAAAGTACACAGCGTTATACACTTTTGTTCGAGCGAAATGAGAAATATTAAAATTCGTTCCATAAATTAATGTTATAACATAAACATCTTGTATTTCTGAAATTTAATTCACAAAATTGTTCTGTCAGATGACAAGATTGTCATGTCTTATTTACGTCGTCTCAGATAAATTAATCCAGACGGTTCATTTAACATAAACTGCGGTGGTACAGTCCAGATACACGAGCGTACCCAAAGAAATGTGAAATTTTCTACATGTTTTGACTGCAGAATCATGACACTCATAACTATTCCATCATATGCAGCATTATATACCTTATATATATTAACACTAAAAAATTTAAAACATGAAATCTCATAGATCGGATTTTCATGACTCTTTTGGCTTAGAAATTTTGACTTCCTTATGTGACGAAACGTGGTGGGGTAAACTTGGTCAATAACATAGTCTGTTCGAAAGAAAAAGTGAGACATACTACGCTCTTCTGGTTCCCTTTCTCGTTATCCGTGGTTGCGTGGTGCATTCAGGTTGTGTGGTGATTACTCAACACAATCTATGTTCAACAATGTTTGATAGATAATTATCATGTGTCCCCGTAATACAAAAGTTTTACTTCAATCGTGTGTCTTTACGATACTTCTCGTTTTTTAAATATTCGTTGTGATTCCAGGAGTTATGTAGTGATTCAATTTTATTTTATCTGGTTGGCGGCCCAATATGTTACATAATACACATTTGTTTAGTAAAAATATGGCTAACAAAACCAAAATATTGATTTTATTTATAAACTAGCTTTTTTTTACGTGGGGAAATCCATTATGGATACCCACCCTCCCGGGGGAGAGGATGGGCTATGTCCGACTCTCACGGACTAAAACCCCACGGTGTACCGACAGACCGTGTTGTTGAGGCGGCAAGGGATCGTTCTAGTTAATCAACCTTGTAGAGCCACCCCAACGGTCCGCCCGGCGGAAGTTGGCCGCCGGACTCCTTCCTATAGAGAGGCAGCTGGGTACACATCAGCTGCCTCTCCTCGTCCGCCAGACCTGTGCAATGAAGGGAAGAGCCCTCCGACTGCATCCCCTTAGGTCCGGCTACAGTGGCAGGAGGAGTTGGACAAAGCACCGCCTCCTCCTGCCGGTCCTTCGTTGGTGGAGACGGCCACTTAGAGGATCTGCCTCACGGGCCCTCTCCGCCGCCTCCTTTTGCGAGATGACCTCTTCGCAAAAGGAGGTCATTGATCGCCACGCCTGTTCGCTGCCGAGCATGGCGGAGACCACACTCGGCAGCGACAAATTCCCCCCTACCGCCAGAGTGCGGCGCTGTCCCTCCCACGCAACACACTCAGAAAGCGTGTACTGCGCAGTGTCTTCCTCAGCGCCGCACTCGTGACAGGCGGCGGTCGGCTCCCTACGAGCGATCCGGTGCAGGTACCACCCGAAACAACCGTGCCCGGTTAGTACCTGCACCAGCCTGAACGTCAGGGAGCCCCAACTCCTCCCTATCCATTCTCGCAGGACGTTTATCGATTATAAGCGAACATAGAACTAATTACGTATTTTTTATATTTTGCTTTTATATCACACCATAGTAAAAAAAGAATTTTATATTAATTCATTGAAGGCAACATATTATGGTCGATTTTATTCATATCTAACTGAAGTGTATATATTTATCCATTTATTTCAAACCGTCCAAGCAACGCACACCGTATTTTTGCAGATTTTAATCAAATTTATCGTGACCAATTATTGCAAATAAATAAATACCAAAATAAAAAGTAGTCTGTGATACTCAGTGATAAAATATCTTTCTAAGAATGAAAGAATTTTCAAAATCGTATTAGTAGTACCAGAAATTATCCCGAACAATCAAACTCACCCATTTTTAACCACTCGTTAATATGAGTATAGATGTATTAGACCACTTTTTAACTAGACAATTAAATTTAGCACAGTACCTTGTATAAGGGCATACCTGAACTTTTAGAAAATGATTGACATATTCGAACAAAACTGCTAGTGCCACGATGTAACAAAGTCATAAAATACCAAGCAAAATACTGTACCTACTATTTTGACAGGGCAATCTATTCGCGCACTGGCTAAGCCGGTGATAATGTAAATTCCGGTCAACCTCGTAATGTGACTCGTCTGTCTTCGAAGACTTATTTCAGACAAATGTCCTTCCCCGAAAGGGTCACTCGTTTAGTCTCAAGAAATATCGTTTAAACATCGTAAGCACCTCGGAAGTGGAAAGATTAAGGTCTCCTGAAAAGACCAGCGGAACAGTAACGACTGCCTGGAATTGAAATTTATCATGCTAAACTATGGTTGATTTAGAAATACAGGGCAACAAGGTAAGTATGAAGATTTTAAAATTATTTATTTCTATTAGTTTAGGAATCACTCAAATCAAAGTTACGAAAGATGTGCTAATATTATATAATATTTGCAAACAGAGTACTGGATAGTATCGGCATAGAAAGAATAACTTCAACTTTTTGTACTTTAGTTCTTTTCATATTACATCGAGACAACTTAGCTATAAATAAATAACAATTTTCTTGTAATAATATTTTACTTTTGCTTTGTATTAACCTCTTCAGTATATTACGTACAATCCAAAACTTACTACTATATTCAGAGAGGCCATAACGAGTGACGAAAACTTGTTGCTTCGGACTCAAACGATATATTATGTCTAGTTATTATGCTGACACATGTTGTGATTTTACAGAATGTTTAAGCAGAGATCCGATAGCATTAAATGGAAATAGATAATTCTCGACGAAATAAAATACGTGATAAAATGTGGCAGGGCGTTTTCTAAGCTCGAGTAATTAGCTATCACCCACAAGTTAACAATCTGTAATTAAGAGCCTATAGTCGTATTCACGTACTTGCATCAGAGAGCCCGTTCACTTCAATGATCAACGTATTTAGCACCATAGACCACGTTGTTAATTAATTTGAAACTGTAAACGTTAAAAGTTACATAGTAAAAAATCAATATTAGAAAGAAAAATTCTTACAATTTCCAAAGATATTAAATTCCTTGTCGGTATAAAAACGATAGCTGGAAACGAACATACACAAAACGATAGAGATACGATCGATAGATACAAGATATATAGCAATAAATTGACAAAAAAAGATCATGACATCATTTAGGTAATTCTATTTTAAAGTAAAACTTTTTTCATACATCTGTCGCATGTCGCATTACAGCCGGTGCGAGGCCGCGGAATAAGGGTAAAGTGAGAGGCGCTCGGTAGAACAGCAAAGACCAATGTAGCGGCGCCCATGCCTCAATTCAGAATGATTTAATGATCTAAATATATATTGAGCTCAGTTTTTAATTTTATCACCATTTTATCATATGAATGATTGTATTTATTATGTATTTTGTACTCTAATACGCAGATTGAAATATATATATAGTTGGATATCTTGTCTACTATTGATTTCCCATTATCATTCCTATTTCCCAACGAAGTTAAGATTCAAAACGGGATTTTAATACCCGGAATCGAATAACTTACCCAGAATTTTCAGTGAAATGAATAAAATTCGAAAAAAGTTTCACTTGCATCATGGTTTCGTAAAATCACATACAATTTATTACCCATATTTCAGAGTTCTTCTTTTTGATATGCACGAAAAAAAAAAAATCTATCCTACGTTTCAAGCCTAATGGAAGGCCCATAAAAGTAATGACCGTAAGCTAAGCCTTAGAACAAACACAGACTCACGCAACGTGTGCTGAAATAAAATAGAGATTGTGAAAAGGTTTCTATCAATTGAGAAACAACTATATAACGCTCACGTAACGTAGGGTTGCCACGACGACTGATTGTATTCTATTTTATCAGACATCTTTGTTAGATTACGTCACGTCTTGATATTAACGTATAAATTTAAGTAGCTTTAATAATAGATGTAATTGTTTTGTAAAACATTATATGTTATAAAAACTAAGTCCTCTGCCACGTCTATCTGCTTGTTTGCGATAAACTCAAAAACGACTGATACTATTGATAATATATTTTTATGCGGTTTTCATCAGAATATAAAGGGAATAACGAAGAAGGTATCAAGGTTTTTTTTTTAATATTGACAGGGAGAGACAACAAAGGCCAGTTAATCTAGAATAAGTATTGAAATTTTCTAGTAATGTTTCTGGAAATGACAGATAAAAAAACATTTGTTAATGTGTTGTAGGGGAACATTAATAATCTTGTAATATTTTCCAATATCGAATAAAGGGACCTTTGTATGAAAAACTATATACTAAGCTTCCACGTAAGTCGGCATGTTTTGGTGATTATTTTTAGAATAGAAATCTCTGTCAAAATGTATAATATTTCAATTTTTTTCTCCAGTAGTTTTTTTTCTATACATTATAATTATAGTTTATATTATAAAAGCAATAAAGATAGAGGAAACAAACTAGTAAACATCGAATCATCAATAACGAATTTGTACACCAACCTTGCTTAATTTTACATAATATATCAACTGAGCTCCCGATTTCATTTTTCATTATTATTTTATACTTTGTAGAATTTAGTGTATGAGCAAAAAGTTTTCGGAAATTAAATTTAAATTTGAGGTTTTTTTTTATATCAAAGGAGGCAAATGAACTGGTAGGTCACGTGATGTTAAGTGATCACCACCGTCCATAGACACTAGCGACATCAGGGACGTCGCAAGTGCGTTGCCAGCCTGTATATGGGAGAAAGGGGAGGGGAAGGAAAGGGAAAGAAGGAAAGAGGAAGGGACGTGGGCCTCCAGCTCTCTCACTGACCGAACGAAACACAACAATGCAAGCACTGTTATATCACGTCGGTTATCTGTGAGAGGAGTGGTACTACCCCGGAGGAGCCGATCCATTCATGCTGAAACCAAAAATAGCTTCAGCGGGGCTCGTTTGTGATTGAAGAATATAGAAGATAGCATTATGTTAGTTACATAACCATGTTTTCCTTTACCGAAAGCTGCGACTCCTTCTCAGAGAATCGAAAATACATCAACTTGCGGTCCGATCACGCTAACAACACTAACTACTGATATAACTGAATACGCATTCAATGTATTTTCGCATTCGAGTGCCGGACAACCCTAACGGCGAACGTCCATTAAACCCTTTATCTGTCCGTTTTATCGACAGAGCCCTAATGTCAGGTGCGGGTAGTTCCATGAAATTGTAATGCGCCTTTTATTTACTCGACCATCGCCCATGCGTAAAATAACTTTGTTATTTTTTTCGTAGTTTCTATACAATAGTAATACAACATAAACTTTTTTTTTACGTGAGGAAATCTCTCATGGATACGCCACCCTCTCGGGATAGTGGAAGGTAGGTTATGTCCGACTCGCACGGACTAAAACCCCACGGTGTACCGTCCGCCGTTATAGTTGCGGCGGCACGAGATCTCTATAGACTTCATTGTGCCGCCGCAACGGTTAACGCAGCAGCAAAAGTGCCGCCGCCGGGCCCCGTCTTGTTAACAGCCATGTCCACACCGGCCGTCTTCTCCGTCCGCCAAACCTGTGTAATGGAAAGATGAGCCCCCAAGCTACTTTCCCTAGGTCCAGCTAAGGTGCGGGAGGAGGCGCTTAAACTGACGCCTCCTCCTGCCGGTTCTTCTTTGGCGGATAGTGTCGCTTAGAGGGTCCTCCTCGCGAATCCTCTCCGCCGCCGCTTTCTGCGAAACGATCTCCTCGCAGAAGGAGGTCACAATATTCCATAGGCCAAGCATAGGTTTTACGACGCTCAAGGCCACGTTTGATCCAGCAATTTTATTGTAGATAAGTCAGACTGAATTTGCAAGTCTCATGTGTTTTTTTTTATTTTGACTATAGCACGGCTGTTACGGACAGCGAGCATGTGCAACTAAGCCTTAGTGATATTGAATAGTTTTAAATAGTGAATAGGAATAGGATGTGAAAGCGCGTAGATTTATTACCCTTTAGTTTGTAGTACATATTGTTTTAATTTGTAGAAACAGTGTTAGCAATAAGTTATATGGACAATAAGGAACGAATAGATTTATAATTTATTAGGGATAAGTATTGTTTTAAATTGTGCAAGATGCAATAAATCTATGTCAATGCCAAGGTCTAGGGAAATAAAGACAAAAGAACGAATTCATGTGCCTTATTTCTCAAACGTGCGCATCCTAGGGGTCTCGGTCGAGCTGATTTCGACTTTAAGCGAGCCACACGCGTACACCGCGTGTATTGGCCCATTACAGCTGCGAAACCTTTAAATAGGGAACATGAACTTGTTCAAAAACAGTAACATCATAGACTCTGATCGGAACGATCACCGAGTAGACTCTGAACGATAGAGTTTATTCGGAATATTGACACGACAGAGTCTAATAAGATCGCAAAATAGTTTGAGTGGTTATATCAATACATTATATTCGCAATAATAATACTATAAGAACCTCATTATATTCGTTACATTAATTGGTCCTTCGCGAGCTTGATAAAGAAAGCTTCATATATTTTATTCGTAATAACGGCTATGCTTGATGTTAAGCACAGTACAATCCAAAAACAGTAATTACCATCGAGAAACAAGTTCGTGCTTAGAAAATCCATGAAATAAGAAAGTTTAAAACCAATTCATTAGCAAGTTCAATATAAATTACGTTTAACGAACTAAAAGCTAATTCGTAATTAAAATAATTAAATCATTACATGTCACAACTTTTATATAATGAAAGTAAACAGTGAACTTTCTATTTATATTTTAACTTATTATGATAATTAAAATCATTTTTAAATACCCGATAAATTCAGCACACCGATGTTGCTTTCAACGTATAGCAGGGTGCGGAGAGCAGAACAATGCTTAGGGCTTGCAACCTAACCACAGGTTTAAGGGTCCCATTATCAATCTACACCTATGTTTACCTCTTCCTAACTTATTTCATTTGGCTACAACTTACTAAGGTTACCTTGGATAATCTCTTCAATGGCATACTTATTCTTGTGGTGGCTTCTCTATCCAAATAATATTATTTATCTACTCTAAAACTTAATCCAGATTGTAACCTATTCTTAACTCTTTTTCTTTATCTGGTCAATATTAAATATCTAAATTCATTCTTTTTCTTCTTCTTCCTAGCGTTTTCCCGGCTTAGTACCAGGGTCCGTTTTCCTAATGATTTCCTCCACTTTTCCCGGTCTCCGGCATCCTTCTGTGTGAGGTTATTGTCCCTTAAGTCGGCCTTCCCCTTGGGCCTTGTACAGTCATGCTGAGGCATCTATTTCCGATGTAGTCTGGCGGTCTGCGACTTATATGGCTGTACCAACGGAGTCGACTCTCCTGCAGCTTGTCTGCGATGTCCCGGATTCCAACGCTACCACGGATGTGTTCGTTTCGAATGCAATCTAATCGCTTAATGCCACACATCCATCGCAGCATCTTCATCTCAGTGACGTGTAGTTGTAGTGGATATGTCTACTTAGGACTAGCCACGTATCGCTGCCATACAACAAGACCGGTCAGATGATGCACTTGTATACCAGGCCTTTTAACTTCACCGGTATTCTCTGATCACATAGAACGTCAGTGACTTCTCGCCATTTCGCCTAAGCGGCGCCTACTCGAGATTGGACGTCGTGATCGATTGACCCGGACTCGTGTATCACAGACCCTAGGTACTTGAAGCTGTTGGTCGTCGCAATGCTTTCGTTACCAATTTTTAGAGATTCAAAGTTCGTGCTAATACAAGCCATGTACTCGGTCTTCGCAATGTTGAGTGTTAGATCAGCGTTCTCCAACGCCTCATTCCACCGGTTTACTTTGTCCTCCAATCTCTGCTTGTTTTCGTCTATCAGCGCAATGTCATCGGCATAAAGCCACGGTGATAGTTCGTGGACCTTTGCCGAGATTACGTCAAGTACTACGCTGAACAGAAAAGGGCTCAGACCTGAGCCTTGGTACACACCAACTGTTATTGGGAACGGGCGAGTAACTCCAACGGCCGTCCTCACTACTGATTTCGGATTGTGGTACATGTCTCGGAAAATGTCAATATAGGTCTGTAGCACGTTTTTCTCCATCAAAGCCCACCAAATTACTGGACGCAGCACACAGTCGAAGGCCTTTTGCAGGTCCAGAAAACCCATATGTAATGGCTTATTTCTCTCACTGTATGCCTCGGCCAGGATTCTAAAGGCAAAGATAAGGTCTATGGTGCCGAAGCCAGGGCGAAACTCATACTGACACTCTGAGACAACGCACTCTTGCCGGAGCCTGGCATCGATTATGCGTTCTGTTATACCCCCTTACTATTTACCACTTTCCTTACCACTTCACTATTCCAACCCTGTCAGCATTTTCTGCTGCTTGCCGCACTGACACACCCCTCCCTTACAGTCAGTCCGGTTCTAGATCCCATACACGCTGGTTGACAATGCAGTTTTCAATTTGTTTCAAGTGATTTAATTAAGTGATTTACTTAGAAAATAAAAGTGTATTCCAAAAAGTGTTTTTTTTTTTTAAACCGATTTCTAAGTTCACGGATAACAGTTCGAAGAGCTTCATAGTATGAGACATGATCTTAATACCTCGGTAGCTACGACAATCCTGTATACTACCTTTACTTTTGTAGATTGGAGTGAGTATGCGGTTAAAAAGGTCAGTGAGTATAGTCACACCATAAGGCCCGATCACTTTCTACGCTTCAATCGGTAAATCATCCGGGCCCAAGGCTTTTCGAGTATTCTTGCTACAGCGACCTCGTAGTACCTCGTCAGACGAGATTGGGGCAACTAGCCCGAGATTAGGAGACAGTTCTGGTGGGGCAATATTTGCGCGTTGTGAGTTTAGTAACTCACTGAAGTAGCTCCGTCATCTCTCCTTCACAATACCTGCGTCGCAAACAAGAGTGCTATCTGAGGTCTTCACACAACGACATTTGGTTATATCCTGTGTTGCTTTCTAAATTCATTATAATTAAAAAAACAGTAAGAAGTTATAATTATAATTAAAAAGGATAGTAAGAGCTTCACCATGCTTCTATTATGGTTGACTCAGGATGAATATGTCCAAGACAAAGGTTATGACCAACATTTCAGGTGACTTACACAGTCGAGTGTGATGGTTGAAGATGAGTCACCAGAAATAGTTAATAACTACATATACCTGGGGCACTGTTTATGCTTTAGCAGAGAGCATCGATACAAGGAGATCAATAGAAGCATTCAGTGAGGCTGGTCTGCTTTCGGCAAACTTGATACAGGACATCGGTGTACATATTACTCAATTGAAATAGCGTTGGGCAGGTTACTTGGCCAGTTGTGGTGATGATAGTGGAGTAGATTCTTGACTGAGTGGTGGCCGAGAGAGGGCAGGCGAAATGTGGGAAGACCAAATGCAAAATGGGTCGACGACATCGTAAATCTTGTGGGAAAAACCTGAATAAGACTGGCGCAGTATAGAAGAGAATGGCGTAAAAGGGAGGAGGCATATGCCCTGCAGTGGGTTTTTTTTTTATTTTGTTGTAGTCTGCAGACTGTTGGTCCGCACCTTTTTTTGCTTATATGTAGTTTTTTTTTACGTAAAAATCGTATCCGTGAGCATATATATATTATTATTATTAGTAATTTATTAAATATTCACTGTTTAATTATTATTAGCTTTTTGGTTTAATGACGTTATTGTTTTTATAGCGCTTGCATTTCCATTTTTTATGGCCATTTTTAGGTTGTAATCCACAATATCCCGTGCCGGAGCTTCCACGGCCCGACGAATGAACCTACTTATCGCGTCGTCAGTCACGTCGGTATAGTAGACACAGGTGTCGCTGTGTCTAGATATTGCCCCTATAACATGTGAAACGCTATCGTGGATTTATACCCTTCTGCTCTTTGTTTGCAGGATCACCACCGATTTGAAGGTCAGTCCCTGGGATTCATGGACTGTCAGAACGCGCGATCCTTCCCCTACCCCGTAGCCCTTTTTAATCAGGGCTTTTTTCTCCTTCTGTGTGTGTACCAGGAAGAGAGTATCGGGAGTGTCTGAGGGTATTCGTTCACCCTGATAGACCCTGATGCTCAGAGATCTTACTATCGGTTTCGGTGAATATATACCGTCGTATACTGGACTCAGTGCATAGGCTACATCCATCGGGTTCCTATGAGTGCAAGTGAGCTGTTTGTCAATACTGGCTACGGCCGTTGATCTGGTATATGCCATCCGAAATAATTTTTCCCGGTCGATATAGGGTAGTTGGTTGATATCTCCAATGAGGAGAATTTCGCTTGCTTCCGCCAACCAACCGGCAGTCAGGATTGCTCCGAAATGGTTCATGAGAGCCTCATCCACGATTAACCTTGGACGATTATCATGCTCTCTGAAACCATTCACTAATATGGACGCCATGGTGCGCGCACGCTTTTCTGCTTTTTTGCCGTGTGCCTGCACCAGTTTCTCCTGTAGGTCTTTTGCCGCTTCGGTTGTGGTAGTCGCTACAGCGTCCCTCTCCACATTGAAGTTTTTAATCAATCACGTAGTCTTTCCACAGCCGGGAACCCCGTTCGTCCATATGATCTTAGGTGTCGCTTTAGTACTTTCCACCACTGCTGGATTTAGAACCCTCGAGGTAGTTTTTACCCTATCGAGATTTTTTTCCTCCAGCATGATTCTTGTGCACCGAGCGACTACTACTATTGGATCCTCCGGGGGCGTTTCGAACATCTGAGGCTGAGGTGCTTCCCGTGTCTCGTTCTCTTTCCTTAATACGAAACCACTGGTGGAATTGTAAGCGGTCATGTAGCTGCCCGTCATTACTCCTGCTATGACTTGGGCAGAGTCGTTGTTGTAGATAGCCGCCTCCGCTTCCTCTAATCTAGCATCTCTCAAGGCCACGATTCTCAGATGGTGGGCCTCTAGGATTTGTCTACACGTAGGTGTATTGACTTTAATCGTGACTTCGAGTATAGCTTTGAATTCGAGTATAGCATTTTCTATGTAATCCAGTGGTCTTGTGACAGGAATTTGAATGGGTGGGATGACTTGCCCCATGTCCGATCTGGTTTTCAGTGGCAGTGGTTTGTATTTAGTCTTTACAGCTCTCCTTCGAAGACGGTCTATTGCTTCCTGCTGTTTATTACTAGTATATTTATCAGATTGAGACATGATCATCTGTGTTATTTCTGAAGATAGTTGTTTCTGCGGTTCACCTTCTCCTGATGTTTTTGTGGCCTCTGCTCTTTCTGCTGTTATTTTTGCCTGTAATCGTACGGCTCCGCTTGGTTCGACGTACCCGAGATCGAAAGTTGGTTTCCCTGTATTGTAGCTAGGGTTTTTACCTAGAGACTTTTCGTGTAACAAGAAGTCCAGGCTAGCGCCTCTGTTCTCGTAGGCAACTATCTCGTGATACATCGATGCGCTTATGCAAGTTAACTTAAGTAAGTTGGCTACCTCTCCCCTCCTCATATGCGACTGCCATAGCGTCGACGCTGATCCTGCGAGACGTTATGTGTTCGCATAATCCCACGTCACTGATTCAGGATAGCAATATACATGCCCGTGAAAATGGCGTTTTGTTTGCCGATGCAAGCAGTGCTATAATCTTGTTTTTGATCCGCACTAGCCTGCATGTGAGACCCGCTACCATGGTCACGGGCAAAGCGTCAAATGCTTTTCGCTTCATTGCTATTCTAGATGTGCTCCCGTTTATCAGCTTGGCGAAACCGGGCGAGATCGCAATGCGGTTTCGGGGACTTACTGTGCAGAAGCTTTTACCGAGAGTCTTATAGTTATTATCCATGAAGAGTGCCACTCCCTGGGTTCAAATACCTGGTACCCCTCTATCGCCGTATGCCAGTAGTTGCCCCACTGACAAGTATTTCGTATTTCCTGCAGTGGGTTGAGAATTGCTGTCTATGAGTGAGAATTTTGACTTTAGGTTAGGTTGACGATCTATTGTAATAATCATTCGCACCTTTTAAGCTGTAAAAAGCATTGTTTTATCTGACTCCAGAACATTAGAATAACGAGACTCTACCTCGTGAGAAGTAAAACGAAGTCGAAAGATAACAGCAATCATTGAGAAATCTACAGTTCTTCGATAGACGTCGCTTCGTATATTACGCTGACGTCTAAACCTCTCGACAGATAAATGGATATACATGATTTATATACTAGGGGTATCTTATTTAGGGTATGTTCGAATTTTTCTCCAGGATTGTCCTGAATAGGTTTCAAATATATTTAAAATAATCGTCCCAAATTGTAGCTTCTAATTTTAAAATTAACCTGTACCCCACACAGCCAGAATTTTAAATGAAAATAACAGGGGAAAAGGTTTGTAATTTATCTTGCATTTTTTTAAATTATGAACTGATGAATGGATTATACAAACATTAATATTCCTGTGGTAAATTTAACGCTCTGCAAAGAGGTTTCTTGTGATTTTTTACTAGCTTCACTGATTCAAGTTATTTGAGGTCAGCATTGAAGTTTTTGTCAATTCTATGAATTTTCCATTTTCATCGTAGTTTTTCAAAAATGTGAATAGAGTTAATTTATATACACACACATATGAAAACAAAAGAGAGCTGCTTATGCTGAGGTCGCAATGAAGCTCCACTACCTTTGATCTACATATTGAATAAGAATATAAATCCAAGTTTTTTTACGTGTTATTTATTTATTTATTTTTTTTTTATTGAAGCACGACATAGTGACTGCACTACGCCTGATGTTAAGCATAGTACAATCCAAAAACATCGGCAACGACCGAGAGACAGATTATCCATCGCCGGTTGCCGCTGTCATGCCGGCCATAATGACGAAAGTCACCCGGTACTGGATATGCACAGGCTGATCCCGAAACGCGACGCGCAGAGGCGAGTCACTATGACGGGCTTTTTCGCCGTATACATGGTGGTTGCGACCCAGTCGGGCTGTAAAACCCTACCACCCCGCTCTCGCCATTGCCTTGTTCGTTATTCAGCAGGGTGCACCACGTGCAGGTGAGGTTGGCTTGAGTGTCTCAAGTCTTAAGATGTTACGCGACACCCCTTACACCCCAGACACCCCTTACACCCCTAAAAGAATATGTCTGATATATTTTTTGAAATGTAATGATTACCTATACATACTCTATACACAAGGAAATAATAAAGCATATCTTCGAAAATAATTTAGTTTATAATTCATTAAAATCGGTTCACTCTATCAAAAGTTATTGTAATTTTAATCACGTCGCGGCGTAAATGCGATAAGTCTTCAGTCAGTAGACTTTATTAATCACTGTTTTTTAAATAAGGTTACACACTGACGAAGTCGCGGGCACAGCTAGTATATAAATAAATATCAACTCAACACATGACCTACATTATCACCAACATAAAAAGTATAAGATAAAATATTTAATATAACATTCAACGAATTCTGCCAGATGCCTGGACATAGAGCAAGAACGTCTTCATAATGTGACTAAAATGCAATAACGTTAAAGTGATGCTCAGAATGTTATAAATTCGCGAAAAAACAAGAATAACTTACCTATGCTAATATAAATATAGATACTAATAACGCTTTGAACATTGTAATGGAACAGGTTTGAACTCTGCATACTCCCGTGTAGTAAATATATATAATATTATAATACTACGCAACTAAAATGCGCTTTACAAAGAAAAAGACCTTGCTTGAATAAAAGATAAGTTTAAGATAATAAAAGTTGATAGTAGGTAATAAAGCGGTGAATATCTGAGAACGAGTGTGGTCTGTTTCCGGGCGTGCGGATCTGAAGCGCAAGGTCTATTCACACGTTACGGCCCCTATGAATTATAACAACATAATATACCCTCAAAAATTACGTGACTGTTTACATAAATAAACATTGTAATAAACAAATGTTGATAAGTAAAATACGATATCCAAAATACAAACACTTAGATCTGGGCACTCAACGCAAGTGGTTATCCTACCTTAAGGACGCGCTCTCAAATTTTAGAAGTTCAATTTCGGTTTTTTTTTTTCTCGAAATGACTACGCTATTGACCCACAAGGTCTTAACAGCTTCACCGGATTACTAAGGCGAGCGCTTCAGGCACTCAGCCGATTTTATTATGGCAACCAGCTCAAGGGTGCACGGCACACCTCGGCTTGGCTGTTGCCTGTTGCATGCAAAATCGCGACCTATCTTAGCTAGCCTAGCTAACTATTCATATATGTATGAGTTGTTGAACCGTATGTGTACCAAGCATACACGCCTCAACAACTCTTCCATATATTTATTATCGGAAAATTGAGTTTTTCAGTTCGATAAGGGAAAAAAAGTAAACCCTTCCACTTTCATGTGTAAGCGTGTAGCGTGCACGTGTGTGGGGGTGATCGTGTAATGTTGTAGCGGTGATGTATATTTGTGTGTCATCGTATCGCGCAAGCAACGCACTCAAGGGCTTCCTACCGAGGGATCGAACCTAGGCTTGAGCCGCTGCCGTGGGAGGCCTAATCGGGTTAGTTCAATTTTGGCTTCGAGTTCTACTAGACGCATATAGCTCATTCACACAGACACAAAAACTGATAAGCGCTGCGGTAATACCGCACTATAAACGACTTTGATACTTTTATAAAAATATTACAATATTTACTTATTATTTATGTTCTACTTTTTGTTGTATTTGATGCAATAGTACCAAAATAAATTATAGTTTCTCAAGGTCATACTCATTCAAAAACAGTATAACTAAACGTAAATATGTATACGTAATAGACAGATACATCGAATTTGTCTTCAAATATTTAGCCCTTTTGTGCCCGATCAAGGCTTAATTTCTCAACATTTTCATGAAGAGTAGTATTGTGGTAACTGGATCATAGTTTAGGTAATAGCTAGAAACATCAAGTTGTGCTTAGATGTTTAGTCTCCTAGTGTAGGAGCAAGGTTTCAATTTTTTAAAGTTTGGTGAGAACAGTATATATGATAATCTTAGTATAGTACTAATAGTTAGAAACATTGAGTTTGCACACAAAGGCTTAGTGTCAGCCAAATGTTTCATATCTTAGGACCAGATGAGAGCTATTTCGTGATATTTTTTTTAAAATATTAATAATAGCTATACACATGAAGTTTGCGCTCTGAAGTTGAGTCTTGTCGTATCAGCTAAGAGTATTTATATAATTTCTTATAGACCAAGTGAGTAGCAGAATCATGATAACAGAATATTGGTACTGATAATCACTAAAAACCTAAACTTTGCGATCAGTGTTCTAGTCTCATAGAGTCAGATCGACGTTTCATTTTATGGATCAGATGAGTAGTTGTATCATGAGAACTGAACTTTAGTATTCATAGTAGCTACAAACATCAGGTGTGGGTTCAGATGTTTAGTCTCACTCTATCTGATGAAAGTTTCATTTCTCATGCGTAGATGCGCTAGCTGCGTAAGCGTATCTTTGTCGTGATATCAAAATTTTTGTATAGTATAGAGTAACTAGAAATATAGAGTTTATGCTGAAAAGTATCATAGTGTCTTATTAATGTTTAATTCCTCATGGGCTAGACAAGTGGCTATATCGTGATAACTGAATTTTAGTACATATAGATTTTAGCTACAAATATGAGTATGTGCTCAGAGATTTAGATAGGAGAATTTTTAACTTAGCGTTTGCTTTTATATCAAAAATAATTCTGTGAAAAACATACTACAAAACACCTGAATTGTAAGTTGTAATACTGATAGTACAACGGGCAGCATATGACGGCCTTTGTGTAAAACGAACCCTAATTCCACCAACAAACTTTGCATCTCTAGCTTAGATACATTTTTCACCAAATGATTCGTTTCATTATAAACAAGACTTGAGAGATCATGTTCTCATAAAAAATAAGCGTTATATTTGAGTCTTTTGAAAGATTACATTTTTTTGTAAATTCTGCAGCGTGTTTATGATATTATTATATATTTTCTGAATAGATAATAAAAATTAATAAAGAGAATGCGAAAACGACATATATATTTCTACCCATGAAAGAGCTCCCTACACGTTTCTAAGAGTCCATTATGAGGCCATTTTGTTATTACCTAACGAAAGGAGTACAAACGAGACATCTGCCTCTATCCATCAATGACTTCCATAACAGTTTTTGAAGTGGGATTTTGTTCAGTCCTGTCAAAGACGACATATGTATTTCTACTATGGCGAAAGTATTCGAGAGAATAATACTCACCGCACTGAAACCAGCAATAGAATTACGACTGGAACAGTTTGGCTTCAGGGAGGGCCACTCTACCACTCTACAGTCGACAAGAGTAGTCGACACCGTCATTAAATGCCATGAAAAGAAAGGATATGTGGCGGCCATATTCTTAGATATCGCAAAGCGTTTGATCGCGTTTGGCACGACAGATTGCTCTTCAAACTCGCGACGAACACTAATATTGGAAACCTATACAAGGTCATAAGCACCTTTTTAAGCAACAGAAGAGCAGTAGTAAGGGTGGAAAACCGCATCTCCTACGAAATTCAGCTTCAAGCAGGAGTACCACAGGGAGCTGCTTGTCTCCCCTCCTCTGCGCCTTATTGACGAACGACATTACCGTGGCAGGCAAAGCTGAGCTCGTACTATTTACGGATGATACAGCCTACATGGCTAGGTCAATTAACAGAAGCAGAGCAGCGGCACTCCTACAGCCCACGCTCGACAGTCTTCCGGAATGGCACGACAAATGGAGGCTCTCGGTAAACATCAGTAAGACACAAGCGATCGTCACCAGAGTAGCCGCCAAACAGCCACCAGTGCTCAAGCTGCAGGGCGAGTGCATCCCGTGGAGAGACAAAGTAACGTACCTGGGATTAATCATTGATAAAAATCTCACCTTTCGATACCAGGCTGAGGCAGCTCTAGCGAGCGCCAGAGTCGTAAAGAGGGCGCTGCAGCCTATCATGGAGTCAAGGCTTCCACTGCGCACCAAAATGGAACTCTACAAAACCTATATTAGGTCCCGACACCCCTACGCCGCCCCCGTCTGGTACGACTGCCTCTCTTCAACATCCAAAGAAAAACTACAGAAGTTACAGAACTCCATCATGAGGCAGATAGTCGCAGCGCCCCGCTATGTCTGCAACAAGACAATTGCGCGCGACCTACAAATCGAAAGCCTGAACAAATTTGTCGAACACCTCGCCACAAAGATGTTCGTAAGAGCGGATACCTCGGCTTATCCCTACCTGAGAGGACTAGCACCACTCCACGCTCGTCCGCCGGACCCCACCACCACCTCGGACTGCCCACGAATGAAAATAAGAAGGAAGATATATTGCAGACCCCAGATCCGTGAACTTATCAACAAAGATGAATAAAGGGCCACAGAGGCATATGCATTTATGCCTCGCCATAAAATGACCCGGTCGTAGTAGCAACCGGAAAAGACACTACCGCAAGAGGGGTATCTCTAAGACGGTTTCCCCGCCCGCTCAAGCCAGAGCGAGCGAGAAGAGCCCGAATGATTAGGAATTATTTTTAGAGTTGCAGAAAGAGTGTAAGGAACATTGGCCCTAAACGGCTCTTGACAGCACACATTTTTTATCGTTTTTATTTTCTAAAATTTTGGCCGTCACGGAACGCCGAAAACATATATAAAACGTTTAAGTTAAGATTTGAATTTATAATTTAAAACGTCTCAAATAGAAATAGTATGCAACTTACACAGACATGCAACGAATGAACGTATACAAGCGAGTCGAGAGCATCGGCATGGGCATTACGGCATAAAAATGTTATGTCGTTTACCGTGACGGCATACGAGACGATTTTACCGCCAAGGTGCGTGAATAGATTAATTCAGAACAAAAAAGGGGTACAGCTTACCGTCCTTTGGCAGAATCGATGTCGTTCGTAGCGCCATCTTGCTGTAACTGCATGCCTCCCTGGGCCCAGGTTACTGTCAGCCAATCTTGAACAAACAATAGATTCAAACTTAAGACCGAAACTCAAAATTGGAACATTAATTATCAACATCAGAAACTGCGATAGCCTTCATAAGAACTTGCGAAATAATTATTTTTACGCATTCTTCTAATAATCCTAAGGATAATAATATTGAGATACTTTTTGAAATTAAACTTATTTATACTACGTCACGTCCAGACTGATTATATACATACAAATAGATTATACATAAATTATCATCTGTGTATATTTAAAAACACATGTTACTTTCTTTGAAATCAATAGACTCCAGCACCGTTTGACCGATCTTTATGAGATTTGGCACATCTCAGTATGTTTTTCCTGGAAAAAGTTTTTATTATATTTATTTTACTATAACTGACCATAAAGTGATCTCAAGTTATATTCAATAGTTCCCTAGGTTTTATGGTGTAATTTTTAGCGTTTGGGCTGATTTTTACAAGGCTTTCACTGGTAGACAGCTAACCTCATAAGAAGTAATTTAGGTTTTTTTTTTAAATAGCTGTTATCTGTTACTATCGCACACAGTGCTTCCTTAGAGCTTTGAGCATAAATACGGTCATTTTGTTTGTTTAAATGTTGCTCAATTGTAAAAAAAATCTCATCCGTAAACAAATATTTTTTGTTACCTTCCTTTGCGTACCGTTTCAGTAGTTGTTTCGATTTTCCCACCCTATTATTTTTTAAATTATTAGTTAAGAAATGACTAGTACGTTCATATCGTATCGTTCATCTCCCGAAATACAATCTTTTACTTTCGAACAAGATTTTTTCGAATTCTTTCTCTTACTGCTTTGACCACCTTTTTCGTAGGAACACTATATAGATGACCGCATCTTTTTCTGTCACAAGCAGAGGAGGTCTCATTATACCTATTAATAGCCCGGTACACAAACATTTTAGTAATACCAAGCGCATGGATAGTTTTAAATATTGCATTTAGCTCCATACCTACTTTGTGTAATGCAATCACAGCGATTCGGTTCTCTTTATCACCCCATTCCATTTTAATATCGCAAAATATTGTAAATAAATAAATAGTGTAAATAAATCATTGGTAAACGGTGACTAACTTAGGTTCGAATCCTTGAATGACTCGATGCTTTCGGTAACAAATATCTGGTAGTGAAATTATATCCTAGTGGTAGGACTTTTTCTAAGCCTAAATTTCTCAAACGCCAGTAGATGCGTGCCAGAAACCACACTTGAGAACCAATCCCTCTCTAGGTTATCATGTTTATTATTTAACAACACTTAAGATTGTTATATTATACTATAAAACCTAGAATATTTTAAAATAGGTGATCACTCTATCAATCAAAGTCATCTAAGAGAGATATAATACAACATTTAAGAAATTATCTACTTTATATTAAATACTCATTGTATTAAAGTTAAGCAGTTGAAAAGTTTCAAAGTTATTCAACAATTTTTGAAGTAAATTGGCTTTATTGAAATTGTTTTAATTTGTTACAATGTGCCCATAGCGTTAACACTTTTATAAGATTCAAAGCTCCTTGTAAATTGTTTTTCAATAAGCTATCTCGTTATCGAGTTTAAACATCTGCTGGTAGAAATAATTTTGTTTTTCCAAAATATTCAGATAAAAGCATTTGTATTTATTCACTTAAGTATCAATTTTAATGAATCTGTTGAATGATTAGTCTGTACGTTTTTCAATATCTGTCTGTTACATATATTATGACGAATACGAATTTAACTTCGGAAGAGTTTTTGTTGATCTGTATAATATATGCCTTTAAACGAAAAACTGTTTAACCATTTTTTTCATCGTCTTAATTTTTTTCTTCCGTCTACTACATGTGGCATTACAGCCGACGAGCGGCCACGGGGTATAGTGTAAAGCACTCAGCAAGGTGCCTAATACGCAGATTGAAATTAAAATGTACAGTTGAATATCTTGTCTATTATGAACTTCACACTGTAATCCCCATTTTCAATTATAAGCTTAAAATTGAAAACGCGTCTTTAATGTCCTAAATCGAATAAACTTTCAAAAAAATCACTGAAATGCCTACGATCCAAAAAACAATTTCACTTGCATCATGGTGTCATAAAATTACTCAGTTTTTTAGCTTATATTTCTAATAAAGAATAGACAGAATAGAATTGATATAACATCCAATCGACAATTTTCCTCCATAGGTATTCAACGTATAATAAATTGTCAGTGTGTATACCGAACATAAAGTTATATTAGAGTGGCAATTTCCCTGGGGATAGAACCGTAACGATCTAGCCTTCGCCATAACGCATGCTTTTAGATCGTGCCTGTTTGTCGTAGTATATATAAATTTCACTTCTTCGTAGCAATGAAGTTTGTAAAGTTACTAATTTTTAACGTTTCTGTTTGTTTAAATAACATTTTCCCAAAGAATGACCAGTCGTTTTTGTTCTTCACTAGACTTGATTTTGAAAATTGGTTAGGTGGATTTAAGAGCTGAGTTTATATCATATTAATAGAGAAATTATATAATAATAGAGTTTTCAAATAAGGATTTTAGCTAGGCCAAGACTAGAATCGTAATATGTTTTCGTTATTACTTTCCTTCAGTGAAGTTTGTTCTAAAACTAGTTGGCCATTGTAAACATTTCTGTTAAAAATTATTTCTGTACTTCATGAGAAGCATATATTTTCTCTATAATAATTGTGCGCTGTTATTTTAATTATTTAATTGTATATTTTTTTCTAGTAATATTATCATTATTGCTTAGTTCAAATCTAACTGGTTATATCAATAGAATAGATATTAATAGAATATTAAATGTAACAATTTACAAAGAAAATGTATTATTATTTTTAAAAAACATGAAGTAAATCATGTGCAAAATCAGAAGCAATCACTCCAAACAATTTTTTTTAACTTTGATGATTTAATCTAACTGGTTATATATCACAAGTAAGGTAAGATGCATACATCATAAATAGTATTTAAATAGTCCTCTGTCTATAATCTAAATCATTGATTAACCGTAATAAACAACAGATAATTCAATTTTATTTATATGTACATAATTAAAACTTTTGTTTTCAGAGTGCATGTTAGTAAATTGAACAGGAAATCATACTTAACGTAATAAACATAATTAATTACTGTTTGTGAAAATAAATAATTCCTAACCGGTTTTTATAGAACTTAATATGTCCCGGAAGACGCTCCAGAACCTGTAAATATTTTGCTGAAATATTAAATAATATTTCAACTTATAAGTATTATAACATAATATGTATAAATATTCCATATGAATATAAATACAGATAAGCTGTCAAGCATCCTTTCTCGGAATTTTAATATGATTTTACCTTGACGCCTGTCTGCTGCGGAGTCACCGGGGAGATGGAGAAGGGGAACTATAAAATCTATTACGTTTCAATGTTTATGTCATTCAGGAATATATTAACCATTTTTATTTACATTAATCATTAGTAAAATAAATTAGAAATCATTAATGAAACAGCGGGTTTAAAAGTTATAAGGCAGTAATAACAAAATTTCTTTATGTCCTAACTACAGTTCTATCAAATATTTAATGGGGTAGCTCTCAATAATAATATTAGAAATTTTTACTTTGATTACGTTATAAATAATGACACAGTACATGACCTTTGTATATTTGTTACGACTTATGCTGCAACAGTTCTTGGATCATCATCATCGATAACCTGTAAAAACTCACTGCAGAACCATAGGCATCTTCCCGAAGGAAATTATGGTCATAATTTTCACGCCAGCACATGATGTATAGACAATTGCAAACTTCGAGAAATGAACAGTTCTATATATGCCCACATAAAAAAATCATTCCCACGTTCATGTCTGTTAAGATGTTTTCGTCCAACGTCAACTGATAGCGTTGCCAATTTAACACTAGATTTACGAGACCCCTCAATTTGACGAAATTTAAATTTTGCAATGAAATATCTCGAAAACCATTTGATTGATTTCAACTGTTTTACATCGTAAATTAATCATTTCATGCAAATAATTAATACACACTGATTTCTTTTTCCTAAGCCTTCTACTTTTTGAGAATCATATGTGGTATATCCTTCAAATTGACGGGTATGCTTATTACGAAAATAATCCTTACATTTTTGCTCTGTTCTTTATATTATTTATCCAGTAGAAAATACAAGAATGAAAACAATGTTTTTATGTTCTCCGTTTTCAGCTCGTTATCTCAACCGCGCTACGATAGTACAAACTAAAACGGGTATTATTAACTGAGTGATTATTTTGGTCTCATACTAAGCTGTTGTTCATTATCGCCGAAAAGAACTTAAGAACAAGAAAAAAAGACAGTAGAGAGACTAAAGAAGACAGTATGAATGCTGCAATTACAGTATACTAAAGTTTCCGAAAGTATCAAAGATTTTATTTCTTGTAGGAGTTTTCGCTTATTGTAGGTATTTACAAGGGACTATAGAATTATTTATTGTTTTATGTGCTGGAATCCCTTTTTTAGCAATCCTGTATAAATCTGAGAGATTGTTACATAAATAATTGCAAAAAATGTCTTTAAAAAAATGCGTTTTTTTATTCACCCATCAATTTGACGGGTGCCGTAGATACATAAGAAACGTTCGTAAACCTAGAGTTAGATGAGTAAATCTATGCAAATTCTACATTCCGGGGTTCGAATCTGCGGACATCGAATTGACACTCCACCTGACAAAGAATTCGACTACAACGACTTGTATGTTACGCGATATAAGGAATAGTTGCATTTGAAATTTGTGTCTTACAAAAATATTTTTTCAATTTAAAAAAGTTATTAATAGAATATTAAATGTAACAATTTACAAAGAAAATGTATTATTCTTTTTAAAAAACATGAAGAAAATCATGTACAAAATCAGAAGCAAACACTCCAAACAATTTTTTTTAACTTTGAAGACCTCTTTTTATTTTATGTCGAGAAAGAAGTTCTAAATATTGAAATATTGTTATTAGCACTATAATTAATTTATAAATTTAAAACAGAACACACTTATTTATCAGGAATCAATACTATATAAGTTATAATAAATGAAATGTTTATATATCGTTTGTCCTCAACTCATAGCCGCACGAGGTTAACTAATCTCTGTCTTTGTTTCTCTTCCGCATCTCTTGTTATTCCTAACACTAATACTATTCTTTGTGTTATATTTTAATGGAATCGATCCTTGGATAAGCTCTACATAACGAGAATCGCCATGGTAATTTGATAAATGTAAACTATTTACATATGTTATTCATATTTAGGAAAAGAGCTTATATAACGAGTGTTGCCATGACAATTTAATAAACGTACGACAAATATGTAAGTTCTTTTTTCACTTCAAAAATGATGTTTACCTTTTAATATACATCGTGTTACCATCTATCATGAATATTTAAATATATTACAATCTAATATATTTAAATGGTGAATGTTTTTATGTTTTCCACTTTACTATTATTTGCTGCTAAGTTATTCAAAATCAAAATATCCTTAATTCAATTTAGGCCCTAAGAAGGCGCTTCCACCGGTTCGGAAAACGACCCAGTCCTCGAGAAGAACCGGCAAGAATCTCGATCAGGTTTATCTCTTCTTGTTGTATATTTTTAGAGAATATAAATTGTCACAATCGTTATTAGTGGTTGCACACAGAGTGTCGTCGTTTCCAGACGTCACAATCGTTCACATATTGATCCACCCCATATATTTATATGGCCTTTAAATATTACAACTCGCTTGACACTGTTCTTGATCTCACTATCTGGCAAATCGGTAATGTGTTTTAGCACTTTGTAATAAAGCCTAACACTATTTTACAAAACTGTTATTGGGACTACTGAGCCTGAAGCATGGAATTACTAAATTGTTGCTATTTCTAGTATTACAGTTTATATCATAATTTAATGAAAATAAGTCACGGACAGGTGGTAATGTGTTATAGATCTTCATTAATTCCTATTAATAGCGTATTTAATTAATAGCGAACTATTGTGAGGGGACTGATAAATATGTTTAAAAACATATTTAATTAACACTAAGAAAGACTTTAATAAAAAAAAGTTTATAAAACTGTGTATGAAAATGATATGGCCAGTTCGAATGGGGAACGGAGACCGACTGATTGAGTATGTGTGATGAATGATCTTAAATACTTACTTGAAATAGGAAGGAGTGAAGTCATCTTTCGTTTGCAGAACTAGAGGAGGGTATGTATTTACGTATAGTTTTTTTTTTATTCGACACCCCGCCTTTTTTGTACCGTTTGGGAAGTTATGGCGGAGTTTTTTTCTGTCTCAAACAATTCATACAGCAAAAACCGTTTACTACGATGTATAAGCGTCTTCTTAATATCGTCACAACGGCCTGGTACTGCACTGCCAACATACAGGCGGTTTCCGAAATCTTTATCAGTCGTTAATCTTATTGTAGTGGGTTTACCCTCGCCACACCGACCGGCGCGGCATTTGATCTTCATTCGAAAAATCTTCTGTCTCATAAGTCATCCTGTGTACATGCAATATACCCCCCCCCCCTCCATTTCAACATAACTACTAAACATATAATAAAAATGAGGTGTCTATATGTAACAGCAAAATAAAATTTTTTCACTGATTAGGTATGAAAGTATACACGCTTCTGATAACAAAAATGCAATTTTTAAAATTTTTGTCGGTCTGTCTGTTTATTCCTGGTAATTTCCGAAATGGCTGATTTTGATGAGAACTGGCAGATAGCTAAAATTACAGCCGGTAACATAGGCTACTCTCAATTAGACTAAGTGTTAACCGTAAAGTAAAACCGTAAAGTGTAATCCGCAATGCTATCTCAAAAACGGTTGGACTAATTTTCACGAAACTTTCACCAACAGATAGTGGACATCATAACAAGTAATTTACTTTATTTTAATTTAGACTAGCTAGTAACCGTGGTTTTGCTCTTAATACTATCTCCAAAACCGTTAAACTAATCTTCGCGAAGCTTTCTTTGTGAGATAGCTGACCTTATAAAAGTAAAACAAGCGATTTTAGTTTATGCTAGCCGTTAACCGTGGCTTTGCCGACAGTACTTTCTCCAAAGGTTTAGACCGATTTTCCTGGGACTATCCGGAAAGACGTCTTCCTAATAAGATTTTAGACCATAAACGTATTACGTAAAGAGGTCCATAATACAATTTCTTGCAGAACAGACAAGCGTTTATTTTTTGTATGGACACAAAATAAGTATAATGACAAAGTTATGTAAATGTAAATCTTTATGATAATATTTTAAGTCATTGTTTCATTAGTTCCTAACACAGTGTAAGTGAGTACGAAGACATTTATAAGGTGGGTTAAAATCCCAAATATGTTGCTGATGGTAAACCTCACTAGGTACATTGTTAGTATTTATATATCTATTGTATACATTATATACTACTGTAAGTGGCGTGCGTGTCGTACTTAGAATTGTTTTTAAAGAGCATTTCGATAATTGTACATAGTCTCACAATTTTATAATTCTTTAATAAAATTTAAAAAAAACGCGTGCAGAGTTGTGGGTACAGCTAATGTTATCATATAATAGTAAGTAAAGCCTCTCAACTGCAGGAGTCCGATTCGTGGCGCCGTGCGGGTCGGACGCGTGCATAGTGCTCTTTCGATGTGAATTTTTTGTTCGTGTTTTCATTCGATTATTCGATCAAGTATTCGCGGTGTGTTTACGCGTTCGTGTAATCACATCGAAAGTTCGGTATTTCGTACGTTTTGGCGCGTTTTTGCGATCTTGTTTCCCTTCTTGAGACTAGATTGCAGGCGTTCTTTTCAGAACGTAGCAAACTGCACTTTTCAGTGCAATTCTAATCACACTTTTTAGTGCGTTCTGCGTGTTCTCCGTGTGCTGCGAGTCGCCAGTTCGCGTTCCAGGAGTTCGGCGCTGCGTGCTTCGCTCCGTGGTTCGAGCTCCGTGTCGTCGCGCAGTCGAAGAAAGAAGTGTTAGGGCCTCCTCCTAGGCACTTTAGGTCCCCTGTGAGGCATTGCACTTCGCCCAGTTTCCTTTTGGCCCGGACTTCGGAGTCCGTTAAATTCAAAAAGGCGCGCCCCCCTGCCCCTCTGGCAGGGAGGTTTTACATGTCTTTCCCAGCCCCGCACCCCTCCTCAGGCCACGCTATGGCCCACCTGACTTCCGAACAGCGTGAATCCGCGCGGTTTCGGAAGTTCATTACGAAGTTTTGCCCGGACATTATTACTGAGTACGACCGTTTCTGTAGGGAAGAGAACGACTATTTTCAGGGCGGTCCAATGCCATCACTCGTCTCCGCCGTGGAAGAGAGCCTTGACAGGAACTCTTTCGCGGCACACCTGAAGGACCCTTAGCCCTCCGGGAGTACCCCCCTGCCTCGATCTCTTCTCGTGCTTTGGACGAGGAATGCTCCGATATGGAGCAAGACCCCCCCGCCGGGAACGACGGCTTCACCGTCGTCTCCCGGAAGCCCAAGCCGCGCAATAAGCGCCCAAACTCTTCTAGGCCCTAAGCCTTCAAAGTTATCCAACGTCAATGGCACGAAAGTGCTAAAGACGTCGCCCACGCCCTCCGTGCCGGCTCCCTCGAAAGCGGCGAGTCCCGCAGCTTCGAGTAAGAAGCCCCGCCCCCCTCCACCCGTCACGATCCAGGACAAGGCGTCCTGGCTCGACATCTTTGACTTCCTGAAGGAGGCAGAGATCCCGTTAGCCTCTGCAGTGAGTACCCGTACGGGTATTCAGGTAAAGGTTAACACTTCAGACCTCCATCGCAAACTTACACGCCTTCTGCGTGATAAGAAGTTTGCGTTCTTTACTAACGCGCTCGAAGAAGAGCGCATGCTTCGCGTAGTAATACGCAGAGTCCCCGCCCAGATCCCCACAGACGATGTCTATGAAGATCTCCGGGAACAGAGGTTCCCGGTCAAAAAAGTCCACCGCATGCGATCTGCGCGTAATCGTGAGCCCTACGATATGGTGCTCGTTATTCTCGAGCGCTCCGTCGAGGGCAAAAAAATCTTCAATCTTACGACCCTCTGCGGCCTCTCCGGCATCACCGTGGAGCCGCCGCGTAAAACGTCCGTACTCTCGCAGTGTCACAACTGCCAGGAATACGGACACTCCGCACTTAACTGTCACCTGAGTCCCAGGTGCGTTAAGTGCCTAGGCGATCACTCCACTTCGGAGTGCTCGCGCACTAAAGATTCGCTCGATCCTCCGAGTTGCGTCTTGTGCCGCGGCGTGGGACATACCGCGAATTATCGCGGTTGTCCCCGCACCCCGCACTCAAGACAGCCCCGATACGCGAGGCAGGTTTCGCCCTCCAGGGCGCCTGCGGCGTCTACCCGCCCCCGCCCCCGCCTCTCGACTCTCGATAGGCCTTTCCGAGACTGCCGCGCGCGTCACGCGCACCGGCAGCGTCCGCACCTGTGCCTAACGCAACCCCCCTCCCCGCGCGGGCCCCTCCGGTCCCGTAGACACCGCAGATCGCAGCGCGATTAGATCCCAGACTCAAGCGGCGAAGCCTTCACAGGCCGACCCCGCAGTCTCTCTCTCCGGCATGGACTGGTCCGCCCAGCTTCTAGTTTTCCATGAGATCTCCGAGCCCACTACTACGACCCCAAATAGGGCCCCATTCGCGCGATCGCGAAATTTCCCGCCATCGCGGCAACGATCCAACGGCTAGCGAGCGCCGCCGTCTCGAAAAGATAATAATTTTTCAATATAAGATAGAGTAAACTCGCGTGTTTACGTCTATCTTCCCCTAAAATCGTCAAATAATATCACTTTTCTATTTTTAGATCCCGACGCCGGCGACGTTCGTTTAAATTGTAAATTCGATCTCATTAAATTTTTCCTGTGCCCGGCCACATCGCGAATCTCTGTCTCGTACGTCACAGACAGAGAGCTCTCGTTTTTATACCCGCACATTGTTTGCTCGCGTAATCTTGGCAATATTTTTGTCCGTGGCTACCCGGGTACATGCAAAGATATTGTTTCGCGATACAGTACACACCTACATCGATTTTACAAATATACGGTTAATCAGACATGCACCTTACATATCTGGTGGAAGGGTTGTTTTTGTTAACTTTTTTTCCCTTATCGAACTGAATCGAGTAGATTTAGTTTATCTCTTTTCGAATTCCATGTTGTGTTGTTGTATCATGCAATTTTAATTGTATGATCCAAAAATGGATACATGTATAGCTTAGCATAGTTTAGCTAGGATAGATCGGGTTTTTCTAAGTAACGGCCAAGCCGAGGTGTGCCTAGCAAGCACCCGTGAGCTAGTTACCAAAAATAAAATCGGCTGAGTGCCTTAAGCGCTCGCCTTAGTAGTCCGGTGAAGCTGTAAAGGCCAAAGAATTAAGGCCAATAGCGTAGTCAGTTCGAAAAAAAAAAACCTTTCAACTGCAGTTCTTTGGTTGTTTTATGGCTACTTTATTATCTTAATCTTTTGTGGGAAAGGCAGCCTATAAAATGTATAACGTTTTAATAACTACTTGTGAACCCGATACTTTCTATTATAATTTCACAATAGAGCCAGATTGATGATTGTGGTCGGAGAATCCATAAAACTTTTATTAAAGGATTCTTGGCATGATTAAAAAATATTGTGTCATAACTAGATAGAAGCTGTTTTCGCGAGGGAACCTCAGCCTACTCAGAATAATTATATAAATGTAACTTGTTTCTAATATGTTTGATTTAGCATTGGACCGTATGAAACCGTCAAAATACGAAAAAAGAATAAAAGGGCATGCAGTAAACAAGCAATTTATTTATTTATTTATTACTTCCTTGACACATCAACGACGCTCTCACAAAATATTACTTAAATCTAATAACCCACAAGTTCAGGACAGTGTGAAGCATCTTTACAGATGTGCACACATTGTTTTATTTCAGCACGATCTTAATAAAATAATTTGATTGCAAATTTTAATCTAACATGAAATCAAGTTGCATATAATTTAAACAAATCTGAGCGACATTTACTGAATGAGCAATTAAAGATGTCAATATCATTGTTATTAATGTCATTATACAGCTGTTTCATACGATTGAGAGGCGAATAGATGTCAGTTCGCAAAAACGTTTTGGAAAAAACAGTCTGAATGGGGTATCGTGGAATCTTTCTAGGGACATTTAAGTTTAGTTCATTTAATACGTCCGAGACCTCAATAGCTCCATTAGCAAGCTTATACAGTAAAAGAAGATCCAATATCGTTCGACGATTTTCTAACGATATTACATTAAAGTGTTTTAATCGAGTATTGTAGTTTGCACGATAAGGACAACTTTGGTCTCGGTGTACAAGAAATTTAGTAAAATTACGTTGAATACACTCTATACGATGAACATGAATATTATAATAAGGTTTCCAAATGTTTGATGCGTATTCTAGAACAATTCGTACCAAAGTTTTATAAAGATGTATTATTGTTTGTTTATGTTGTTAAATGTTTATATTATGGAAATCTTTACACATACGCTTAATGAATCCACACATTTTCCAGGCTTTAGATATTGTCGTATTTATATCTTCAGTAAATTGTAGCTTGCTATCAATCTGTATTCCTAAATCTCTAGTACTTTTTGTGGTCTGTAATATTTCGGTACCTACTGAGTAACTGAAAGGAATAACATTTATATTTTTTGTAAATCGAATGTGTACACACTTTATTGCATTAAGTTTCATTTTGTTGTCGGTTAGTTGTTCAAATCGCTTTGAAGTAAAAGTGAATCATCAAAATTTTTTGTTACTCTATATAACTTCAAGTCATCTGCAAAAAGTAAGCATTTGGTGTGTTTTGTATAACTCGATATATCGTTTATGAATATTAAAAATAGGAGCGGTCCTAAATGAGAGCCTTGTGGAACTCCTGATGATGCAGAAAAAGGACTTGAAGTATATCCGTGAACCGTAACCCTTTGCACCCGATACTCTAAATAGGATTGTAACCAGACTAAAATAGGACAATGAATACCAAACTATTTTAGTTTTAAAATAAGTATATTGTGGTTAACTTTGTCAAACGCACTACTGAAATCCGTGTATACTGTATCAACTTGGAACCGAGCATCGACTAATTTCGATATGTCATTTACATAATCAAGTAGGTTAGTCACAGTAGATTTGTTTTTACTAAATCCATGTTGATTACTACTTATCATGTTTTTAGAGTATGATGCTAATGATGACAGCACAACACTTTCAAATGTTTTAGAAAATATATTTAGAATTGATACAGGTCGATAGTTGTTGATGATACTTTTGTCACCTTATTTAAAAATCGGAACCACATTAGCTTCTTACCATAAAGTTGGAAAAATTTTTGTATTAAGAGATAAATTAAATATGAGTTTTTAAGGGTAACGTCAAAATTTTGGAGGTTTTGTTGACGAAAAGTGGAGGAATGCCATCTGGTCCTGCCCCTTTACTAGCGTCAATTTTCTTAATAGCTTTTAGTATGCATCCCTCACTTATTAAGACGTTACTGAATGTCTTTTGCGAGACAATTGTGGTCTTGGTTGACGTATTAGTATTAATGTAAGTGGGATCAGAGTAAACTGAAGAAAAGTGATCAGCAAATAGTTTACAAATAGATTCACCGGTGTTAGCTTTTCTATTGCCTAATTTCATCTCAGTCGGTATTTCAGAAATACCTTTTCTTCGTGCCTTTACAAAAGACCAAATTTTATTCGAATTTTGCGCCAAGCACTTCTCTATACTTTCAACATAGCTATTATAACTACATCTAATTGCCAATCCGATGCGCTTGTTCAATAACTTGGTCTCTATAAGATCTCTTGGATTATTATATCGTTTGTACTTTGATCTAATCCTCTCTTTTTCGGAAATTTGTGATATTAAGGATCTCGTATACCAAAACGGACATTTTCGGTTTTGTTTTCTTACATTTGGAACTGTGCACGCTATTATAGAATTTATAATATTATAAAATTTTTATGTTATGACATTGACATCCTTATTACAAAGTTCGTATTTCCAATTTACCCTACACAACTGAGAGTTTACGAGTTTATAGTCTGCTTTCCTGAAATTGTGGGTTGCGAATACTTTCTCCTTGAGAAAAGGTACAACTATGAAATCAACGGATATGACAAGTGCAGGATGATGAACGTCTTGTTTGCTTAAATAAGACGAAGTTTCATTTACATCAATAGTCTCAACATTTCCTAAGATCAAATCTAAAATTTTTTGGTTGTAATTTTTTACAAAATTGAATTGCTTAAGATTATTATGAGACATAAAATCAAAGAAATGCTTAGCTATTGAGTTTGTAGAACTAGATGGGATTATTACATTACTGTGGGGGTCGATTTCCCATTTTACAAAAGGTAAATTAAAATCACCAAGAATTATTGTTTCACATTGAGTAGCTTCAAAAACTTTATCTGAATTTTCTAAAAATGTTTCCAAAACAGAAAGCGTTATAGGAGGCGGTAGGTAGACAGCACACAGCATATTTTCTTTTATTATTCTATTGATTTTTACTTTCAGCGAGATCCATATATCTTCACAAGTGCTTTCGTAATGAAATATTCGTTTCGATTGAATTTTTTTTTAAACTGCTATTAAAACTCCTCTCCCTCTTTTGTCTCTTAAATAAGTAGTTTGTGTGTCTCTACGGTAAATAATATAATCCTCATAAAATAGTTCATTATCATATACAGAATCATCTAGCCATGTCTTAGTACATACTAATATGTCATAAGTCAGTCTCATAGATGCCAGTCGAATTTCTTTTAATTTAGTTTGCATGCCGCGAATGTTTTGATAATAGATATTGAATTTTATAACGTTATTAAACGGTCCTCATTAATTAAATTTTAGTGTTACAATTTAATTAGACAATTGTAAGATTTAATATTTTTCGCGGAACTTGTATCGTTTTTGCGGCAGTATATGCGCCCGTTCTGAATCCACACATATTTAAATTCCTTTTCACGAGCAACTCTTCTAGTTTCAGCATGTAGCGCCTTTAAGTGTGAAGACAAATGTTCAGATACATAAATCGAATTTTTATTATTCCCATAGCCTAAATGTGTAGTGTTAAGTTTCTCGTTCTGGTTTCGCTTGTAGAAATTTATCATTTACTATTATAGAACGCGGTCGCTTGCTTGATTCGTTAAGCTTGCGGACTCTAATGCAGTTTAATATTTCCGTATCTTGTAGAGGACAAGAAATAACTGCACCGAATTGTTTTACTATAGATGCTAAGTTTTCCGACTTATTCTCAGGTATTCCATTAATTTCAATATTACTTTCACGAGAATATTGCTCCATCAGTGTAAGACGTGTTGCTTGCTCACTGATAATTTTGGAAAGCCTATCATTTTCTTTAGTTAATTTTGTTATAGTTTCTGTATTAGTTTTTAACTCTGATTTGATGTGATCGTAATCTGCACTCATATATTCCTTAGATGATTTGTATTCTTTAAGTATAATTAGTTCATCTCTAATAGATTGTAATTCATCCTCAACATATGATTTTATTGCGGATTTTACTGCCTCATTGACAGTAGAATATATTTCAGACCTTATTTCTGAAGATAACAATGGTATTTGCTCTGGAGGAGTTTGTTGCTTAACACCTGCACGTTGTATCTTTCTACGCTGTGTAACATTTATCCCAGAACAACCCTCTCTGTCTGGGGATTTCACAGGAGGTGAAAGCAGCACTGAACGTATCGGTGTATTCGAATTATCACCTTTCGGTTGTTTACAAAAACAGCTGACACATGTCCTATTGGATTTCTGTTCCTTAGTCATATTATTATAGCATACTTTATTAATATCCGCGCACAGGAGATCATAGTCATTGCTACAACTCAAACATCGCCTGTGTTCTCTAGCTGTGATTATATTAAGACACCCCGAACATGACAGTATGTTTATTGATGCCATATTGAGGTATAAATCACAATCTAATCTTTATTATAAACATAAATTACAGTCTGGCAGGTAGAAGTTACGAATTTTGCTGATTCGGCTTATACCCAGTGACAATTGTGACGAGAAAAAGGGCGTAAGCGCCGTGCCATCGATGTCGCTTACGCGTTTCACTGAGTCACTTTTCGTAAATCCACTTATCACTTATTGTTTTTAAATTTTTCACTTGTTATTGAGCAAATACATATTATTCAGTTCGAAAATGTTTATTTATATATTTTATAAACACGAATTCACACACTAGTCAACTTTTTTATTGGAAAATGTCGCTTATATCGCGTCAAAAACATTTAATAACTTGAGATTCACGTTAAACAACTTGTACCGCTGACGGTTGGACGATATATTGGACGGATTTTTGAAGTTTGAAAATAAAATAAATAGTTCCTTTATGACAGTTTAATTTAATTGCACTGCGAAACTTTCGTCTATACTCAACAATAACTAATTACTCCTTGGACTCTTTTATTGTACGTCTCCTTGATTTGCTTATTTTTCATACCATAGGCAATGAAAGAAATGGGATTATCTTTTATGTCAACAACTGAACCAAAGGGGTGATTCAAGAATTACGTAAGCCCAGAGAGGGGGGTTTCCTTGATTTTCTTATTTTTGATTACATAGGGAGTGGCAAATTATAGGTGGTGAGTACGTCAGCAATATCTATTTATCTAAACAGAACAAATATAAAAAATACTTATATAAATGTTTCGAAAGCATAGGAGGGGGTTTAGAGGATTGCTTACTTTTCCTGACCAGGGGAAGGGTCGGTAAGGAATTACAAATTTTAGCTTATGTAATACTAGAATGGTCCCAGATGAGTTAAAATTCAGTTGCAAATATTATACCGAAGAAATAAATAAATGGACAAACGAGAAAGCGAGTTAATAAAATAAAATCCATGGTTCTATATTTTTTCCACCACATACAGGTGCTAAGAGTACATTTCCTTAAAAGTTTAAGTTTTAACTTCATCATTCGGTCACTAATAGTTGTTGATATTATTACTAGCATTCTTGAACCAGTGTTTCTCTATATTCAAGGGACTATGCAGAATTATGTCTGGAGATCACGAATAAATTCGTATTAACAGAAAAGGCAGCATGATGATTCCTCGATGTGTAGGAAATTACGCATACATTTCAATGATATCGCTTCGAGTGTTATAAACAATGAAACAAGTCCCAAAAATAGTGCACCTCGAAGCTTCATATAAGGCGGCCTTTCTATGGATTTCCAACTATCATTTTTATTAGGATTTATTTTCACAAGCACGCAAAAGAGTGACACGGGATAATTGTTATGTAGACTGAGAAGCGAATACAAAAGGATTTTTTTTCTTATGTTAGGGCGGATCCTTAATCATATTGGAATATAGCGAAGATATTTTAAATCACAGAAAATTCCACCACCCTCGAGATCATAAATAAAATATCGTAATGAAAGTTGTGTTCATATTTGACATCGAATAAATATCCTTTGTAATTTACTTCAGATTTTTATTTAATAATAACAGCATTATATAAAAGAAATATATTAATTTTACGTAGAAGTATGTCAGTTAATTAGTAAGACCTTTATGAAAATTTCTTCTAGTGTACACTCCAGAGAGATTATTGAACAAACACCTACCGGCATCGAAATTATTTGTTTGTAAAGAAATTCTAGATTCCAGAAAATTTCTAATTAGAGTCAATTTGTTTGTTTTGATCAAATTATTAATATTAATAATTCGGCATTTCTATTACACCTGATTGAACACAATATATACGTTTCTTGACAGTGTAGGTGTTTTAGTTGGAAAATCTTCATAAAAAAGCACCAAGACGACATTTGCGAATATTCGCACGTCATCGTCGAATACTAAGATCATAGTAATGATTATTGTAAGACATATACTGTTCATCGTTGTAAATTAATTTGTGACATAATATAAATCGTATAGTCGATCTCTACTTTTTTAAATTACTATGGTAGCCCACTGAGTAAAATTATTTTTATTTTTTACATTAATATATTTTCTTGTGCAATGTTAATTACATTCAGTCTTTATGATATTAAAAAAACTGTCATAATTTTCATTTTCATCTTGATTACTAAAAATATTAGAAGATAGCCTTTGTACAACATTGTGATTTAGATGATCTAATCTAGTGTGGGATGTTAGTCTAACTGTTTTCTTACCCGCAGCGCTAGGTTTGTTACAGTTTATTTTAACAATTAGTCCTTTGTCATCAGATCGTATCCCTGTAATAATACTACCGCCAATGGTTTCAAAGTTAGAGAAAATGTTGTCTATGCAAGATGCGGCATACTCAAAATATCTATGTTAAAGTGACCACAAACTAAGATGATTTTATTAATATTGGAAATTCTTATTAAATTTTCTTCCATTTTTCTGTGATTCGGAAAGAGTAGTTTTAGTAATGTTTCAATTATTATTATAAAATTTAAACTACTATATACATATAACATGTAATAAATCGTCTGTCAGCTACTAATGAATACATTAATAATCTAAGGCGCGTTTCACTTCATCTAGGTCACTCCAATTTAAACTTTATTGTCAAAAGGATTTGGAATATCTTTGACTAACAGAGCCACAGTCAAAATCTATCCATCGAGTCACAAATCCCACAAAGGATCGAATATTGAATAGTAATGTAGGAATGGACTTTCAGCTGACTGTGTGGAGCAATGGAGCCGATTTCAATATAACCAATTCACTGAAGAAGAACGATAAATCTAGATAAATTGGGGACGTAGTTTAGCCAATTAAGGGGCAGCAAAATATTGACGATAGGTTTTTTATATCTAAAATTATTTAACAAATTTATAGTCCTCTTGATGTGAAATTATCAATGTAGACTATAAACAAACATACTTCAAACTGAACTTGATTCCTATCTGCTGCCAGTTTCCAATATCCTACCGTTTACTACGTTTTGTGGCCTGGATGAAGTAGTATTTATTACAAAGAATTAAGTTTTATAAGATATAGGTGACGAGGCCATGCGTGGTTATGGTTCTGTTATTACATGTTGAATTAAAATTATGCTCAATTATTTGGTATTATGGGTTAAAAAGCCTAGAAAGTTGACAGAAAACACGTGACAATGTAGTAAACTGATTAACAGAACTCGTGCACTATAAAATAAACTGGAGTTGAAAAACAAATTCAAAATTGAAACGTGGCGCCATCTATGAGACCACTATACCAATCGATCCTACAGTTTTCTTTTAACAAATTAATTTAAAGCGCCATCTGTTCGATACTGATGAATATTACAATTAATAACAATAATCAATATTGACTACCATATAATTTATAATAAAAAAAAAACATTGAGGCTGTTTAATCAAAATATAAATTACCCTATCTCTCGAGTTGGATTAAATTGTAAATAAAGGCCAATTTTTATGAAGATCGGTTCAGTAGTTTTGAAGTTTATCGTGAAAAAACGTCATGACACTGTATTTTTATTTATTTAGACTAACTTAGATCCGTTTTTTTTTTTAATTAACACGAAAAGGTCAACAGTATTTGTGTTGAAATGAATTCCTAAATATACTTCTGAAAAAAGGTACTGTCCATTTGTAATACGTTAATTCAACCTTAATTTGATTATAATATTTTAAACCTGATTATTGTATGTTCAAATAAGTTGAACTCGTTGGGGAATCTGACCCCTATACATTCTGATTCCGAACCTGGATACTGAAGAGGTCCTTATCTACTCTTGTCTTAACTTTAACAATTAAGTACCATCTGGCATAGCCGCTATACGATAGGCACGTTTCCAAAGATGCATCTTCAGACACTATGATTTTTAGGGACCGTTCAAGATTTTGGTAAGCAGTATTTTTGTTATTCCTGACCGCATCCTCACCCTTGTCAGCAAAAGTAAACAATGCTTTTAGTCCTCCTCCCATGCTTACGTAAACTTTTATATAAGTATTTTCAAATCTGTTCTGGTTAGATAAATTGATATTGATGACGTAACCACCACCAATACCCTCATTATCTGTCTTCAAAAATAAACAAAAATTAACAAAATTAATAAAATTAACAAAAAAAATCCCAAACTGTGTATTAACTTCAAATAATAGTGAACAAATAATTACCTGTATAATTTAAAACAAGTTTATGAGTGCCTCAATCTATACTAATATTATAAAGAAGTAAAGTTTGTGAGTTTGTGACGTTGTGATGTTGTGAGGTTGTAGGGGGTAATCTCAGGAACTACTGGTCCGATTTGAATAATTCTTTCAGTGTTATATAGCTTATAGTCTTACATAGCTCATTCATCGAGAATAGTTATAGGCTATATATCATCACACTAAGATCAATAGGAGCGGAGCACAGATTAAAATTGTTTCGAAATCGGGATGTTTTTCCATTTGAGAACGCGAACGAAGTCGCGAGCAGAAGCTAGTATACTATAATGATATAGTAAAGTGACGATGTAGCGATGAAAAGAAACGTGACATTTTCAAAAATAAATAAAAGCGATATGAGGACACATTAGTGCTTAATTATCATTCCTTGTAAGTATGTTTTGTTACAAAATCATGAAAAAATAGTTAAGCATTATTTAAAACAATAGTTAAAATGTTACATCACTACTAACCATTAGGTAAATTACTACAATATAGTTACGGTAATATTACATGCGTAACAATACACGTTCCCTACGGTGGAGCGGTAATAACATCAATTAGAGTAAGCGCCCATCGCCTTTAGCAAGATGTGTGTAACTGTACAGTTGCGGACAAAATATCTGAATGTGTCGTAATTTCAATAAAACGTTACTTGAACATTTTTGTTTTAGAAATTTAAGTCACTATTCAATGAACCGTCGTCGCGTGAAAGTAGAATTTAAATGAAGATGAGTTTTATCTGCTTGTAGTGTTTATATCCAGGACAATATAATGTATATTATTTATCTGATATAATTATTGTAAGGTGCGTAATACATAAGAAAAAGTCTGCAAAACTACAAGAATAAATAAAAAGTAAAACATATCTACAATCTTATAATCTTTTATGATATCTGAAACTTTATGACTTTATTTAGTTTTGTTAGAGTCTACTAACTCCCTCACTCAATGTTTGGATTTCTAGGTAAAAAATAAATAAAAATCAATTGTCGAATGTTCGTAAGTATATTGCTTCAGTAGGGCTGCACGTATTTCGACATTTTTAATTTATTTATAATTATTAGGACAACCAGTAGGTGATTCTACGAGCGGGTTCTTAGCTTATTTTAAAAGATTTCTCGCATACCAACTGGGTATATGTTTGACATAGTCTCAGGATAGTTTGGATTCACAATCAGAAACGGTAGATGTAACTGCAATCGTGTTTTAGGTTTATTTAGATTTTTCGCATTTAAAAATATAATTGAAACTGGTAATAACGGTTTGAGTGTTGACGAAGTTGCAGGAGTCAGCTAGTACTATAATAAAACTTGCAAAGGCCAAATCTGTACATTAATTTTTTTTTGAAAATTATAACCGGGCTAGACTTTGTTATAGACATAGAAGGCAAAAATAATCTTTTTACAATTTTTGTCTGTCTGTCCCTGTGAGCACGTATCACTCTGAAAGTACTGAACCAATTTTGACAAAATTTGACACAATGATAACTAAATTACAAAGTTACATCTGGGATACTTTTTGTCCGATAACACACAAGGGTTTCTCCAGGTTAACCAACGGGAGTCAGAAATTTTTAACTAATGAAATTTTTGACGGATTTTAGTAACTTCTCTTTGTGCTATATTTAGCAGACAGATTAGATAAACATATAAGCTGTATTTAATCACACTATGCTTTTAAAAAAAATGAACGACCCTTGAGATCCGAACCAACTTCTCCGTCGATGCGTAAAAAGCACAAACACAGTAAGTACGCTATGATTGCGCTACGGTGACATGACGTTTCTAAGCAAAATTATCGATCAGTTAAATTTGTTAGAAGTATATCTAATAGGCTGTTAGATGTAGGCTGTAAAATTTATTCTATTGATGTATGTGTTTGTCTTTTTATTGTGATTCATTTTATTTTCATTGATTTTGAAACCACAACGATCCTAAAGAATATCTTCTATTCTATTATTTGTTACTACTGTTACTGAGTATATGATTGAGTAAGTCCCTGGATAGTTTGGATTTACAATTGGAAACGGTAGATGTAGCTGCTATTGGGATTTAGGTTTATTAAGATTTGCCGTGTTTAAAAATACAATTTAAACAGGTAATAACCGATTTGGTGCAGACGAAATTGCACGGATCAACTAGTTAATACCAATAATAACGTATAACGTACATTTAATAACAGACTAATATCTTCGATAATTTGTTACGTTACCGCATAGAAGCAACGCATTTCATTATTAATTGTCTGAAACGACCATTCCTATTTAGATATTCTTATTTAGAGTTTAAAGCTCTAGCATCAAACAAATTTACAATATCGCAGTTTCATATCTCAATTCAAGCATGGAAAATACATTATCATATTATTCTGTATTGAAGTTTAATTTGAAAGTGGCTTGCACTGTACAATTTGTATTACGATTATAAAGTGTTAATAACATTGCTATGTGAACGCGTGTTAAGAAAAGATATGAGGGTTTAATTGTAACAAACAGTAAATAATTATCCTACTGAGATAATTATGTAGCGAATTAAAAACTCATGATATTATGCATCGAATAGTTAGAATGGCATATCATACAGCAACAGCAGCAGTTAAGAGCTGATAACATTATATGAGGTAAATATATAGCTTATATATATGGTAATAACTACTGATATAATTTAAGCAAAGCAAGACAAAAGAACAAGATGGCGAACATTGAGCGAGCGCGGTGCATTTAAAACGTAACCTTTTTAAAGCAAGTATTCAATACATGTTTAACTTTTGAATAACACCGGTTATGTTTAATTTTTTTCATATATGATTCAATATTTTATATCCAATTTTTAATAGATGTTAATTATCCTTAAAATCTTAAATATATAACAATGCAGCTTCATAATATTTGTCTACGGTGAGTTCCGAAACATCTCTACCAATCTTTATGAAAGTTGGGATTTATGTATAATTTGGTCAAACTAGAAAAATAGGATAATTTATATCTCGATGAATGACCTCAATATTTTCTTAGTTACATATTAAATGATTGTCAATGTTGATTATTGTTATTCTGTTGTGTTCTCAATTTCACCAGTCTTAAACAGATGGCGCTTTAAATTAGTCTGTTGACAGATATCTGTAGGACCGACTGTTATAGATATCTCATAAAAGGCCCATTTTTTAATTCTGAATTTCTTTTTCAATGCCAGTTTATTGTATACTGCACATGTAGTGTTAATCTATTTACAAAGTAATCTCGCTTTTTCTGTACCAAGTTTTTCATTATTCCAGAATACCGAATAGTTTAGCGTAATGATAAACTGAGCCACAGAAATCAGTGCTATAGTATACAATATATCTTTTGATTTTATTCCTTACTTTTTCTGTATAAAGTTTAACGGGGCTGCCATAATATCCCCCCAGTTCAAAAAACACAACTAACCGGATTACTAAGTATATGTATTTGTAACTTCAGACAGTTGCGGATCGATCGTTCACGGAGCAGTTTTCAAATACGAAGTACACACTTTGCGAAGACATGAACGATTTAAACACTTTTTAATGCGCACCAAATGTTTCAAACTCCATAAATACAGTCAAGTTTACTGCTCAGCGTTTAAACTCACATCATTCGCGTTGACATACGACGGGCCTGAAGGGTTTTACGCACTAAGTTCTGCAGAGTAATTTAAGATACCCGTCACGGTGTCTTGTTAGTCTATATATTTAGTCGTATATACTATAATAATATTAAACAAAAGCTGATTGCAGTCATGTCGGAAATGTAGCGATCAATGAAATAATTTTGACCAATAAAATCATCTGAATGTATTAAGTTCATTTACTTGTCTACTTTTCTCTTGTACATAATTTGCTTAATTTTGTAGAGAAGTCGAAAGATGATATCTCTTTAGCCAATTTTCAGGCACCTCGTGTTGCCTACGCGGGCCTGAGACTCAGTTGCTTTCTGTACGGACGACTATACGATGTTCTCTCTTTGTTAACATGCCCTAACGTTGTATATAAACGTATGAAATTTCAAATACAGGTAATTATAAATAATTGTTGAGTGAAGCATTATCAGTGTTAAGTTGGACCTTACTAATCTTTATATATATCTATAATTCTTTTGTCCGACTATATGACTGAAGTTCTCCTAAACGACTAAACAGATTATTATGATTTTTTTTATATGTCTTCAGGTGGATTCAAAAATGGTTTAGATTCACAATTGGAACCGATTTTTTTATATTATCAAAGCAGGAAAACGTCTACCGGGCAAGCGAGTCATAATATAAAAATGTCAGTCTTAGATTACTTCTGCAACGTGTGAATCTAAGTATATCGTATAGTCATTAATTATTTATATGTTTATAATTTTTATTTTACAATAAAGAAAAACAATTTACTGTCATCATAATAGAGTCCAAATACGGTATCATTAAGCACATAGTCTAAAAAATCACTCAGATATAATGAAAGGGAAAAAAGATGTTCACATCGATACCAAAGCTTGGTACTGATTCAAAGACACATTGAGAGAGCAGTGGTTATATATAAATATAAAAAATGTTGATGAATGGATATATCCTGACGTACATACACAAAAGAGTATCGGCGTATCATGAAAAATGTAATTTATCACAAAGATTAACATTTGAATGCTTTAAGATTAAAATTTCATCAGAATTACGTAATATAGGATACGTCTGTATATGTATTTTGTATTATATATTCCACTTTTGAGTATACATATTCTCCTAAATAAAAGTAAGATTTAAATCAAAAAACCCGTTAAATTTTTTATATATTTTGGTAAAATGATTTTTGTATCTGGTACGAATAAAATAAACATAAGTGTATCTAAATACATCCTACTAATACTCCGTCATTATGACAAGAGTAAGATAAAGAAATATGAATCCTTACTAATTTTATAAATGTGATTGATAGTGTATTTGTAACTCGTTCACGGTTTCAATACCCAATAATTACTATAACAATTGTAAGGTTCCTAAGTAACGGAATATTATAGTCCCAGTCCGTTAGTGGTATCCGCCGCAAACTATGAACCCGTACCTAACGCTGCGCGTTATAAAACACGTCCGCGATGCATTTTTACCGACCCTCCTGATTCAATTACATCAGCGAACGATCAGTACTAAAAAAATATTAAATATACAGAATTAGCCTTGTTACAGTTTTGTTATAGTATAGATATATCACAACAATAATAATTATTAAGTTTATCTATACTATAATAAAACTGTAACAAGTCGAAATCTGTATATTAAATATTTTTTGAAAGTTTTAATCACGGTAGACTATGTTATCGATATAGAAGCCAAAAATAATCTTTTTACAATTTTTGTCTGTCTGTCTGTCCCTATGAACACGCATCACTCTGAAACTTCTGAATCAATCTTGACGAAACTTGACACAGTGATAACTAATATTACGAGATTACATCAAATATACTTTTTGTCACATAAAACGCAAAGGGATAACTCTTAGACAATAGTTTCAAGCAAGTGACAGTTGACGCTTCGGCGCGATGTTTGACACTTCGATACGGTGTTCGTATATTTTTCTTTAATACAATGGAGTATAAAAAGGTTTTAATACAAGTTGAAGATAGTTATGATAAAGTGGTAGAGATGTTTATTTAGTTTTATGTAGGTTAGGTTTTATCTTAATTGATCCTGGTAGTTGATTTTTTTTTCTCGAAATGACTACGCTATTAACCGAGCAAGGTCTTAACAGCTTTACCGGAATACAAACAACGGAGTGGTAGATGATGCTACGAACGGGTACTAGGCTTATTTAAAAAAAATCACATGTAATCTGGGTATATGTTTCAGTGAATCCGTGGATAGTCTGGATTCACAATTGGAAACGGTAGTTGTGGCTGCAATCGGGTATCAGTGTTATTCAATTTTTTCACGTTTAAAAATACAGTTTAAACCTGTGATAACCAATTTGGTGCAGACAAAGTTGCACGGGTCAGCTAGTATAATAATAAAGAAGGGTGGCGAGTAACATCTACGGAAATAGTCCCAGTAATAATATCCGCCAACGGGTTAGTCGCGTAATCTTGATAAATATCTGAGGAGGCTGGGAATACGATAAAGACCGCCCGTAGCAAATATTCAACGGACTATCCTACTTGATAACACTAGGATTATTCGACGGTTTTTCCCTCTAGAGCATTGAGCTCCAGCCGATTATCTACTTCTGCTGGAGGTAAATTCTGCTGCTTAGCAAACGTATAAGCAACAAAGATATTGAAAAATAATACTGCTAAAATAAACATATCCTGTCTTGCTCACTGTATAAGCTGCACTAAACTTAAAACAGCTTTTCAATAAGAAACATATGGTATCAGAAAAAAGGTACGGGCCAAGAGTCTGCACAAAAAAAATCTCGGCGGTATTAAAAATGACATAGAATATGTTTTATCTAGAAAAATAACAAGTCAAATATACATTTACACGAGCAAAGCCATGGGTAAAACCTAGTAGAATATAATCTTCAAAGGCTAGAAATCATAGAAGAATATTCATGGAACATTCCACGAGGGACGACCTTGCTCCGCAGTCTCTCCGTAGCCGAGGCTTCACTTGAGGTCACCTTAGAGTGCTTAGCCTTGAAGCGGCGTAATCGCAAATACTTCATTTCATAGGTCACTGTTCATCTGATGTTACGATTTCTATTTTTTAATTGTTAATCTCGTACTTCCATCTTTGTATAAAGGTTTACGTTTTAGCATAATTTTATTTGTGCATCAGATTACGCAGAACACACGTCAGTTACGGAGCAATTGATATTAGGACCTTAAGAATAATTTCTGACCACATTAATCAACACCATGTTATGTTCTTGTCGAATAACTTCATAATTACTTTATACTTTAAACAATATATTGTTGTCGCAATATGTTTTCATCTCAATTAAATAATTTAACACAATACACTGTATTGAATTAATTCCCATTCAGTGCATAGAACAATCTCTTACAGCATTGTTTTAAATATAATTTTAAACAATGTATTTATGGAATCTTATAGGGGTAATGGAAACAATATTGTATTTGATTATAATAAGCTGTATTGTTTAAGAAATACAATATTGTGTTTTATGAAAATTCAGTTTGCAAGAAGAGTAATAATTAATTGTCAACAACTTTTTTACAGTTTTTTTTTATGTCATAGGTGGCAAACGAACAGATGGGTCACCTGATGTTAAGTGATCACCACCGTCCATAGACACTTGCAACACCAGGGGAGTCGGAAGTGCGTTGCCAGCCTGTGTTTGGGAGGAGGGTGGGGGGGGCAGGAAGGGTAGGAGGAAGGGGAAGGTAGGTAGGTCTCCGGCTCTCTCACTGACCGAACGAAACGCAACAATGCAAGCACTGTTACTTCACGTCGGTTTTCTGTGAGAGGGTAGTGCTTCCCCGGACGACTCGACCCATTAGTGCTGAAACAATAATAGCTTCAGCTTGGCTCTATCACTACTAATTATTAGATAAATTACATCTCAATTCTTTATTTATTTCAATTAATAATAATTTAGCACTTGTTAATAGTACAAACATTAGGTAATAATATGTAGTAAACAGCATGATGATATTTTAAATTACTGTTAATTTAACACAGGTCAATAGTACGAAAGATGTAAATAAACACTAGTCAATAGTACAAACGTTAGACCAATAATAATAATAATTTTATTGTCCAATAAGTTTTACATAAATTATTTATAGAATTAATATGTCACTGTATAATATCACGTTGACGTCTGTACCAGTCTTGAGACTATATCACAGACGCCAGCGCAAACTCACTAATTTTTGGAAATGTTTGGTAAAGATGGATATCCGTTAATAATGATTGCATTATGTGTCTTTGTATGAAATGTCTAGCTAATAACGAAGTTCGGTAACGGTATATTTTACAAACCTCATGCTTTCTATGTCTGGTAAGAATAGTGGGGTTATAAGATAGATTAAGATGTTTCGCAATAACAGTATGGAACACAAAATGTTGTGTTATCGTCATACTCTCTGTATACGGTTGGAATGTTGCATAAAATATAGGCTTGTTACTCATGACTTTCAATACAGCTCTCTGTGTCCGTTCAAGTTTGCAGTAAGTTAGTTTTACAATCGCCACTCCATGAGGTAATACAATATGAAAAGATGGATTCAGCTAAAGCAAAATATAAAATCATCAGAATGACTTTATCAGCAACGTGTTTCAGCTTCTTAAACACATAAATAAGTTTTCTGATGCTCACTGACATTGGTTATATGAGCCTTCCAACTAAAAGTATTATCAGTGTGTATTCCTAGGTACCTGATACAATTTAATCTTGGAAGAAGTAGACAAGAGCACTTTATTATCAGCGTTACTATAGAACAATGGGCAGCTAAAGAGAAATTGTTGGGCTGGGCTGTAGTAGAAGAAGTGAAAGTTACGTATTTTGTTTTATCAAGATTTAGTGTAAATAAATTGGAAGATAATCAACTTATTACAATACTCAGAGCTTTTTATAAATTCAACTTGGTTTCTTCCCAAGTATCTCCATTCATAATTAAAGCCGTGTCATCTGCGTAAGTACAGAATTTACAATTCGGAATTGTAAGTTCACAGAAGTCATTTATGTACAAAAGAAACAAAGTAGGACCAAGAATGCTTCCTTGAGGAATTCCAAATTTTATATCACATTTACTACTGGTATGACCGCTTATAGAGATGCATTTTTTTCGATTACTTAGGTAGCTTTTAAACATATCATTAGCTTGCTCTCGTATCATTAGATTTCCTATTTTCTACAGCAGTATGGAGATAGAGACAGTGTCAAAAGCCTTACAGAAATCGAGAAACATACCATAGAAGCCCGTGAAGTGGAGTGAATACTTAGAAGGTATTTTGATGAGCTTGGAATCTGTGTAATGTTAGCAATTTTTGTAACAGTGTCCCAAGTAGCCTTAGCGTTACCTTTTGCTTTTTGAAATTAATTAATCTGGTATTCATATTTCTTCTCTTTAAAATAGTTTATTGCAAAAATTTCTTTATCGAGAATTTTTAGTGTTTCATTGTGCGGAGTTTTATTGACTTGCATGTGAAGATGATCACGATTGTGTATACATCTAAGTAAACCTTCCGTTACCCAGGGTTTAACAATTGTGGTTTTGTGGGATCTTTTCATGTCTTTAGTATGAGTTTGTATAAATTTGGAAATGGTTGTAACAAAAGCTCCACTTGCAGTGTTAGCATTAGTAGGGCAGACTGGGGACAATTGTTCGCTCGGAACACTTGATCCCTGGATAATAACTACAAAACTACAACTTATTTTTTTAATTCGATACATGCAAGACTAATCATGACTGTTATTGTCGAGAACGAAATATCATTTTGAAGGTTTAGTATCAATACGTTCAGAACAGAATCGTTAGTTTGTTTACAACATGTCAATATCTTATTTTGTAAGTATTTCGATAGTCATTTTAAGATATTCATATAAATAAATCACGGATTACATTTAATACTGTTCAAATCTGATCTATTATAATGTGTGTAGATCATGTGTCCTAGAACCTGGGTCACTTAATCCTTTTGTAGTTTTTAAGAAAAACGTAATAATAACGTTAACACAAATAAATATCGTATTTGAATGATGCAAAAAGGTGGAAGGATAACTTTTATAGGCAATAATAAGATAATATTCTGCAATACTTTATTATTTTTAAAGATGTGATTAAAAAATCAAAATGCGAATCAAGAGACCTCAGTGTCCCCTACAGCAGATGAAAAATTCAAACGTTTAATTGTATTTCTTGGTCTAATCGATTCAAATTTAGCAGTAATGGATAATAGAACTGGTAAATGATCTGTTATTAAGGACTCTATGACAAGAGTAGTGTTTTAAATATTGTTTTTAATATATTGTGATTTTAAATTTGGCTCTCGTATAGAGAAAAAATGAGTTGCGAGCATAGCATGAGATGCTGTAATATTTAAATAATCTCCACTAATTATATCACCGTTCTGAGATGCTATATTAATATTATTGTCACTTATAATAACCACAGTTTGATATTTATTTAATAGATTAAGAGTATCGTCCAGATTAATAAAGAAGTTTGTAGTATTCGTGAAAGACGGAGATCTATGTAATGGGACAATTGAAAAATATTGGTAACGATAAAACAGTTCGAAAGTCTAGTCCATGACAGGATATCAATAGCTATATCTTTATGTCTCTCGTCACAACGTTAAACTTACGTACGTACGAGCCTATATATCGGACTGCGGTTTTTAATCGAAGTGAGTACACCACAATCTGTTTCTTGAAAAGACTTTTCTCCAAACTGCAAGATAAGGCCCCTGAGAGCCTTTGTAGGAAACTTTCCGGACGAAACGGAGTCTCCCCTACTTAGCAATGAGATATTAAAATTGTCGGTGTTTGTTCTTATATTATTCTGTTAGTATTAGCGAAAAGTTGTTTGTTACAAATATTTAATTGTACATAATAAAGATGAGAAATAAACAGGATCATTAATTATATGGATTTTTAATAATATCCGCTACTCCAATTTGAGGAAACTGTAATATTTATTCCATTATTTAGTAACTAATACACTCGACTTCATCTGGAGCATTTCTTATCTTAAGAATATATTTAATATACAGAGGAAAAACATACGCAGCACATCGATTGACCCACTACTATACGCCAAGATGGCAAACATCATACCTAGTTCCTTAAAACTTTAATAGCGTAAAACAAAATAAATTGATCGTGAGGTATCCAGTAGTTTTTGAGACATGGGTGCATAACCGCAGACCATTGTCTATTTATTCTATATTTATATACAATAATAACATATGACTATGTAAATTAGCAATTTTTTTATTAGAAGGAAAAGGTTAGCGTTTGATAAAAAATAGTAAATCTATACAGTTCGAGAGTTGTCTCTTAAATTGAATCAAGTTAAATATAGATATTACTAGCGAGCCCGGCATACGTTGTCCCGCCCTGATAACCTTGAAATTTATATACGTAAACCTTCCTCATGAATCACTTTATCAACTAATGACAGCCACATGAAAATCCGTTCAGTAGTTTTTGAGTTTATCGCGAACAGACAGACAGACCTTTGTTTTTAATATGTAGTGATATATATATATCACTAATTCACTATATTAGAAACAGTAAGCTTTTTAGAAACAATTCCATCAAGATACTTCTATACAGTACGCTTGTAAGAAGCCACCTTGAATATTCTAGCACTGTCTGGTGCCCTCATTATCAACTTTACATAGACCGTATCGAAAATATTCAAAGACGTTTTACTATAGCTTGTTTGTCAGGTTCTATGAAATTTGCTCCGTATTCTGATAGGCTGAAAGAAGTTGAACTGAAATCTTTGTACAATAGAAGAATTACGCTGAACATGACTTTTTTATATAAACTTTCAATAACCACATTAATAATTCAGAACTTTTGAATCGATTTAATATTAATGTGCCTTCCAGACTACCCAGATTTCCTGTCTCTTTATTTGGTCACAAAAGCTACAAAACCAATTTAGGTCATTTCTCCATCGTTCCCAGACTTTCTCGACAATATACCTTGTTAAAAAAGATCACACCATAGACTTATTCAGTAATTCCCTATCTAATTTCAGATCTAAAATTAGTTTTTTATTCAATTAATTTCTGCAGGATCTTTATTCCTTAATTTTTAAGTTATACATTATCGAATTGTTTTATTTTATTATCTTCTTAATTTTTTTCATAATTGTTTCTTTTACTTTTATTATCTTCCGCATCGTATCTTTTATTCATAAATGCTGTAGTCAACTGTAAATAGTGACATAAATAATTTTTAAGTATTCGCATGTATGTTTTTTAGTTTTTTATTTTATGTTACTGTTGTTGATTTAATATGTTAAATAAATAAACAAGGAAGTGCCTTACCGCCGTCATGATGCTTCTCTTAACATAAAGCTGAGATTCACCGTTAGTATCTTATACTTCAGTTTATCTATTTTTGTTACGAAGTAACAAGCAAGCTTATAATCCACCTGGTCTTAACAATCATAGTCAGTGGTCCTAACTGAGGAATCGGAACGCCTTGTATATTAGTGTATACGCATTGTTTCAATTCATAATCATAGTAGTATTTTATGATACTTTAAATATACATATGATGAAAAAATTGACAAAAATATAACATTACTTTGAGATGTAAATAATTAATTCCAAAGCACAGAACTCATAATTACGCTCATCGCACAAAGAGCAACCCTATGATCGCTACACCTGGACATCACTCACACTTCATAATTAGTAAATGTTGCGCTTCTAAAGTCTAAATCTATCCAACACCTTTAAACGAGCAAATCTTGTATATTTTTATATTTGTATATAGTCAGGATCTCGGAAACGGCGTCATCTATATCCCTGAAACTTAGTATGTAAGTGGTTTAGGGGTCGATAAATCGATCTAGCTAGAATTTATCTATAGAAAACTTTTTTAAATTGAGTTTTCAGGCAATGAAAAAATATAGTTAGAATATAAGGGTAAATTTCGCCGGCGCTGTCAAAATAAAAATAGCTCGGATGGAAAGAGGTTGCTTCGAAAGTCCGTGTAACCCCAGTTCGAATACGAGTGACAGCAGAAGAATTTTTTTTTTTTTTTTTGTAGAAAAATGTTAATTTTATAAAGTAAACCTAAGAGTTTATTTTAATTAAGAAATGTTTTTTAAAGAACCGAGCTTGACTCGGTCGCCCAGGTACTAGAAATAATTCTTGAAAGTAATGCTAATAAAAGTAGACAACTACAATGTGTAATGTACAGTACTATACCGAAATAAAAAATAGCTGAATTTAAGTTTACAATTGAAGTACGAAGAAGTTGTAAGGTTAATTTTCACTGTGCTACGTAAACGAGGTTGCAAAGTCGGCAACTTTACGGAAAATACTTAAGTAAGCTTAGTTGGCACCTTAAAAGCGGTACCGACTGATAAGTTAAGCCTGACATCATACGCTCTTAGAAATATTTCGTTGTAATTTCGACAATCATTTGTTTTTGTTTTTTTTTTTTAACTTGTGTAACTTAACCTTTATGTTATATTAGGCAGTTCGGTGAAAACGGCAAAAGGTCAATTTCATATTTGTCTATAACATTTCAATGTGTTTATGTTCGTAATTTGATTTTGATAAAAAATGTACTTGTAGTATTTCCTGGATGATTTTAGCTGTAGTTGGACCAGAAATCACTGTAGTCGAGATCCAGATTTTTTTAATTTTTCGGTCTAATGGTTTTCATGTATTTTTTATGTGACATCACATTTTTTCCACTTTTTCAGCTTTCCAGCACCGTTCAATGTCCTTTAATCTAGAAGCACGGCAGTGCCCTTGCCAAATCGAGCAAAAATACCCCGCGGCCTACAATTCTTTTCTCGAAGCAATTCAGGCAATTTTCGACTCCCCATAACTTCCTTGCGGATAAAACTATAAGTCTGAATTTACCCGTGCATTCGTCCGTGTAAAATTGAACAAACGTATGTTGCTTACTGTTAACATGTGCATGAGACGTGCGCTGTTCTGGATATAGAAGAATAAATATAATTGAAAGTCAACATATTCGTATGTAATTTGAATTCTTTTTTGTCAATTTGGTGGCCATTTTTTTATTAAATTTACTTACGTCTACATAACTCAGTGATTATAGCAACATATATGCATGACTCAACGGTCATTTGTATTTCAAGCAAACCGAAATTATTGATGTCACTAAGTGATCCCTCGGTAGGGAGCCCTTGAGTGTGTTGCTTGCGCGATACGGTGACCCACAAATATACATCACTGCTACAACACTACATGATCACCCCCACACACGTGCACGCATACACGCTTACACATGAAAGTGGAAGGGTTTACTTTTTTTTCCCTTATTGAACTGAAAAACTGTCAATTTTCCGATAATAAATGTATGGAGAAGTTGTTGAGGCGTGTATGCTTGGTACACATATACGTTTCAACAACTCATACATATATGAATAGTTAGCTAGGTTAGCTAAGATAGGTCGCGATTTTGCATGCAATAGGCAACAGCCAAGCCGAGGTGTGCCTTGCACCCTTGAGCTGGTTGCCAAAATAAAATCGGCTGAGTACCTTAAGCGCTCGCCTTAGTAGTGCGGTGAAGCTGTTAAGACCTTGCGGGGTCAATAGCGTAGTCATATCGAAAAAAAAAAACAAGTAATTACCTAGCATTGTTTATGGGTTCTCCAAAAGGAATATAACAACTAAAGCAGTTTCTCTCTCTACGGCTGGAAAAAATAAGGAATAAAAACAAAGTAAATTCACGCTAATACGGTTTTAAAGACCTATAACGCTTGCAACACGTGTATATAATATTCTGACTTTAATTAATCCTCTTGTTTGTTCAGTAAAGACACGTCCTGTGTTACGAAAGACCATAAAAACATTAACATTATGTATTTAAATGTGATGTTTCGTTTAAGTTTAATTTTCGCGTCATACGTAGGGTTGTTACCCTTAATATTCCAGCTCCCTATGTTATCCTTACTAATATTATAAACTAACCATACCCGCGACTCCATCCGCATAAATCTATTCTAATATTATAAAGAGGTAAAGTTTGTGAGTTTGTGACGTTGTAGGGGGTAATCTCAGGAACTACTAGTCCGATTTGAAAAATTCTTGCAGTGTTATATAGCTTATTTATCGAGTTATAGGCTGTATATCATTACTCTAAGACCAATAGGAGTGGAGCACCAATGAAGAAAGTTTTGAAATCGGGTATTTTTTCCTTTTGAGAGCTTCCGCTGCGTGTTAGAAATAAAGAATATCTTTATTCCACGCGAACGAAGTTGCGGGCAGAGTCTAGTGTAATATAAAAAATAGACAGATAGCCATTTCTAAAAATGATTGAAATGTATTTTATCACTTAATTCTATCCACTTGCAACAACTTTTTTCACAACATCCAGAAAGGACAAGTTACATTTCTATTTGTATTATATGTATAGATAGAAGATAAAATATGAATAATATTCATGATTGCGAGATGAAAATAATTCTGTACAGTGCGCAACGCATGAAGCCGCGGGTAAAACTGGTAACATAACATAAAAGGATTTCATCAATAGTACAAAATATTTACGCTATTCAAACTCGAACGAAATGTAGAAAATTAATCTTTTCTTGTAATAAATCACGAGGCCCTTTTCCGAGAAGAAACATTTTTAAATTAAAGGCCGCCGCGTATTCTATATCTATCTTCATTATAACCGGAGGATTTTCTTGGGTTTCGAATCTACGAAACACGCGTTATAATAAGCTGAAAGGTTTTTATACTTTAAAGATTTTATTCATTATAAACTCTAATTAATAACTCAATTATGACTATTGAAACCTCGTTTACGGAGTTTTTGGAAAGATCTTGTAATATCATGTAGTGGTTTTTATATTTTATTAATAAACTGGTATTATTTGTATTTTGTTATATTGGTATTGCTTTACGTAATATAGTATGGTAATTTCTCGTCATTCTGACTTGCCACAAAAAGTTCCTGGAAAACTCTAACAAGACTTACATTAAAATGATCGCAAGAGATTGCTTGTCAAAAATTAAATCCTTTTACGCACATTTAGTTTGAATTTAACCTCGTATCACAAACGACTACTGTTCACCTAGTGATTTTATTTCGTAAACGAAAACTACTATAGATGTAATTTATGGATTATAACAATTCAGCTATATTTTCCATTATAATTTCATATCTTCGATTTGTACAGATTATAGCCTAAACTTCATAATATAAGCAAAAATATTGTCATCCATTGATCTGCTCACCCCGAACATATTTTATTTTAATTATGAATTCAAATGTTAGAAAAAATCGACCGTAACGTTGTACTACTCAAAATTAGTTTAAAAATCCATTAATACGAGTATATGAGCAAAGAAAAATAAAAACACCGTGTCTAATAACCTATTTGAGCACATAGCACTTTTTTTTTCGAAATGACTACGCTATTGACCCACAAGGTCTTAACAGCTTCACCGGATTACTAAGGCGAGCGCTTCAGGCACTCAGTCGATTTTATTTTGGCAACCAGCTCAAGAGTGCACGGCACACCTCGGCTTGGCTGTTACCTGTTGCATGCAAAATCGCGACCTATCTTAGCTAACCTAGCTAACTATTCATATATGTATGAGTTGTTGAAACGTATATGTGTACCAAGCATACATGCCTCAACAACTCCTCCATAAATTTATTATCGGAAAATTGAGTTTTTCAGTTCGATAAAGGTAAAAAAAAGTAAACCCTTCCACTTCATGTGTAAGCGTGTAGACGTACACGTATGTGGGGGTGGTCGTGTAGTGTTTTAGCGGTGATGTATATTTGTGTGTCACCGTATCGCGCAAGCAACGCACTCAAGGGCTCCCTACCGAGGGATCGAACCTAGGCTTGAGCCGCTGCCGTGGGAGGCCTAATCGGGTAAGCCCACATAGCACGATAATATACAAATTCATAAGTAGAATACTTATTTAATAATTAAAGAATAATTATTTGAAGTTATGATTATCGTAAAGACTGCTTTGTTGTATGTTATTCCATTTTTCTAACAAGAGTTCCCATAAATTCTTTATAAGAGAAATATCTTCAGAACATTTTCAACATAACGCAATCGATATTTTAAACACAATTCAAATAATATTGTCATAAAAACTACACTGCAAACACAATTCTCGTGGCCCCAAGAATAAAATTCCATCAAACAAACTCGTGTACGCTATTAAGAAATACTTTAATTAGAAAATGAAATTTCAATGGAAAGTAGCGATTCTTTGACGTCAATTAAAACGGAGAAGATTAGATCGTGTTTCAAGTTACTTTCAACCGAACGTTTTGAATTTGTTAAACAAACAAATATATACTTTAAGAAGTTAATGCTGCGGTTTAAAATGAAGTGATTATTGACGTAGCTACATAGACTACCATAGAATTTAGAATTTACTAGGGTCCAATGTTGGGCAGTAATATTAATGATTACATTTTGTAATCTCCAATCATGATTTTTTTTTATATATATTTTGTTTTAGTCTGCAGACTCTTGGTCCGTCGTCGGGTTTCTTCTCGCGCACCCCTTGTGGGGGCGTGCGGGGAGACGGCATCAGGGTGACCCCTCTGGCCGTGGCTTCGCTCTCCCCCCGCTTCGACGGGGGTGTCACTGTTTTTCGGAGGGTGTCTTACGTCACTCCTTCCTGGGTAATGTTTGCGGTTGTCGTCTCGCGTTTTCCCGGTCAATCTCTCGGTCCTCGGCGTCTGCTAGGTCGATGACCGCTTCTGCCAGCAGTGGCGCGTAATGCTCAGCCACTGCCTCGAGCTCTTCTCTTGTTTTGGCTTCCTTTTTCTTGGCGTAGATTTCGCGGCTCAGTTCATCGCGTCGTTTTCTGGCTTCGTATACTGAGAGCTCAGTTTCTGGCTCATCTGTGGTGCTCTGCCGGCCGGTTGTTGGCGAGAGCGGTTTCTCCTGCTCGGTTGGGCAGGTTTCGGGTTTGCGTGGGCGTCTGTGTCGTCGTCTTGGCCTTTTCTTGGCGCTAGCGCCTCTTGAGGGCGGGTCGTTGGCGGGGGCCATCAGTGACGCCCCTGCACTCTCTAGGGCTTTCTCAGTCGCCGGCCTACGTTTCACGGATCCAGATGTTCTGGGCGCGGTCCCGGCTCGGCGATTTCTCAGCTCCCGCTTAAAGACGGGGCAGCTTCTTCGGTTGTTGGCGGAGTGAGCACCCCCGCAGTTGGCGCAGGTCGCCGGCTCCTCCTTAGGACGGTCACATTGCCGGGCGGTGTGTGGTCCACCGTACCGGACGCAGGCGATCTTCCTGTGACATTGAAGGGGGGAGTGCCGGAACTGTTGGCAGCGAAAGCACTGCGCCAGTCGGCGCTCCCCCCTCCAGGCTTCTATTTGGATGGCAGGCATGCACATCAAGGTGGTCATCTCGTAAATAGCGGGTATCAACCCGGGCGTCCTCTTCAGCACGACGTGGTAGATGCACCCGGGTCTACCTCGGCGGCTGTTGATCTCGCGGGCGTACTCTGCCACGAAGCCCTCTTTGCGGAGGGCCCCGATGACGTCTTCAGGACTTAGGCCTCTTGGGAGGCCGCGGATTGCGATTTTGAGGCCTTGCTGCGAGGGAGGGGTGTAGGTGAACCAGCTGGCCCCCTCGAGCTCTTCAATGAATTTCATTGTCACGTGGTGCTCCTCGACGTCTTCCGGGATGAAGCGGACTCCATTCCCGTAAGCGCGGACGTTGGGCCCGCGCCCCAACCGCGCCGCCAACTGTGGGAGTAGCGTAGCCCAGGTGTGGGAGCTCTCAACCACTATCGGCGGATAACGCGGGCCTTTCACGTCGGGTGAGACAGGCGATTCTAGTACCGACGCGGTGGCAGCACTATCGCGCACGGGCTGCGAATTAGGGTTCCGCGGGCGCGTTACCGGCTTCTCGAGCGGATCGCGCGCAGGTGGCGCTGCGATCAACGCATACGAAGGCTGCTCGCGGGCAACCTTTCGCGGCGGAGCGGGGGCGGGTGCGGGTGCGCGCACCTGCTTCGCTGGGGTGTCGGGCTTCTCGGTTGGCTGTGAGGCGATCGGTTTGTTGCAGGCTTTCTTCTCTGGAGGCTGCTGGACATCTGGTGGATCAGGCGATGCTGGCGCGCGTTCGGACGCGGACACGGGCCCTGCATCGGGTTCGCCGCGCTTTCGGCGCAGCGCTCGACCGAGCGGGCTGTTCGGCGCGTCGGAGTACGCGGGCGGCGCGAGCTTGCCGCGGGCTGCGCTAGCGAGCGCAACGGCATCTTTCGCGGAAGGCAGTTTCCCCTCAGCTGCGGCTTTCTGGACGCGCAGAAACAGCGCCATCCAACGAAGCATCCCCTGCGACAGAGCCCCAGCTAAAATTAGCTGGGCGAGAGTGAAAATATCACTCTCGTACGCATCCGTCGCAGCGGACGCCCCGCCAGGCAGCGGCTGACGCGCATCCGGCGTCGGCGTGCGGAGGGCAGGCACGGTGGTGCGGAGTCCAATGGGCGTAGCAGTGGTCGATGAAGTAGAAGGGGCGGCGGGGTCAGTAGGCTGGCTAGGGGTCTTCGGAAGGCGGTCTGGTTGGCCCTGAAAAGGGCCTTTTGTGGATCGTCGGCTCGACGCAGGAGGCGGAGCGTACGAGGGAGCGCTTGACTTGCGCATCGTCGCATAGGTCGGAGCACGGGCTCTAGGACAACCTCGCACGCGTAGACGACGGGGCCGTCTGACTCTTGGTCCGCACCTTTTTTTTGCTTATATGTAGTTTTTTTTTTAACGTAAAAATCGTATCCGTGAGCATATATATATATATACATAATCATGATTACAAATTAACTTAATTAACCAAAAAGTTATCGTAGAAGGGATAATGATTATTAATATTTAATCATCATAATTTTTATTACTTTTTGGACTAATATCACAATATTAGTGTAGAAATAAGATATAGTTTAATTACGTAAATCAACTTTATTTGTATTCATTAATTTAAATTTCCCCAGTTATAAATCAGAGTCATCACAATCAATGAATTTTAGAATTTCAGGTATATTTGAAATTATTCATAAACGAGTAGGGCACGGATACCGATATAAAATACTACTAAAATATTGAATACAAATAATCATATAACCTTGATTACTGATTACTGTAATCATGATTAATGATTATACAAGAATCATGATAAAATGTAATCCAGATTGATGTGATCGTAATTACTTTGAATCTGATCACGAAAGTAATCGATTACACCTATCTTTGTCAGGGTTTATAACAATAAGAAGTATTTTTTTGAAATTTGCCAACATTTGTTTGATTTGAACGCAAGTAAGCACAATATAACTATGACGCTTGAAAATTCCATAATGCAACCACGTATCAAACAAAGTTACGCAGATTTTTTTCCATCGGAATGGGTTTGTCGAGTAGTATGACATTATTTTTAATATTTCCCACCCTTTCGATGCAGACCTCTTCTATCCTGTAGCAAACGCGAAAACTTGAGTTTACTTTCGCCGTTCTTAATAAAACGCCAAGTTCAATGCGCCTCGCAGCAATTGTTTAAAGTTTGTACAATCTGGTACAGATCGGTCATAGACCTACAATCAACTTGTTTTAACTCAATTTGCATTTTAAATATGTTTTATCATCCCCCTTTATATCCAGCAAAAACGATGGACGTGTTCAGTTAGCATCCAGCTTTCTACACTAGTGACAATTTGATTTAGAATTCCCTCATTTGTGTACCTATTCAACAAGTAAGGACAAGCTTTTGCTGTTGTTGTTTAGTGAGTCCATACTATACCCACTTTCTGAGCTTCTTACAATTTGACATAAATTAATCATTGTCGTTTTATCACTGTCGTCGTAGACTGCCAATCTATTCTGACGTTCTTTGAAATAAATCTATTTTCACTATGAAATTTAATTCATCCTTCGACGGGGCTCCTTAATCAAATAAAAATTTTCGAAATGGTAGCGATCAAGTACAGCGTGCGTATTTAGAAATCAAAAGTACTTTAAGCCCTAAGGATGCGCTTATGAGCGTTAAAACTAACACCGATTTGAATAAACAACCCAGTTATTGGGAAGAACCGGCAAGAAAATTGATGGGTTCTATCTTTTTAATGTGTATTTTTATAATACATTATAGTTACAATCGTTTGTAGTGAATGCACAGAGGCATCAATTGCAGACATCTCCGTCGTTCACATTTTGATCCACCCTATGGATAGCAAAATGTTCTCACCCCTACCCACCTAAGTAGTGTCGACATAAAATGTTTTCCTTTTCCATTCTCCTCTTTCAAAATTCGTATCAGTATTCACACCTTCAACAAACATATCATTTGTCACACAATCTAGCCATACCTTTTTCGGTCTCTTTCTACACCTATATCCATCCACCATTATATTCAAAAGTTTTATAGTTATAATATAGTTTTTACCCCTCCTCATGACACGCCTATACCATTCTAACCTATTGATGCTCAACTTCTGTGTGACTAGTGCTATTTTCAAACTTTCTCTGATATACTCAGTCTTAATCATATCCATCCCAGTTACACCACACATCTATCTCAATATTAGCATCTTTTCCACGTGAGATATCGTCCGTTCCTATCATAGCCCAATACTCTGATGCAAACAAATAAACAAACTGGTCTTATAAGAGTATTGAGTATAGTATTTTACCTTTCCCTTGAGTATCATGGACATTCATGGGTCACAAGGTCACTGAATTAGCTGTATCAAATAAAAAGCTAACTGCAAGATAATGGATGACAGAAATTAAATAAATGAGTCTTCATAATAGCTACTGTCTTTAGCGCCTTAATAAATATAGATTTCAGTCAAAATATGCAACTTTGCATAATTATGTACGATAAAGACTATTCTATTTACAATCGTTCCTTAAATTACTTACACCAAAACATTAATAATCCTACGAGAAGTTTCGTTTATAATTACCGATAAACTCCATACAGAGTTGTGTTAACCAATTAAATACTATTGAATCAGTTAATCTGTTGCTGATGTTGATTAATTAATACAAACCAATATTGAACTGAGTATTCACGAACCTATTTATCGTGTATTTAAGTATTTGTAGAAGGAAATCTATTAGAACTTTAATAGTTCGATGGGTATGGGGTATCTTTTCAATAACATTCTTAAAATTGACTGAAAAGTAATGTGGCGATTAAACAGTCTAGAAGTGTGACATTTTTTCTCACAAGAGCTTTATACATCATGTAAGTGAGCACATGATAACAATAAAAAAATATATTTTCTTGAATTCATATGTACACAGCAGATTAATATGTACATAGGAGTTAAGACTCTTGAGATATTTCGTCATGAATGGTGAACCCCTTAGGCGATCTACGCCTATATATCTATATAACCTGCAGTACCTTTCTAAAACTCTTTTTGAGTTAATTCAACACTTATAATAAAATAGAGAAGAGGAGAAATATATATTAAAGATACTAAAAAAAAACCAGGGGATCTTTGTAAAGGTGGCTGGATATACTCCTTGATATTTTATTTGGAATATTTGTTTGTCTGTCGATACGTTTGTACACGTATCTTGCAAAAATTATTCAGCTGATTTTGATGAAATTTGGTATGATGTTAGTTTATGCACTGCGTTACCATATATAATTTTTACACGTATTTACATGTTTATTTGTACATTTATGTAACACTAGCGGGTTCGACAGACGTTGCCCCGTCCTAATTATAAGAAAATACATGACAAATTATATACCAAAACCTTTCCCAAGAATCACTTTATCTACTGGTGAAAACTGCATAAAAATCCGATCAGTAGTTTGTGAGCTTATCGCGAACGGACAGACAGATAGACAGGCAGACGCGATAGGGGACTCTATTTTCGTATTAGGTAATGATATATTAGTATATTTATGTAAATATAAAAGTATGTAGAATTCTCGACATCAATAAACAGTGGTACAAATGTCGTTACATTATAAGAAAACACGGATAATTATATATGTTTAAATTATTTTTATGTGTGTTAAGTTACATATAACAATTTAAAATTAGTGTAGTGTAAAATTAGTTTTAAGAGGTTTGTTATCTATACTAATATTATAAAGTTGAAAAAAAAAAAATTACTTGAACGCTTTAATCTCAAAAACTACTGGTCCGAATTATTACAGTGTTAGATAGCTCATTTATCGACGAAGGCCTTTATAGGTAATATATAACCACCCTTAGACCAATGAGAGCTAAACACCAATGAAGTATGTTCCAAAATCGGGGTTAATGTACGTAGTATTTAAAAATATTTTCACTTTCTACATAGACGAAGACGCGAGTTAAAGTTAGTTTAGCCCAAAGTAACTATTCCACACGGACGATGTCGAGGGCAGAATCTTCTTTAGTATAAAATTATTATCTTCTATGTACTTTTTTTTTTTTTTTTATTTTATTGTAGCTCGGCAAAGTGACTGTACAATGCCTGATGGTAAGCATAGTACAATCCAAAAACAGTGGCGACCACCGAGAGACATACTATCCATCGCTGGTCACCGCTGTCATGCCGGCCTGCGTAAGTGCCTCTTCACGTTGCGCTTGAAGGACCCCATGTCATAGGAAGGAGGAAACACACTGGCCGGGAGATTGTTCCACAGCTTCACGGTACGGCAAAGATAGGACGTAGCGAACTTTTTAGTTCGTGCCCAGATAGGATTCACCGTAAAACTGTGGCTCCGAACTTTTGTACTGAGATAAAAAAAAACAATTTATTAATTAAATTAAATTCATACTCACGAGCACGATTAAATAAAACGAGAGAGGTGTGTCAGATAAGAGTCATTGCTATATATGAATACTACATCTCAAATATCAAATTTGTTCATAAAGCGCGAGACACGCCTGTACCTCCAACATTAAGGACCGTTAAATCATTTAAATCAATATACTTATGTAACTGTGTTGTTTTCTTCTAATCACTGTTTTTTATACATAACATCTATGCAAGTATCGTCATGTACAAAGATAATGTGTACTAATATTATAAAGAGGAAAAGTTTGTGAGTTTGTGACGTTGTGATGTTGTGACGTTGTAGGGGGTAATCTCAGGAACTAGTAGTCCGATATGAATAATTCTTTCAGTGTTATATAGTTCATTCATCAAGAATGGTTATAGGCTATATATCATCACGCTAAGACCAATAGAAGCGGAGTACAGATGAAAAATGTTTCAAAATAGGGATGGTTTTTCCTTTTGAGTACGCGAACGAAGTCGCGGCAGAGGCTAGGAATAAATAAGTTATAACATTTCCTAAAATATATTTTTTTCAAGCTCTTTATGATCAAAAAGCCCACACAGTCTATTTCAGTACGCAGGTAAGATCATAACTCAACCCACAACACTTGGATTAAGGTAAGCTTCAACCCATTCACACTAAAATATCCCCGTTCTTTTCACCTGTAATTGAAATTAATTGAATCGCTACTCTAAAAATATCACCTCCATATTAACTCTTTAATTTAAATTAATTAAATTCCGAATTTAAACTCACCTTTGAAGGAGGCCATGTCTGGGAGGCGTGTGTGCATTCATTTATTACGAATTCTCTAATTTTGGGGACGTCTGTTTTTAACACTCCGAAAGTCTCGCTTCAAATGTACCTGGAATATAAAAAATAACTTAGGATTTCGTATTTAATAATTGGAATTTATCAATTTAATTTGCTAGTTTTATTTAACTTTTTTTATTTGTCTCCTTTATATATCTTAACTTCTATACTAATATTACAAAGAGTTAAGAGTTTATGTGAGATTTATTATGTGATTGTATTGTATAAGCATAAATCAAGAAAAAAAAAATCTAGTTTATATAATATCAGATTAAATGAAGCTGAAATAAATCAGAAAGTTTTTGTATTTGTTATTTCGCTCTAATAGGGCTTTGAAATTATAATCCGTATTTTTTTGTGCGACATAAGTGGTGGGGATAAACACTGTGTCGGGTAACAGTGTTTCGCTTGCCTTCGGGTATTTAAAACCAGTGAGACGTATGCTTTCTTTCTTTCTCGTTACGGGAACTGTGTTCAGATGGCCTGGTGATCACTTAATATAATTGATGCTATTCAAAAGTTATTGATAAATAATTAAAAAGTTTCCCTGTCATACATTTCACTCCTATCGTGCGTCTAAATGACACAACCAGTTTTTATTACTATTTATAGTCTACTATAGTCACTATCTATTCAATAGTGTTTCTCGGTGGTTCGATTTGATACAACGACACCAGATTAGGCCCCCTCGGTAACGGTTCAAGCTTAGGTCCGTTCCCTCGGCGTGGAGCCCTTGAGTGCGCTGCTCGCGCGAGTGTGTGAGTGTACACACAAAATCTTACATCTCTGCGACAACATTACACATATCACCTCTACACACGTGCACACATACACCCTTAGACATGAAAGTGGAAGGGTTTTATTTTTTTCCTTATCGAAACTGTAGTCCGGTGAAGCTGTTAAGACCTTGCTGGGTCAATGACATTTCGAAAAAAAAAAAAATTCCTTATCGAAATGAAATAGTTTCGAAAATTATTCTATACGAAATATATATAAAAGTTGTTGAGGTATGTATGCTTGGTACACATATATGTCTCAACAACTCTTATATATATGAATAGTTAGCTTAGGTTAGCTCAGATAGGTCGCGCATTGTCCTGCCGAAATGGTACCAGAGGGGATGGGGTTCCCTGTTGTTCCGTCTGGTGCAGGTGCTGACCGGGCATGGATGCTTTGGTTGGTATCTGCACCGGATAGCAAGCAGGGAGCCGACCGCCGTATGCCATTAGTGCAGCGTTGACCCGGACACCGCACAGCACACTTTATCGGAGTGTGCTGCATGGGAGGAGCAGCGACGCACGTTGGTTGCGACGGTAGGAAAGGATCTCTCGCTGGCGAGCGTGGTTACGGCCATGCTCGGTAGCGAGGATGTGTGGAATGCTTTTGCGAGGAAGTCGTCTCGCAAAAGGACGCGACGGAAAGGGTCCGTGAGCAGGATCCTCAAAGTGGCTGTCTCCGCCAACGGAGGACAGGTAGGAGGAGGCGGCAGTTTGACCGCCTCCTCCCACCGTAACCGGACCAGGGAAGATGGGTCGGGAGCCCATTTTCCCATTGCACAGATCCGGCGGACGAGGGAGACGGCCGGTGTATACCCGGATGTCTCCATACAAGACGAGGCCCGGCGGCAGCGCTTTGCTGCTGGGCCTACCGCTGGGGCGACACGATGAAGTCTATTGAGAACCCGTGCCGTCCCAACCATAGCGGAAGACGTACACCGTGGGGTTTTAGTACGTGCGAGTCGGACATAACCCACCCTGTCCCCCGGGAGGGTGGGTCTCCATAAGAGATTTCCCCACGTTAAAAAAAAAGATAGGTCGCGCATTGCACGTATCAGGCAACAGCCCAAGCCGAGGTATGCCGTGAACCCTTGAGCTAGTTGTCAAACAAAGTCGGCTGAGTGCCGCAAGCGCTCGGCTTGGTAGTCCGGTGAAGCTATTAAGACCTTGCTAGGTCAATAGCGTAGACAGATCGAAAAAAAACGATTTCATACAGTTCCTAGCATTTCACAGAGCAAAATCTAAACGGGTAGTATAGGGTAATAATCTCCTAGCATAAATCAAATGTTCTCGTACGTGACACTTCTGTCTTTAATTTCAAGAATCCATCTACCTTAAACGACTCGACGTTAGTTGTTTCTTCCAGTCCCATTATACTTCAGAGTGGCTAGATAGCTTCAGAGAGGGAAAACTGACAGATGTTAATAAAGGCTCATTCCATTATAATGGAGGATTGATGAAAGAAATCATTCATTCTTCCCAGTAGACGTAAATAATCTGTTTCAATTTAATTAAACGTATATTTGCTTAATCTCTGCATTGATTTCTACTTTCTATTAGCGATTTAACAAGATAAACATTCTCAATTTAATCCGTTAATTCTATAACTTTTCGTTTCACGAAGTTTCATTGCTTACGTACCGAACGAATCGTAAAAGAGAGATATAATAACCTTTGATGATATTTTATATACAATTATGAATATTGAGTATATAGGTCAGAAATAGAAAAATATAGTCCGACGCCTATCTTACCGGTTGTTCGGAGAAATTAGTGCCTGCAATGAGAAAGCAAGTTTGCATCTCTTGAGGTGTCGGTCCGGCCGATGCAATGCACATGTAAATCACAGTGACAGCGAGCGAAGCTACATTAGAACAATTGTATTATACAAAACTATATAGTCTAATAAAACGAATTTATAAAATTGTAAATAGAGCTGCCTCACGATCACTTCATTTATTCAATATGCATATTATTATGCAGTCACATTTTTTGTTTTTTGTTGATTTACTGTTTGATTACAATTTCGCCTGATATTAACTATTGTATAGAACATGTGTAAGCTTAGAAATTGAACTGGTATCATTATTGGTAATTACTTCGACAGTATCGTTGAGTAGTTGCAGCTGTCTTTTTAAAATACACCAGTACAATGTTAACATGAGACCTACATTCGTGTAATTAGATATGAAATATGCAGTCGTCGTGCGAACATACGTATATTAAATATTGAAGTCGCCGTTGTGAACCGACATACAGTTGGGATGTTGGTCGAGTCATTTCCTGTTCATTTCCGTTGTACGAATCAATTTTATGTATATACACACACAAATATATTGTATCAGTTGTTTTTTAAATGGGAATATTGTTTTTACCGATTTTTTAGTACGATTTTTAGTCAAGAAATCTGAATGACGGTAATTTTGTTTTTAACCGGCTTATTTTTTTAATATATTTTTATAAATAATCTCTGTACCACTCACAACATAGTACCTATCACCTTTTGGTAATTTAGCCATGTTAATATGTTTCTATTATAGATTATTCTACGTCGTTACACTAAATATTTGGCATTAAATTTATATCGTGTATTTGTCACACTTGATATTAGCGAAATTACCTACATAGTCAGAGGCCATACCGGTATGAATCAATCAAGCCTGTTTTATATATTATATTCATCCGAACAACGGGCTACCTGGCTGCCGGTAAGAGTTGCGTTTATTTGTGCATATCGTACCTTTACAGACAAAAATATTGATTTTTAAATAATTTTAGGATGTTTTTTTGCACTAATTTTGAAACGTTATTAAAATGGAATTATTATTGAAAGACATTTATGGTATTGACAATAATGTGCTTGATGTAATTTTTTGGATATAATAATAAAAGTAATCTTAACCCATGTTAGAATAGCAGTAATTTTATTATTACTATATTTAAATATAGATAAGTACAAATTTCATCTTTCACACTAATTCATTTATGAAAATATCAAAATAATATGTTTATAGAATATAGCTATAGGTATAGTTTAGTGCAGTACTACTGGCTGCACGATAAAGATAGCGATAATTGTGGCAGCGTATGTTATCGACGCTTTTTTTTTCGAAATGTATACGCTGTTGACCTGGAAAGGTCTTTACAGCTTCACCGAACTATTGAGGCGATCGCTGAAGGCACTCAACCGACATGGGAAGTTTGGGCGACCAACTCAAGGGTACACGGCATACCTCCGCTTGGGCTGTCGCCTGTTTTGTGCAAAAATCGCGACCAATCTGAGCTAACCTAAGCTAAGCTATCTAGATATACGTATATAAGTTATTGAAACATGCATGTGTACCAAGCATGCCTGCCTCAACAACTCCTATATGTATTTTGTGTCGGAAAAATTTCTCTAAACTATATAGGATAGGATAGGGAAAAATAAGGGTAGAACTCTTTGTCGTTTATTTCTCTGCAAAAGAAAAACAGCGTGTAAGCGTGTAGGCATGCACGTGTGTATAGGTGATGTGTGTGATGTTGTAGCAGTGATGTAAAGGTTTGTGTCACTGTATCACGTGAGCAGCGTACTCAAGGGCTCCCCGCCAAGGGAACGGATCTAGGCTTGAGCCGTTGCCGAGCGGGGCCTAATTTGGTGTGCGTAAGTGAAATTTACCCCCAGACCATGGCGGCGTGATTTGTGGTTATGCGGGCGTGGGCGTGAACACGCTCTGTTTGAAGAGACAGGTTGGTACTGATCTTTCGCTAACGTGATTGAATCAGGAGGGTAGGTAAAAATGTGTCGCGGTCGTCTTCTATACTACACAGCGTTGGGTACGGGTTCATAGTTCGCGGTGGATACCACTAAAGGGCTGGGTTGATTCGCGGCTTTTTCTAAATATCTACGTGTGTGTGATTTTATATACGCTCAGACAGAAAGCATCTCCAGGTCCCTGTGGAGATCCTTATTCTGGACGTAACATGGGGCACCGGTGATTTTACGTAGGGTTTGGTTCTGGAGAACCTGCAACTTTTGAATACGATTTTGCGCATGTGCAAAGACCGAACAACTGTACGTCATAATCGGACGGATGCAAGTTTTATATAAAGTGAGTTTATGTCTGGGGGACATTTTACTCTTATGACAAAGCAAATGATAGAGACGACCCAAGACCATAGCGGCTTTGTTTCGCACTATATCTGTGTGAGAATCGAAATTTAAGTGTTTATCTAAAGTGACGCCGAGATATTTCACCTCACCGGGCCAAGGTATTTCGGTTTCGTATAGCCTGATGGTCAACGACGCATATATTTATGTTTATCGTTGTTTCATTGTATATGGTGAAATCTTAATATCAATAATGTTTAAAATAATAATAAAATTTGTTCTTTACTATGAAAAAAAAAATTGGTTTGAAATTTATTATTTTTATATATAAGATATATCAGCGGGTATATATATGATTGTTTATAAAGAAATGTGCCTGACTATAAGAAATTCATGCTTTTAATTGCGTTTAATAATTACTGAAAAAAAAATGTTCCTAAACCTATTCATAAATCAAAATGCGCATTGAAAATACAACGTTAACCGGCTACCAAGTGTCCTTTCGGGCTAATACCACTCTCTCACAGAAAACCGACGTGAAATAACAGTGCTTGCATTGTAGTGTTTCGTTTGGTAAGTGAGAGCGCCGGAGGCCCACATCTCTTTTCCTTTCCTCCTTTGCCTTCCCTTAATGGTAAGGGCCCCCAATATACACGTTGGCAACGTACTTGCGACACTCCTGGTGTTGCTTGTGTCTATAGACGATGGTGGTCACTTACATCACGTGACACGCCTGTTCGTTTGCCTCCTATGATACAAAAAAAATTATATTGATATATTAAAGAACCAGGTATTCTAAAATTCATGTTCTTTTAAAGTTGCCAGCTCTTGTACTAAGGTGTCGCAAAAAAAGTCTAGTTACGCTAACAACAAATTTTTGTTTTACGTTATCCTGGAGAACCCCTTGCGTTTTATGGGATAAAAAGTATCCTGGATGTAGCCTTGTAATATCAGTTATTACTGTGTTAAGTTTCGTTTTAATTGGTTCAGTACTTTCAGAGTAATACGGATTTAGATTCTAGGCTTTAATCCTTTATCCTGGAGAAGCATTTGCGTTTTATGGGACAAAAAGTATATTTGATGTAATCTCGTAACATTAGTTATCACTGTGTCAAGTTTCGTCAAGATTGGTTCAGCAGTTTCAGAGTGATGCGTGTTCATAGGGACAGACAGACAGACAGACAGACAGACAGACAGACAGACAGACAGAC
>JACEII010000114.1:639218-656056 GCA_014332785.1 Antheraea mylitta
GAAATGAAAGATAAATAATACCGCGAAGCATGAATTCTGTTGTCTTGAAAATTAAGAAGATAAAAATTTACGAAATATTACATAGAGGATTTGGCGCTTATACCTTTACATTATCTTGGATATAGAAAAAAACAACCTATATTAACTACTTCAGAATTGGCAGTATGGATTAATTCCTTTGACTATCTTATTGGATGAATATTATTACTACTAAACTTTTTGAATAGCGACACAAAATAAACTTTAGAAATGTTTGCGATATAAACGTACCACGTATAATTAAAAATTGGAAACAAAAATAACGTAGAATTAACTGTTTTAATAGGAACACAAAATAAACCATGAAAATATTTGCGAGAGATTGTTATCGCGTTACCATGGCAACGCGTATAACACTGACATTAACACGCAGCGGAAGCTTCCAAAGTAGCCCGATTTTGAGACATTCTTCATTAGTGCTCAGCTCCTTTTGGTTTTAACGTGATGATATTTAGCCTATAGCCATCCTCGATAAATGAGCTATCTAACACTAAAAGAAACTTTGAAATCGGATCTGTAGTTCTTGAGATCATAGCGTTCAACCAAACAAACAAACAAACTCTTCAGCTTTATATATTAGTATAGATATCATTCGTATAATGTAACAATGATTTATAATAAGCGCGCCCGGCAGACATTATCATGCACTGATAATAAAAAATAAACCTTGACAAATTATATAACTTCTTTAAGAATCACTTCATTTACTGGTGAAAACCGTATGAAAATCCGTTCAGTGGTTTTTGGGTTAGTCGCGAACAAACAGATATGATGAAGGACTTTATTTTATAATATGTAGTACATCATCATCAGCTTTTATGTCACAACTAATTTGGTTGATCGATACGAATTGATACACCGGAGAGTCTCCAATTGATATATTATGGTATTTATAAATATGTATATAGTAAAAATAAATGTTTTTTTTCGCCGCTCGGTCTAAATACTATCAGTAAATTGACTTGATTCTAAAAAAAATATTACAAGAGCGATACGAATTGCAAACGTAGCGGAAAAACACAGGGTTGTTCCATACAACGCCGCAATCACTATAGTAAGCAGAAAGAAAAATTCTTCACATTTCTTTACAGATCAGAGTTATAGACAGTCTCAAACAAAAACAGAATAGCTGTTTCAATTGCTTAGTAGTATAATGCATGATTACAATCTACTTCAGTCATGTACATATAAGCGATAACAGCACCTTTGAGACAACGGTACTTCAGCAGTTCAACTCCGATTACATATACAGGAGACTACTGGCAATTACTTTCCTGGACTTACTACATTTAGTGCCGGATTGGTATGGAAAAATAGGACACACTAAAGTGACGCACATATCGACATGATTAAACTGCGGAATTTTGTCATAAAAGAGGGTGATGCCAAATTAACTTTGAGACGACGCCCATAATGAGCTTTCACGGAGCATGAATAGTAACAAGGACCCTTTGTAAGGTTAGTGCCACCGATTTAAGATCATTCACTCCTTGTAACACACAGTCGCAGTATAGTCTGAGGATACACCTTCGAGAACGTCTAACACTAAATAATATAGAATATGTATGTGAGTTTGTTTGTTACAATTTCACATGTAAATTACTCAACGGATCATTATGAGATTTCACTTGCATATTTTTAGGAGTACAAAAAAGGATATAAGGCATCTTTATCCAGAAAAATGTACTATACCAAGGTATATAAATCAAATTACACTCATGAATACTACATTAATGAGAGAGAAATTGCGGGCATAATGTAGTATATATTAAACATAAAACCTACAATAAACTACTCGATACATATATAAGAGCTGTATACTACTAAGCATCTCTTTAATATTCGCGAGTTGTTCTCATTACTTATTACTTTATATTGTTTCCTTATCAAAACTATTCCAGAAGTCGAACTACTAAGTAATATTATTTTTTAAAATAATTTAGTATCATGTTAAAATCGTAATCTATTTTTTGGGGAATTCGTGCCCTGAGTTGCCTTTGAAGTAACTGCATTGTTAGTACTTGTTGTTACTGATAGACTACAGACCGTACAATTCCCTATTATTCCCGACTCAGGCAACAGTTTCGGTAATGTACGGCTTAGAATCTCTAGAAGAAATACGTTTGCCACTTTAACACCAGGGTCCTATCGTTGGCATATTGACGCCAGAACAATACGGACGGACGACCGTGTAATTTGAGTATAACTAGCTCTAGATAAAACTAGTTGGACGATTTTGAAAAAAAAAGCGTGAAGATCTAGAGACTTTTACCTGAAGATTTATTTTATTTTAAGAGTACTACATATACAAACGTAAACAATATTATCTTCAGCAGTAAAAACCATAAGGAGTAAGTATCTCGACTCCAACTTATTTCACAGTACATCCCAATGATCGTTATTAGAGGTAATCCAAGCGCACGCTTATAACAAAGACTACTAAGATGAAGAAATGGGAGGCACAGGCTTTTAGCGTGGGTGCCCCGTCATTATAATGTTGAGTAGGAGTTTTGTAGAAGTGGTCTCTTTGTTGTACTGAGCCGGTAAAATATTCCATTCCAAATAGATTGAAAAGACTTGAAGCTTGGTGATACATTTAAGGTACCACATATGATTAGTAGCATACTAGGTAAGACAATGAAAATCCTTTTTTTAGCCCTAAAGCTAACTAATTTCGACGACATCGTTTTTGATATCAGTGCGAGTGATCAAACATTAGCTTACATCTATTCGTTGGTTAGTGTTAGTTTTGAAGTTTAAAGTGTGCTTGAAGAGCACGATATACCACCATAACATACCACTACCATATTGTAGTATGGTCTCTTTGTCGTGTTGCAACAAAAACTAAGCCTTGTAATTATTAAACAATGAAGTTGTGGGTGCGGCTAGAGACTACATAAAATAGAGTTATAAAATGTATAGAAAAATAAGACGGGAATCATAAATCAACAAATTTCAAGATACGAAGCCGTTATATCAATACAAACAAACAGCGCTTAGAGGAAAATTGATACAGCAGCCCGGGATAAATTCTCTTTACGAGCGAGCCATAGCTCCTGACAGCGCAAGTGTACTCGATCGATGATATACGTGAACTCAATGATGAATACCAACAGATAAATATTTATAAAGGTTCGCTGACTGACGCCTCACGGAAACCCAGTGTTGAATTATTTGACAGTATTTTTAAATATATCCCGAGGTACATGAATACTACGCGTAGAATTTATTTACAAATAAAACAACTAACTTTCCGGTTGTAAAAACTGTTTTATTCACAACTAGCTGACCCGTGCAACTTCGTCTGCACGAAATTGGTTATCAATTTAATAAAACTAATACCCGATTGCTGTCACGACTACCGTTTCCAGTTGTGAATACAAATAATCCACGAACTCACTTTATACTCCATTGTATTTAAAAAATATAATAACACCGCGTCGTAACGTCAAACATCGCGTTAAAGCGTCAACTGTCACTTGCTTGAAACTATTGTCTAAGAGTTAGAAATTGTTTTGAAAACGAATTTTAAATATATTTTCAATATATTTTTATATGAATAATCTCTGTATCACTCACAACATAGTACCTATTACCTTTTGGTAATTTATCTATGTTGATATGTTTCTATTGTAGATTATTCTACGTTGTTACACAGAATATTTTGCATTAAATTTATAACGTGTATTTGTCGCACTTGATATTGACGAAATTGCTTACATAGGCAGAGGCCATACCGGAAAGAATCAGTCAAGCCAGTTTTATATATGTATTATATTCATCAAAACAACATGCGGGCTACCTGGCTGCCGATAAACGTTGGGTTTATTAGTGCATATCGTATGTTTACAGACAAAAATATTGATTTTAAATGATTTTAGAATGTTTTTTTATACTAACTTTGAAACGCTATTAAAATGGAATTATTATTGAAAGACATATTTGATATCGACAATAATGTGCTTGATGTTATCTTTTTAAAATTAAAAATAAAAGTAATCATAAACCATGTTGGAATAGCAGTAATTATATCATAATTATTTTTGGATTTAAATAAGTACAAAATTCATCTTTTTAGACTAATTCAATTATTTACTCAATATTTAGACCGATTTATTGCTATAAAAATAATATGTGTATAGAATAACTTAGCTATAGTATAGTGGAGTACTGGCTGCACGATAAAGATAGCGATAATTATGGCAGCGTATGTAACCGACGCATATATTTAAGATGGCGTCAGTCCTAAGTCATATGTATACGTTTATCGTTGTTTCATTGTATATTAATTATATCAATAATGTTTAATAAGATGAAATATGTTTTTGCTATGGAAAAAAAATGATTTGACATTCTTTTTTTTTCGAAATGAAAATGCTGTTGACCTGGAAATGTTTTTACAGCTCCACCAAACTATTGAGGCGAGCGCTGAAGACACTCAGCCGATTTGGGATGTTTGGGCGACTAACTCAAGGGTGCACGGCACACCTGGGCTTGGGCTGTCGCCTGTTTTGTGCAAAAATCGCGACCTATCGGAGCTAACCTAAGCCATGCTATCTAGATGATTTATAAAATATATCAGAGGGCACATGATTGTTTATAAAATATGTGTCTGACTTTGATAAATTCATTTTTTAATTGCGTTTAAAAGTTACTAGGAAAAAATGTTCCTAAACTTATTCATAAATCAAAATGCGCATTAAAAATACAACGTTAACCGGCTACCAGGTGTCCTAAATTCTGTCTATTGATATATTGGTATTTTGTGTAGGTGGTAGAGCCACGTTGAAGCTATTACTGGTTTCATCATGAATGGGTTGGGTTGGCTTGGTAATACCACCCTCTCACAGAAAACCGACGTGAAATAAGAGTGCTTGCATTGTAATGTTTCATTCGGTCAGTGCTCTCACTGTCGCCGTAGGCCCACCTCTTTCCCCTTTCCTTCTTTCCCTTCCCTTACCCCCCCCCCCCCCCCTCCCCCATATACAGGTTGACAACGCACTTGCGACACCCCTAGTGTTGTTAGTGTCTAGAGAGGGTGGTGGTCACTTAACATCACGTGACCCACCTGTTCGTTTGCCACCTATGATACAAAAAAATATACATTGATATATTAAAGAACCAGGTATCTAAAATTCTTGTTCTTTCAACGTTGCCGGCTCTTATACTAAGGTGTCGCAAAAAAGTCTAGTTACGTTAACTACAAATTTTTTTTTTTCGTTATCCTGGAGAACCCCTTGCGTTTTATGGGACAAAAAGTATATTTGATATAATCTCGTAATATTAGTTATCACTATGTCAAGTTTCGTCAAGATTGGTTCAGTACTTTCAGATTGATGTGTGTTCATAGACAGAAAAATTGTAAAAAGATTATTTTTGACTTCTATATCGATAACATAGTCTACCCTGATTACAATTTTCAAAAAATATTTAATGTACAGATTTGGACTTGTTACAGTTTTATTATAGTATAGCTAGATAGATAGATAGGTTACGTCTACTAAGAGTTACATTCTATATATTTTATGATGGTATTAAGCATAATATTACCATAGAGTTGTACTTAATATTGATAAATTGCCAAGTAATTGTAAATAATTTTATGTTTGTAGTTCTTTTAGCAGAGAAATTTAACCGAGAACCCGAAGTCTCAACTTCGCCTATAAAACGTTTTCTGTATAACAAAATGTGTCTTAAATTGTTCTGTGAATGCTGCTGATATATTTATCTATTTCAATCATAAATATAAAGTATAATAAAGTATAAGAATTCGTACAGACTGGAGCCTAGAGTAGCACTTAGTATGACAATAATATACTTTTAATTATTTATTTATTTGGAAGTCCAACAGCATACAGTATTCTTATATATACTGTAATATCTTATAGTATGTAACAATTAGAGCCAAAACACGATTTCACAATTACAGAGAGTGATACATATACATAAGTAGAAAAAAGAAAATATGTATTTTTTTACTGGCGTTTAGTATAGATGTGTGTGTGCGTGTGTGTGTGTGTGTGTGTGTGTGTGTGCGTGCGTGCGTGCGTGCGTGCGTGCGGGCGGGCGTGCGTGCGTGCGTGCGTGCGTGCGTGCGTGTGTGCTGCTTTATCCTCTTTATATTATAATTCTATAATTCCGTGTTATAATTTTATTATTTCACTTTTAAATTTATTCCGTGAATATCGAAATATATCTACCGTATATCACATACTTCAATATAGATCCGGGCAATGCGACACATTATTGAATTTTGAGCATAGTTAGATTTAGCATTTGGGATAGCAAACAGCTGTGCTTTGCATATGCAATATATTATCACAATTTAAAAATTAGAATACATAATGATGAATTACTAGCTATACCTACGACTTCGTCAGCGTATAGTCCTATGTAAAAAAAAAAAACAATAAAAATCATTTAAATGTATTAAAGTCCATTTATTTACGTACTTTTCTCTCGTACTTAACTCGAGCCGTCATTCAAATGAAAATAACTTTTGATAGAGTGAACTGATTTTAATGAAACAAAGTCTGTTATTCCCAACAATACGCATATGATTTTCTTGTGTTTTATTGCTATTCGAGTACTTTAGCACTGATACGTGTTCGTACAAACAAACTGACAGACACACAGACACACAGACATTTGTAAAAGTGATTGAAATGTATTTTATACTTATTCCTGGACACAACAATTTTTTTCCCGAAAATCGAAAAAGGACAAACACGTTAGATTTACATTCTTATTATATTTATATAAATGTGTTAAATCAGTAACAGATGTGAGGGATCGTCTACAGAGGAATCTGGTAGAAGACCATTTATCCTAGTCCTTATTCTTTTAGAAGTATTTTCTATGGGCAAGCTTTTTTCATTGATCAGCCAGGTCTATCAACGAACTATAGAAAAAATCGGTAAATGAAATCCACTTTTAGAAACTATACTATTGTTGTTAGTAGAATATGCTTGTTGTTAACTTTAGTTTGAATAGTGTTATTTATAATGTAGGTTTAAAAGCAAAAACCGCAATCTAAGTACTCAGAGATAGAGCCGCGACATCAGAAACACAAACAAGAGATTGTAACAGAAACGGCCAAGTTGGTAGAAAAGACAAATGCCTATCCTTCAAACTAAATAAACCAACGTTCACTTGTCTAAGTTGTTTGAATTTCGACAATCCAGGTATACAAAGTTTTTGCTACATTTTCAATAGAGTATCGTATTTGTTCAACAACGACTTGAGTATCGAATTGCTAATTAACAATAGCCGTTTTTCTTTGTGTTAGCTTCGTCTAAATTTTATCAAGGTTTTATAACACTTTCGTCGTTTGATTTTTAATGGGATTCAACTTAAAAATTCCATTTATCTCACTTATTCTAACTAAATATTTATACATAAGGTCTATAAAAACACAAATAAAGATGCAAATCTAATGTGTCTGTACTTTTTCGATTTTCGAAAAAAAAATGTTTTAGGTCTTAGAATAAGAAATACAATACATTTCAATTATTTTTAAAAATGTATGTCTGTCTGTCTGTTTGATTGAACATGCTTAAAGTATTATGTACACGATAAAACTTCACATATCCTTGAAAAAATAGCGTGTCTTATTTATATCACAAATTGGAAAATTCGACTCCTTCTAAATATCAATATTAAAGCTCGGATTTTGACATTTATATTTCGCCATTCACTATTATTTGAAAAAAAAAAACGATTTATATGGTACATATTTATATGATTTACACACATCAAAAAAGTCTATGCAACATGCGTGATATTACAAATTTTACCATTTATATTAATTAATTTCTAAGTATTTACTCAAACAAAGTACAAAACAAAGTAAACTTTTTTGTTATTGATGATATACTGGCTGGTTGTAAAAAAAAATTTGATTGTTTTATTTTTTCATAAAATTCAAATGACTGCGAATTTGTTAGAATTTAAGTGCGTTTTAATTGCTACGTTTAGTCTTGATTTTATAATTTTACCAACCATTTAAGTAAAGTAGGCGACGAAATTGAATTGTTAGATATTCTTTACGTCATGAAGCGACGTCATTTGATGGCAGTCGAAATGCAAAGAGCTGTAGGGATGTTGCAAGTGGGAAGTAATCAATCTCAGGTATCTCGACATTTTGGCATTCATAGAAGTGTTATTTGTCGCCTTTGGCAGCGCTACAATAATACAGGAAAACCCGCTGAACAGCATCCAGGCTGTAAAAGGAGTACACCCACTCGGCAAGACCGGTACATACAACTGACTGCAAGGCGCCAGCCGATGTTAACCGCTCGAGAGATAAGTTTGAGGCTACAAATTTCAAGTGGTGTTGATGTAAATCCTCAAACTGTGCGAAATCGACTTCATGAGTACGGCCTACGAGCTCGACGCCCAATCAGATGCCCACCGATACGTCACGGGAATCGCGCTCGTCGATATGAATGGTGTAGAGAACGCTTAACGTGGACCCAGGAACAAGGGGATAAAATTATGTTTTCCGATGAGTCGCAATTCGGGTTTAAGCTTGATACAAGAAGGGTGCGAGTGTATCGTCGGCCTAGAAATACTGAAAGGTTCAGGTGCGTTCAGGAAGTTCATCCATACAGCGGCTCAACAGTTATGTTATGAGCGGGTATTATGAAGAACAGGCGAACTGAGCTCGTTTTTGTAAATGGAAATATGAAGGCTGAAAATTACATTGAGAATATTCTCAGACCTTATGTCTACCCATTTGCACAAACTTTTGGCTCCAATTTTAGGTTCATGCATGACAATGCGCGTTCATATCCAGCTCGGCAAACCAGAGAATACTTTGCAACGGAGAACATCCGGGTATTGCCCTGGCCTGCACAATCGCCAGATCTCAACACCATCGAGCACGCATGGGACATGCTCCAGAGACGTGTTTTGAAGGACTTGGACGGAGCGACAACAACCCAACAGCTGAAGGATTTGCTACAATTCCATTGGGAGCGAATACCGCAAAATGACATAAACAGTCTCATTAAGAGACCATACTTTTTATTAAATGGTTATATTCTTTCACAATAAATACATTTTCTTTAGAAATTTCATTTTATAAAAAAAAGTTTAGTTTCTTATGTATCTTAGTTTCTACAGTATATTCTAATATTGTTCATTTATGTTATTAAAAGAACTTATAAGGACAAAAGCTGTTATTTTTACATCATAGAACCCTAAAGGTATTATTTTAAATATTTTTCGTCTAAAACCCTGTTCAACCCTTTTGACATATAAGAAATCAATTAAGATAGGTAATAAAGAACGTAGGTAAACTTGCGGATATCAGCTAGTTTCACTATAAATCCACAATAAGTACCGCTAAAGTACGTCAACTTCTAGTGCCAGTCGAGGCGCGAACAAAATATTAAACAAAAATAGCATAGCATAACAAACAAATATGCGAATTCAATGGATACAAAATATAACCAAAACGAAAATAAAAAATATTATAATACCTACTGAGAAGATATCGAATAACTAATTTAAAAAGTTTGCAAATATAAACAAAAAAGTAATAATAATAAAACAGGATGAAAAAGGGTAGATATTGCATCACTGCCATAAATAAATATCCAATACCTTAACAAACAGATATAACGATAATTTAATTATATTTATACATAATGTCAAAATATAAATAAAGCTTTCTTAAAACATCCTTTCACTTGCATCTCAATTATTCCAATACATTATGTCCCATGTACGTAAAAAAATTGATACAAAGGAATACGAGAGAAGTCTCACAGAATCATAGTTGATAGACATTAAATATATAAATTAACAATCAAAACGAAAACATGACAGATTTATTGAAAATTTGTCGTCAACTTTGTCTCATACATGACTGCATAGTTAAATATCTTTGTTACAGAATAGTCGAATCACGCGCAAAGCATTAATTCCTAAACTTTGTCGAGCTCAATTATAACGTTGAAATATGAAAATGTTCCGGTAGTGATAGATGACGTCGCCACCCGGTATAAAGTTTTATAGCTTCGCCAGACGATATCGAGAAAAATGCTTCGGATAAATCTAAATGCTTTCAGCCTGAATTTACTAAAATAAAACTTTCTTTCCATCGCCTAAATTTGTTTGGTCCATCTATCGCATGTCGCATTGATTTTCAGTTAACATTCCCATTTTTGAAAATTTTGGTTTATAGCATTTCGGAATCAATGTGTATTTAAAAGAAGAGAACATACTTTGCATCGATTGCCAATAGACAATATGTTTATTGCGATACTTGTGCTTACGTCACATAATAAGAAGTCCATATTTAATACCAATAATAGATATAAAATAAGTTAAACATCAACCCTCATTAATGTCACGCCACTCGAGCAATCATTATAAAAATTTGCAAGAACGTTGTATCCGTGGTTCTGAAAATGACAAAGGGTAATCTTCATCCAGAAAAAGTACTATTCATCTGAGATAGGTTTAATCTATATTACTATGAGCGAAGCCGCAGGAAGGACCTTGTATTTAATATATTTTTTCTTTGTTCTATTCATTTACTGTTTGCAACTTTCTCTGACGTTATATTTATAAAACCTTTAATTACTGTCAACTCTGCTAATTATAAACAAATTTTATATACCTAAATTGCGGGGGTCGCGTAAGCAATCGATTATATCACAGAGCTATGTAACATGGTACCTTCCTAACACATAGTGAATCTATTCAGCCTCTCTCGGCAATAGTCAATTCTTGTCAAGTGGTTAACCTGTCTACAGCCCCCGATACAACACGCCGCGCCAGACTACCACACGATGACATGCTTAGCGTACTGATATACATTTGCAATGTAATCAATCCACACCTAAAGGCTGCAGGGTGATGTTATACAGTCTGTAAGCCTGGCTCAATGAATCGGTTATAATAGTCAAAAGGCATTCTCCAAATCAAACTGGTTCCAGAGATGTGAATCTTACACTTTATAATACTTCGTAAGATAAATAACAACTTTAATACTGATGTATAATACAGTCAATACATATTATTAAACAAAGTCCTCTCTGTTCGCGATAAGCTCAAAAACCACTAAATGGATTTTCATGTAGTATTTATAAATATCATAGATTGGTTTTAGTTAGATATATAATTTGTCAAGTTTTTATTATCAGAACTGGACAATGTCCGCCGACCCCTAGTTTAGATATAAAATTTAATTAATTTTCAAATAAAGCGTTAATAATACATCAGATAAATTACCGGTTTGAAATAGTTATGTAGGTAAACAATATTTTAGATTCAACATCTGTCAGTTTCAGGTCCCTTAGAAACTCCAGAAATCAGGAATGACGTGCAACTAACCTCTCTTTCTAACTGGCTGTATGAGAGTGAGACGGAAGAACTCCGAGTGTATTCCTCGCATCATATGGGTCAGGTTCAACGGGTGCTCGTGTTGAAATTAATGTTTGTAAGTTCGCCAATAAATCTGGCTCTAAACGGTAGAAAATTCTGCCTGAAACTAACTACCTTTCGGCAATTCTTATGTATTACTGACTGGTACTAGCTTTTAACTACTCACGTAGATACTTTTATTGTTCATGAGAACGACATGTTTTATCTGGAACTATTTTTTTTTTTTATATCATAGGAGGCAAACGAACAGATGGGTCACCTGATGTTAAGTGATCACCACCGTCCATAGACACTTCCAACAACCAGGGAAGTCACAAGTGCGTTGCCAGTCTGTTTTTGGGAGGAGCGCGGGGGTTTGGCCAGGAAGGGAAGGAGGAATGGGAAGGGGGGGTACGTGGGTCTCCAGCTTTCTCACTGACCGAACGAAACGCAACAATGCAAGCACTGTTACTTAACGTCGGTTTTCTGTGAGAGGGTAGTGCTTCCCCGGACGAGCCGAGCCATTCGTGCTGAAAACAATAATAGCTTCAGTTTGGCTCTACCACTACTAAGAACTGAATCTGAATCCCGCCCGCGACTTCTTTTTTTATTAGATTCTTTATATATATAAGAAAATAGGCGTTTTTCACGAAAGCTCTCAGGCGGCTTTACTTTTCCAATATTTTCAATAATTATCGTTGTATTTCTACCACTTCACAAAAAAATCTTGACAAATTATGTACCTAAACCTTTTTGATAAATCACTTTATCTATTAATGAAAACTCTATTAGCATCCGCTCAGTAGTTTTTGAGTTTATCGTGAACAGACAGACGCGGCGGTGGATTCTGTTTTATAATCTGGGACACTGATTTCCTTTAATATATAAGTCTAAGTTACCCGTCATAACATTAGCTATCGGCCAATTAAAGTCCCGATAAAGTCAGTCCAACCGTTTTTAAGATTAACCCGAACTAAAACACAACTTTATTGCCTTGAACAAAATCCAAACAAAAACCTTAATTATTAATTAGACAAACGGCAATATATATCGACAATATATATTGATAAGTGGATTAACAATGAAGCCAAAATTCTCACACAAAATCACGTGCCTACGTAAGCCAAAATTCATAATCCTATTAGAGACGAAGGTTTTAATCGACAGATTTGGACAATTACTTAAGGATAATCTCATTGTTTCGCCAAACTCAAGTATTAACAAAATCTTCCGCGTATACTATATTATCACATTTCAATGTATATTGTTTGTTTACCGATGATACCTGACAGGTGACAGCTAAACTCTAATTCCGGTAATTAAAAAAAAACACACACACACACAACACATTTATGCCACAGAATATATTTTTTAGTTAAGGTAGTCATGAAGCCTATCCGACAGATGTGAAAATTTGAAACAATGAAATAAACGTGTTCTCTTTTAAATTTTAGAATTAAATATACTATGAATGTCATTTTTTAAAGTTCAAAATTTGTTTATTGATATTATTAAAAGTGTGGTTTCCATATCAATTGACACTTGGAGAAAAATTACATTTTTTTTTTGACGTGACAACGTCTTATAAATTGGTTTGCCGGGTGACACTTCAAGAAACTGTGTTACGCTCCGCTCACGTTATGCGCTAACAATGAGAGCGAGTGAGAGGCACGCGTCCCTTCCACTCGGGCATGGTTAGCCCGCCTAAGAGCGAGAGAGACTACTATACGAATGAATATTCACATTAAAATTATTTTACCACTCAAAGTCGTTGTCACGTAAAACTTTCGCCCGTATACCGACTTTACAGGCAACCAATTTTTTTTTTATTGGTGCACGACAAAGTGACTGCACTATACCTGATGGTAAGCATAGTACAATCCAAAAACAATGGCGACCACCGAGAGACAGATCATCCATCGTCGGTCGCCGCTGTCATGCCGGCCATAATGACGAAAGTCACCTGGTACTGGATATGTACAGGCTGATCCCGAAACGCGACACCAAAAAGCGAATGAGCTGCAAAATATAAATATTACATGTACACAGGCTCCTATACTACATGTCGCTAGTATAACGGAAGGCGCGAAAACGCGATGCAGCCGGCCGTATCTACATAGCATGATTGATGTTCCTTTTCATTTATATTTATTAACGTAGTTATCAATAGAGACCTAAAACAATTTAAAATGCGACTATGAGGGTATATAATTAGTAACAAAATACCAAAACCCTGAAAGTCTCGCATCACTAATATGTTACTAATGTGGACAATGTGTATTTACATTTTCTATTATTTTTAGGCATGACCGGTCGTATTTCGCGTCTTTCGATAGACTAGCAACACATAGTATAAGGGCCTGAGTATATATAATATTGATATTTTGCAGCTCATCATACGTATGATTGATTAATAGACTTTGTAAAAAAAGAAAAAATATCTTTCCAGAATTAACTAAACCGATTCATACAAAAACTGTATATAGTTTGCGACCTTGCGATATTGAAACAACAATATTTTCTATTTTTCACACATTATTTTTGTTCTCAGCAACTAAAAGAGTAATTAAGACTTTCAGGATTTTAATTTTTTATTTGTTTTCGAGCCTATTTTCTACAGTTTTAGCCATAGAGCCTTTGGTGATAAACTTGAGTTTACTGGTTTATCTCACGAAAAGCACCGAGAAATGGTCTACAATTTTATCACAATATATTCCTATACCCGAATTAGCAGAATATAAATTATTTGATCAGAAATAAATTGATACCCAATAAGCAATAAAACAAGATAGATATTTAATTTTTCAAATGTCCGCAAATTGCCCATTGGGTGTCATAATTTCGTGCAATAAAAAATTCGCTCGTAGCCGTTATGTATTATTGCCTATTGGATATCATTAAAAAATGCTAATGTCTACCAGCCCCCATCCCGTACAGTACTTCGTAACAACTGTGTATCATGTCTCTGATACGTATATTACATTTTTTTAAGTCTTCTCCGGTTAGATTGTATCTGTATACATATAATGACCATAGTCTATTTGAGTTCAGTACGTAATATCTGTTGCCCATAACCGTGTGTAATGTGTAGTCCCCCATTTCAATATATCAATGTACTAGCTTCTGCCCGCAACTTCGTCCGCTTGGAATAGTTATTTTGAGCTAACGATAATACACAGCGGATACTCTCAAAAGGAAAAAAAAAATTTACAAATTATTTATTGATGCTCCGCTACTATTGATCTAAGCATGATGATATATAGCCTGTAGTCTTGCTCGATAAATGAGCTATATAAAACTGAATGAATTTTTCAAATAGGATCAATAGTTCTTGAGATAAGCGCGTTTAAGAAAACAAACAAACCCTCCGACTTTACAATATGAGTATAGATTAACTCTAACAATTTAAAAAAAAAATTATAACTACAATAAACATTTTACCGATTAAACTATGGAAGTTTTTAAAGGTAGATAAATAGATGTTACAAGAGGAGATGATTCCTAATGAACCGTTTAATAGCATAATAGTGCTTAAAAATAAAAATAACAGTGACCGTACAGGACGGTAACAAATATCGAGGAATAAAGCTCATATCACATAATATGAAGGTTTAGGAAGAGTGATAGCGAGACCAATAAGAGATGAGGTTGGAGTCACTGAAATTCTATTCGGGTTTATTCCGTCGTCGTGCGACAAAAGTGGCCATTTTCGCACTTAGCTGACTGTGCGAAAAATACAGACATGTTCATAAGAATATGGGGTTTGTTGATCTGCAAAAGGCATAGGATCAAGTACCCAGAGATGTTCTATGTTAAACACTGACAAAGCTAAGATTTCCTGGGAAGTACCTAAAACTTATCTGTTATATGTACAGTCATGCCAAAACACTGGCCAAAACTACAGCCTTAGGGTCGAAGCTGGGATAACAGATACATAATTTCAATGTGGCTGTAAATTTGCACCAGGGATCAGATTTACACCCTTATTTATTCCCTTTTGTTATGGATGCATTAATATCAGACATACAGGGGGAATAATCTTGATGTATACTGTTTGCTGATGATATTGTTCTTGTTGGATAAATTGCGGCCAAGATCCAGAGTAGGCCGGAGAAATGATGAGAAAAACTGGAGAAGTTTGGTTTAGAGATTAGTAGTATAATCCATTCAATTTTTATCATATAATCTTACCAGCCTGTTTCGATTTTAGGTACCTCGGTTTATTAATCCAAAACGACGATAGCATTGAAAAGGAAGTGACGAATATAATAAATGCAGAAGGGATGAAATGGCGAAAGCTGTGTTAGGTAGTTTGTGATTCATGGATCTCGTTAAAATTCAAGGAGAAGGTGCATAAAATTAAAATAAGGCAAGTCGTGTCATATGGATCTAATTGCTGGGCTACGACAGAGACAGATGGGGAAAAATACATATAGCAAAGATGCGAATGCGAAACTAGAATGGATAAGATTAAGAATGAGTTTGTCAGAGGAAGTTTGAATATAACATCAGTGACAGAGGAATCGAGGAGTAATAGGTTAGCAGAAGAACGGGCATATTATGAGAATAGGTGAAAGTCATTTCCCTATCAAAGTTTTGAATATGGAGGTGGACGGGCATAAAATTAAAGGAGGAACAAAAAAGGGTATGGATGGATTGTGTGAAAAATGTTGTGTATAAAAGGAGTGAACACTGAAATGATACCTGACAGGGGAGAGTAGAAAAGAAAAGATGTCGTGTCGACCCTACTTCGGTGGGATAAGGGTAAGAGGAAGGAGATACATGTTATACTTGGTTAAAGTTATTAACAATATTAGAAATAATTAAGTTGTATTAGTTAATAGTTTGTAATAACGGGATATGACGAAGATCGAAAGCGGCTATCCGTTTAATCCGAATAAGTAATAAAATATATTTGAATAATTTTGAGACACGTCTGTTTGTATGCTTGTATAAACACGCATCACCATTAAAGTACTGGGTTCACAAAACCTCATCAAGAAAATTATAAAGCATATCTTCGGGAGTAGCTTTTGTTTTTGTTTCATTAAAATCGCTTTATTCTATCAAAAACTATTGTAATTTTAATGAAAACGTGACTGTATGAGTATGAGAGAAAAGTAGATAAATAAATGAAATTAATAGACTTAGATAATTTTATTAAATATTGTTATTTTCCATTGGGTTTCAGACGGACGAAGTCGCGGGCACAGTTAGTACCACAATAAAAAAAAAAATTAAACGTAAAAAAAATAAAAGAGTTCCTGTTTTAGAATTACTTTCTTATACATACGTTGAGTGTCAAGTGAGATATTACTGCTTAGGAGTTTCTTTTACCTAGTCTACTATTTAACTAATTTTCAGATCAATTCATTCCGTATTCTACTATTTAACTAATTTTCAGAACAATTCATTCAGTATTC
>JACEII010000114.1:656066-761196 GCA_014332785.1 Antheraea mylitta
ATTCTACTATTTAACTAATTTTCAGAACAATTCATTCAGTATTCTACAATTTAACTAATTTTCAGATCAATTCATTCCGTATTCTGATCAATCATCAATCTTATTTTATTAATTCGACTTTAGGTTTGCCTCAAGTTAGGCTGTTAGCAGGATTTTTATCCATCAATATTTTAAGGTATCCCGACCTCACTATTCGGTTATACGAATATATATATCCTCGGGTGATCAGGTTTCGACCATGTAGATAACCAACTTGTCAGGCACTAACACAACCAGACGATTACAAAATTAATCACCCTAAAAAGATTAGAGCTTTCGACAACAAAACTAATTAAAATTTGAACCATGGAGGTTGATCGCGAAAAGAATTATAAAAGTTTAAATATGCTATGTTAATTAAGATATAAATAATTAAATCAATTAGATAAATAAACCGAATAAAAATTAAGACAATTTCGTAACAACACAAATTTAAATAAATTAAATTAAATCATTACATAGTATAAAACAAAGTCCCCCGTCGCGTCTGTCTGTCTGTCTGTTCGCGATAATCTCAAAAACTACTAAACGGATTTTCATACGGTTTTAACCAGTGTATAAGATAATTCATGAGGAACATTTTAGTATATAAATATGTCAGGGTTTCAAATAGATTGGTTCAAATATAACGATAATTATGGGACAAGTCGGAAAAAGTCAAACCGCCTGGGTATTTTCATAGAAAACGCTGCCTAATCCTTTTGAGATATAACAATGTATGTTGGGTAAATGTAATAAGGTTTACTTTTGTTTGTTTAGAAAGTGACGTGCATTGCAAAATGTATTGACAACGTAATATAATGACAATGACATGACACATTTTTCTTTTTGTTTTTAGCCAGGTGTAAATAATGACACAACAGAGACAATGTAGATCTACAAAAAGCCTGTGAGGGCATATATCTATTTTTAAGGCACACTAAACTCATTATATGTTGTAGAAAAAGGTGACATAACATTCTAAAGCGATAGACGTATACAGTATTAATAATTATCGATTTAAATAAGTTTAACGCACATTCTTATCTTCCGTGTTAGTGTTCGAAAACCTCCAAAATGCATAGACCGATTTTTTGAAAATTTTAAGGTGTATTTGGTAGGTATGAGAATATATTGTAAAGTAAATTTTATGCCTCTAGGTGATTAGGGTGTCCCTATTCAGATTTCTTATTATGTTTTTTTTTCTTATTTGCCATCAAATATACATATGATCCCAAATTTACATTTTCCTGACCTTACCCTTTCAGTAGCAGATTTTAGTACTTTTTTAATTAATAATATCCAAATGATTCAACGGTCATTCATACTTCAAACAAAACGAAATTATTGATGTCACTTCATAATAGATGGCGCTAGGTCCGTTTTAACCAAATTTCTTCCATATATACGTAAATCATTTACTATTTTGTTTCGATTTGACTACGCTATTGACCAAGCAAGATCTTAACAGCTTCACCGGACTACAAATTTACTTAACCAACTAGGTTTATTTTGCACTTGCTGTGTATCACAACGCAGTACGTACAAAATTTTGTACGGCTGATTTTAAATTACAAGAAATTAGTTGTTACCCCGCTGCTGCGCGCGCGTGAATTGAGTGAAACTGTTGTTAGATCTATTTGGCAAGCATTTTCTCAACTTTTAATGTGTGTAATGATAAAAAAATTAATAATTTATTATTTACTAGCGAGCCTGGCACATGTCCCGCCCTGATTATAAAAAACCTATCACAAAAAAATTAGGTACAAATTAGGTCAAAACGATTTACGCTAATTCCTAACTTTTTTTACTTCGCGACATTCGACAGTAACATTCATTGGCAAATAATTTGCTAGCATTCAGGATAACACTTCGGGTATGCCATGACTTTATAAATTTCGCAACTATTGCAAGTTTGTTAAGTCTACTATCTGTAGGCTAAGGATCTATCTATAGAGGTCTGATCTCCAGTCCATCTTGCAAAGCTCAGAATCAGACAATTCAATACGGAAATTTGGGTTGGTTGAAGGCACTATAGAAGATTTCTTTCAATTGCCCCAATTTAATGTATTATATGATATTTTACCTAAGAATATAATACGTCTGTCTGATTTTGACGATGGGATATTATTATTTTATTTTATTTATATGATATTTTTTGTCGATATTCTGCCTAATTGTATATGTTTTACATAAGTTAAACTCTAACATAACACAATACGTAACAGTAATTATTATGTAAATGTAAGTTTATTTAAGACATAATAGCTGAAAGTGTTGTGTTTGTCTTAGTGTATTTCAGTGGCCTAATCGGGAAAAACTAAATTATATAGTTTGTATCAATAAACTCCCTTATTAAGACGGTGTAGTTGAAGTTTGCAGATTCCATGTATACCTTACAAATTTTTATTGTAAGAAATAGTTAAATCAAACTGAAAATTTTATCGAGGTAAATTTTACTTTACTCAGCATTTTAACTGATGGAGTTGGTTAAAAGATAATGGGAAATAAAAACTATAAGCGGTAAAATTATGTCGTAGGTGAGGGCCAGAGGAGCAACCTAGGGGATACCGGGAATACATCTTTTGTCAATATATATATAAGATAGTTTGTATTCACAACTGGACCCGGTAGGTATCACTATAGACGGGGACTAGGTTTTTTGAGGTTTTTCGTTTCTTAAAATAAAATTAAACGGTTACTAACGAACTTGGCGCAGACGAAGGTGCGCGGGTCAGCTAGTATAGTATAATAGATAAAAATAATTAAGTATTAAAAAATCAATTACTTTATCAAATATATAAAAGAAGCTTTCCTATATTCATTACAAAATAAATGTGATTTAACTATGAAGCTGACTGAAGAGAACTATGAAGAGAAAAAGCGAAAAACAAAGTAGAATTAAAAGAACGTAATTCTACTCTGTTTTTCGCTTTTTCTCACAACTACAATAATTTTATAACATAGATATACTTATATAAGTGAATTTATTATTAGGAAAAATAACTTAAGTATATTAAAAAAAATTAAACTGATAAAAACATTTTTTTCTGTTATTACAAAAATATTAAAAAAGAGATGAGGAATTTAATTTTATTGGTTATAAGAATTTGTATTTAAGGATAATTACTTACTCATACGCGGTGTATTGAGAGAGTTGAAAGTGCCAGGACACGACGACGGTATACGCGTACTGTGTTGTGTAGTGGCGCGGCGGGCACGCGGCCCAGCCGCTAGAGCCGCTGTGGCGAGCTTGTCGCGAGCACACGTCCGCAGCCGCGCGCGTGGGCGTACGTCTGCGAGACAACCCCGCAACCTCACGCCCCGCGCAACCCCCACACTTCCAACCATATTTACAACAAGAAAAGAAGAAATTATACTGAAATCCCAACTATAATAATCATTTCAAGATAAAAAAATTGATAAAATAGAAATAAAAGTAAAACTTAATTTACAAATATTACTATATAAGTCATTACATTTCAAAATGAGCTAAATCCAATCGTCGCCGTTCCTAATATTCTTCGTCATTTTTTAAGATCTTTCAAATTTTGCACGCGTAAAATGTAAAGATCATAAAGAGATGACTAAAAATTTTATGGACAGCAAAATCTAAACTTCGTTCTCTGTGTATAACAACTAGAAATCTTTAAAAAAATTAAACGTGAACGATTAAAATAAGACTTAGCTCATTTTAAAATGTAACAACACGTATAGAAAGTGTAATTTATAGCGTAGTTTGCTGAGAATTAAAAAATACATTTAGGTGGGTAAAAGTTTGAGCCCTAATATTTTCTAAAATAAAAATCTTAAATTTGACTATTATATATATATTTCAATTAAAGTAAGGAGCGTGTATTTAAGTAGTAGTGAGTTATCTTTTTACACAAAATACAACTGATCTCGCCTTGTCGGCACTGTTGAGTTAATCCGGCAGCAGGAACTCCACGTGAACGATTCAACGAAGCGTTGCGACCGGCTTTATGCATCGACGTATCAAACCTGATAATCTATTTGTCTAAGCCACAACTAATTATTTAGAACAGATAGTTTATTCAATACGAAACGAGTTATTTTTTAATTTGGAAAAAAAATCTAGAAACCTTTAATTTTATTTATTCTTATTATAAATTAAACAATTTAAAAATTTGGTTTTCAAAGACAAATAGTGTAGGAAATAAAGAAACAAAAAAATATATATATTATGTTTATGTGTATAGCAAACGGGGCGTGATTCGTTATATACGATAATTTCGAGGTTTTTTTTCGGAATGAAAACGCTGTTGTCCTGGAATGGTCTTCACAGCTTTACCGAACTATCAACTCAGGCACTCAGCCGATTTGGGATGTTTGGGCGACTGACTCAAGGGTGCACGACACACGTCGGCTTAGGCTGTCACCTGTTTCGTGCAAAAATCGCGTCCTATCTGAGCTAACCTAACCTATCTAGATATACGTATATGAGTTATTGAAACATGCATGTGTACCAAGCATGCGTGCTTCAACAACTCCTATATGTATTTTGTGCCGGAAAAAATCCTCAAAACTATATAGGATAGGATAGGAATTCCGAGGTAGGTGAGTGAATTTCACTATAAGCTTAGACAGTTTTATACACAATTTAATGGTCTAACGTTCGACCATAATATCAATTGTCGTAAACTGATGTAATAAGATGGCACCAGGATAAGTCTTAGAGAGTTGATTTTTCACTCCAATTGCTTAACACCGATAGATATTCTCGATATATACTTGATCGTGATACCTCGTCGAGCTGACAGTAGGATATTTACTTTCATGTTTTAGTCTCTCTACGACACTGTTCTTCATACGTTGGTTGATACAGTGTTACAAAGCTTAAATTTTGGAGCTGAAATACTTTTCTTGCCTTCCCGCCGAGATACCAATTTTTAATTCAAATGTGACTTGAAATTACTATTAGTCTAGATTGTGCAATCTAAATATATATACCATTCACTGTTATAACCATAATTTGCAGCGTACCAGTTGGTCTTGTTTAGCTATATTTCTACTTATCGTTTTATACCTGAGTAAATACAATAGCTGCCTGTGAACGTTAAGATTAATATACGCAACAAAGAACATCGGACATATCCTCGTGACCTTAATTGTAATTAAGTCTTTAATTACTGATACAATTAGCATCATTTAGTGATACAAGAACTAATAACAGTTTACAATATTTTTATTGATAGAAAGCAGAGGAAAGAAAAACACATCACATATCACAAACAAAAAACATATCACAATATTAAAAAAGAAAACTCCAAGAAAAAATCATTCAAATTTATATATTAAAATATTTGCCTAAATACATTTTCAGTCTTACTTATAAATATATATAATTGTTCAATTTCTTTTATGTTCTATAAATAATATAGGTTACTTACATTGTAAGTTTTGTATACCATATCCTCTTGTTCTTGATTTGGTTAGGATTCAGTGGCATGTATTTTTTAAACAGTTTTTTCAGATATGTTTTCAGTAGCTTATTTGGGAATTTGATTTCCCCCTGAAAGAAATAATTGCGTCAATTAGTACGATACCCTACAATTTATTTATGAATTTGGTAATCGACAAAAGTTAATTTTATTCTAACGGTTTATAGCATTTATATAAAACAGCCACAACATTTATTGCCTATCAAATTAGCCTTTTAGGTTTTTTGTTGTATATTGTTTAACAAAAGTGAAAATTCCCTTCCTTGTTTATTTTGATTCAAATAAAAAATCCAAACAACCTGATAACCCGTAAATCAAACAATATGAACAGCTGATCGTGGTGAAAACAAAAACAATCCTACAACGCCTACGCTCGTAGCGCGTAGTACTCTCGTAGCAACGCTACGCCCACGCGTAGCTTCTCGTAGGCGGGTCACTTGTTATTAGGTTACGTGAACTCAGAAATTACATTATATATTGTTATATAACCATTATAGAAAAATTGATAGCTCAGTGATAATATATTTAGAGACTGTCATTATTAACGCATAGGTTCGAATACTACAATGAAGAAAAATGTGATGTTATTGATATATTTGTGAAAACTCCATCAGCGGTATTTTTTTTTGCAGAGATTGTAGTCAATACTACGTTTAGTAGTGAACTTTTCTTGAATGTGTATACCTATCATTTCTGCCGAGAACACTTTTGGGCCGGCCGCCGGGGCGACATGCGAAGTTCTTCGTCATCCCTTGCCCTCCGTAATGGCGATAGTGAGAAATCATATGGTTTTAATCCATTCTCTCCCCCGGCAGGTTGGTGTTTCCATGAAGGATTTCTCTATGTAAAATAACGGAGATGTACAATTTCGTGTCATGACACGGTAGTAAGCTTAATCGGCTGTATTGCGCTTTCGCGGCTTGCATTAGAACACTGGCGCATAGTACTGTGTACTTCTAATTTTGTATTGACATTGTGCAACCCATCGTATGTTTAAAAAACTATAAAAAGTATATAATTATTATTCGTAATATCAATACATGTGAAAGAGACACTATTGTTAATAATTTCAATTTACAAATTATGACATTTAAATGATTCAGATTATAATTAATTTAAAAATTGAAAACAGAACACAGTTTAAATTCATCTTCAAGAATTCCTTATTCATTTCTCTCGGCAGACCTTATGACTATCTCGTCTTTCTCTTTTTCTAACTCAAACCAAGCCTATAAATAAAAAACAAACCTATAACCTCAATGACGCAACATCTCATATTGGTATAAGTATAATTGATGACTTAATATATGAAATAAAGTTAGGAAACCTACCCAAGTTACAACTTATCCAATTTTTTTTTTGCTGTAATGGATAAATAATAACGCTTAAGGTACGGTTTTTATTATTCTAACTGGATCAACGTCAATTCGTCGTATACATACCGATAGAAAATAGATTATCCGCTTTTATAAAAATATGAATTACCTTGTATTTAAATGAGATATTAAAGGTCTATCGTTTTGAGTGCTTCACCCAAAATCTACTTGATATATTTTGATCATTTTTTAGTTTTAACTCTTAGGTACATAGTTCTTAAAAACATTATCACAATATCTCCATTTAATATAACACTATTATTGTTTTAAGCGAATACGATATCACTACGTAGCCGGGGCATGTGTTCTCTCTACGTGGAGATCTGTGACAATCGGTGTGGTGCACAAGGCAGGGAAAGGAAACAGATAACATTATTTGCAAATAAATTTTATAGTCAAAGTATATTACGACTTTAAATTTTTAATTTAAAAATTCTTTAGCCGTGTTGAGCCGTTTTTTTTGGTAAGAGATAAATTTATGATGTCGCGACATGACATGCTAGTAAGCGTGACCGAGCGTATTACACTTGTGCTGCTTGTGTCAGATTAGTGTCGGCTGTATACATCTAATAATTATGTTTTATATTAAGATTATGCATGATTATATATTTGATAAGTTAATACAATATGTAAGATGTATACAGAGTATTACATAGTGATATCATGGTTATTATTTGAACAATCAATCCACCTACGACAATTGACCTAACTGATACAGAAACACTACACTGACGACGAATTATACATAGATGTCACTAGCCCAACTGTCTGAGCATGTATACCCAGCACTAGTCGTGGATCGCCTTTTTAGTCATCAAAATACATAAACAGCCAATACCTCTAACCAATGGCGTTTCACACCGAGGTAAATAATGATCAGCCGATACCTCCAACCTATGGCGTCTCACATCGGGGGTAAATAATGAACAACCGACAGTTTCAACTAATAGTGTTTGAGGTCATTACTAACACCCTCGTTATAGTCAATAGCGTGGTATCACAGGTCAATAGTGGCTCCCCCGATATATATAATTATTGCTCGAAACGTCATTAGATGTGGAAATCAGAATAAAGTTATTAATTTAGATTATTAACTTTACATTTAAATTGTCAACAGATCATGAAATTTAATTAATTCAGACTATAATTGATTTATAAATTGAACAAAGAACACAGTAAATCCACTGTCTTAATTTTTTAATTCTATCGACTATCCTTATGACTTCCTCGACTTTTTTGTTGTACATAATATAATTTTAAAATAATTAACGAAGCAGGCGTACTCACGGGTATAAGCTACTTTAAAACAAATAAATAATACAAATTATGGGAATTTAAATAATAATAGTATTACATCTTTCATTACTTATACATATCATTTTAGAGTCGAATTTCTCTGTAAACTAAGTGTAGTACCATCGCTAAATTATCACGTAACAATAGATAATCTCATTATTAAACTGTCGTCTATAAATCCATAGTAAATCTAATAATCACAAAAGCAAATAGCATACAAATATTGTGATTAAGATATAGTAATGTAAATATTCGTTACCACAAAAGATATAAATCACGGCGGCCTATCAACGTTCACCGGTCGCGGTCTGAAAACGGGCCATACAGCAAAATTCAATTTTAAATTCCGAATTCCAATATTCACGGACATTTGAAAATCGATCGCCCTCGGCTTTCAGTGTTGCCAGTTAATAAAAGATAACAAACTTAACGGATTTTATAAATACATTCATTTTTTTGTCAAATGGCATCGATGTCTTTAATATTTTAGATCAGTAATTACTACTTTTTTTGTATATCATAGTAGGCAAAGGAATAGATACGTCACCTGATGTTAAGTGATCACCACAGCCTATAGACGCTTGCAACACCAGGGGTGTCGCAAGTGCGTTGCCTTTATATTGGGGAAGAGAGGAGAGGAAGGGAAGAAGGAAGGTGAAGGGGAGGGTAGGTGGGTCTCCGGCACTATCACTGACCGAACGAAACGCGATAATGCAAGCACTGTTGCTTCATGTCGGTTTTCTGTGAGAGGGTTGTACTACCCCGGACGAGCCGACAAATTCCTGCTGAAACCAGTAATAGCTTGGCTCAGTAATAATAGCTCATCTTGGCTCTACCACCTACAAAACCTACACCAAATATAAAGTTATAAATTTAGAACTCGTGTGTTTACATATTTTTATGTGTGTATAAATATATTATGCCAAACATACTTAGCTGGGAGCAAAATGTTTGTATTGCTAAAAGGATTGTATTATAATACTAGCTGACCCGTGCAACTTCGTCTGCACTAAATTGGTTATCACTGGTTTCAATTGTATTTTAAAACGCGAGAAAAATTAATAAAACTGATACCCGATTGCAGCCATAACTACCGTTTTCAATTGTGAATGCAAACTATCCACGGGCTCACTCAAACATATACCCAGATTACATGTGATTTTTTTTTCAAATTAGCCTAGAAGCCGTTCGTAGCATCATATACCAGCTTCAATTAAGATAAAAACTAACCTACATAAAACTAAATAAATTACTCTACAACTTACTTTATCATAACTATCTTCACTTGTATTAAAACCTTTTTATACTCCATTGTATTGAAAAAAGATGTATGAACACCGCATCGAAGCGTCAACTTGTAAGTATTGTCTAAGAGTTAGAAACTGTTGCGAAAACGAATTATAAATATATTTCCAATATATTTTTATAAATAATCTCTGTACCACTCACAACAAAGTGCCTATCACCTTTTAGTAATTTATCTATGTTGATATGTTTATATTGTAGATTCTTCTACGTTATTCCACTGAATAATGTACTGAATATTTGGCATTAAATTCATAACGTGTATTTGTCACACTTGATATTGGCGAAATTGCCTACTTAGGCAGAAGTCATACTGGAAATAATCTATCAAGCCAGCTTTGTATATTATATTCATCCGAACTACATCCTTAAGTGACGAACTACTTTCAAGTTTTATTACAATAATAATACAATACAATGGCATTAAAGGAAAATGCAACGCATAAAATAACTGAAAGGATACACTCATAACACACGTAATACAAAAAAAACACACACAGAAAACAGAAAAAAAAATGCAAAATACAAAATGCGAATGTTAAAAAAAAATTACATCTGTTCAGATATTATTAGGAGGAACATATATATATATATATATATTCTGTGTCGCTACACATTTTATATGGTGAAATCTTAATATCAAAAATGTTTAATAAAATGAAATTTGTTCTTTGCTATGGAATAAAACAATTGGTTTGAAAGTAATTATTTTTATTTATAAAATATATCAGCGGGCGTATGATTGTTTATAAAAAATGTGTCTGACTGTGATAAATTCATGTTTTTAAATGCGTTTAAAAGAAGAAAAAATGTTCCTAAACTTATTCATAAATCAAAATGCTCATTAAAAATACAACATTAACCAATTACCAGGTGTTCTGTCTGTCTGTCCCTATGAACATGCATCACTCTGAAAGTACTGAACCAATCTTGACGAAACTTGACATAGTGATAACTAATATTACGAAATTACATCAAATATACTTTTTGTCCCATAAAACACAAAGGGTTCTCTAGGATAAAGGATTAAAGTCTGGAACCTAAACCCGTATTACTCTGAAAATACTGAACCAATTTTAACAAAACTTAACATATATAACTGATATTACAAGGCTACATCCAGGGTACTTTTTGTCTCATAACACGCAAGGGGTTCTCCAGGATAACGAAAAACAAAAATTTGTAGTTAACGTAACTAGACTTTTTTGCGACACCTTAATACAAGAGCCGGCAACGTTGAAAGAACAAGAATTTTAGAATACCTGGTTCTTTAATATATCAATATATATTTTTTTGTATCATAGGAGGCAAACAAACAGGTGGGTCACGTGTTGTTAAGTGACCACCACCCTTTATAGTCACTAGCAACACCGGGGTGTCGTAAATGCGTTGCCAACCTGTATATTGGAGGAGTGTAAGGGAAGGCTAAGGAGAAAAGGAGAAGAGAGGTGAGCCTCCGGCGCTCTTACTGACCAAACGAAACACTACGATGCAAGCACTGTTATTTCACGTCGGTTTTCTGTGAGAGGTTGGTATTAGCCCGAAAGGACACTTGGTAGCCGGTTAACGTTGTATTTTTAATGCGCATTTTGATTTAATTAATTTTGATTTATGAATAGGTTTAGGAAATTATTTTTTTCAGTAACTTTTAAACACAATTAAAAGCATGAATTTATCACAGTCAGACACATTTTTCTATAAACAATCATACATATACCCGCTGATATATTTAATAAATAAAAATGATAAATTTCAAACCAATTTTTTTTTTTAGCAAAAAACAAATTTCATTTTATTAAACATTATTGATATTAAGATTTCACCATATACAATGAAAAAACGATAAACGTAAATGTATGAATTGGGATTGACGCCATCTTAAATATATGCGTCCGCGTACCGAAATACCTTGGGCCGGCGAGGTGAAATATCTTGGCGTCACTTTAGATAAACACTTAAATTTCGATTCACACACATATAGAGTGCGAAACAAAGCCGTTATGGTCTTGGGTCGTCTCTATCGTTTGCTTTGTCATAAGAGTAAAATATCCCCCAGACATAAACTCACTTAATATAAAACTTGCATTCGTCTGATTATGACGTACAGTTGTTCGGTCATTGCACATGCACAAAATCGTATTCAAAAGTTGCAGGTTCTCCAGAACCGAGCCCTACGTAAAATCACCGGTGCCCCATGATACGTACGGAATAAGGATCTCCACGGGGACCTGGAGATGCCTTCTGTCTAGGCGTATATAAAATCACTCACACGTAGTTATTTCGAATAAGCCGCGAATCATCCCAGCCCTTTAGTGGTATCCGTCGCGAACTATGAACCCGTACCCAACGCTGCGCAGTATAGAAGACGACCGCGACACATTTTACCGACCCTCCTGATTCAATTACGTCAGCGAAAGATCAGTACCAGCCTATCTCTTCAAACAAAGCGTGTTCACGTCCACGCCCGCATTACCACAGATCACGCCGCCGTGGTCTGGGGATAAATTTCGCTCCCGCACACCAGATTAGGCCCCGCTCGGCAACGGCTGAAACCTAAGTCCGTTCCCTCGGCGGGGAGCCCTTGAGTACTCTGCTCACGCGATACAGTGCCACAAAACTTTACATCAATGCTACAACATCACACACATCACCTATACACACGTGCACGCCTACACGCTTACGCGCTGTTTTTCTTTTTCAGAGAAATAGACGACAAAGAGTTCTACCCTTATTTTTCTCCATCCTATCCTATGTTATATAGTTAAGAGAATTTTCTCCGATACAATATACATACAGGAGTTGTTGAGGCACACATGCCCGGTACACATGCATGTTTCAATAACTTATATACGTATATCTAGATAGATTAGCTTAGGTTAGCTCAGATAGGTCGCGATTTTTGCACAATACAGGCAACAGCCCAAACCGAGGTATGCCGTGCACACTTGAGTTAGTCGCCCAAACATCCCAAGTCGGTTGAGTGCTTTCAGCGCTCGCCTCAATAGTTTGATGAAGCTGTAAAGACCTTTCCAGGTCAACAGCGTATACATTTCGAAAAAAAAAATGCGTCGATAACATACGCTGCCACAATTATCGCTGTCTTTATCGTGCAGCCAGTAGTACTGTACTAAACTATACCTATAGCTATATTCTATACACATATTATTTTTATAGCAATAAATCGGTCTAAATATTGAGTTAATAACTGAATTTGTGTGAATAATGAAATTTGTACTTATTTATATCTAAATATAATAATAATAAAATTACTGCTATTCTAACATGAGTTAAGATTACTTTTATTTTTATTTCCAAAAAATAGCATCAAGCACATTATTGTCAATACCAAAAATGTCTTTCAATAATAATTCCATTTTAACAACGTTTCAAAGTTAGTGAAAAAATACATCCTAAATTTTTAAAATCAATATTTTTGTCTGTAAAGGTACGATATACACAAATAAACGCAACTCTTACCGGCAGCCAAGTAGCCCGTTGTTCGGATGAATATAATATATAAAACTGGCTTGATTGATTCTTTCCGGTATGGCCTCTGCCTATGTAGGTATTTTCGCCAATATCAAGTGTGACAAATACACGATATAAATTTAATGCCAAATATTTAGTGTAACAATTTAGAATAATCTAAAATAGAAACATATCAACATGGATAAATTACCAAAATGTGATAGGTACTATGTTGTGAGTGGTACAGAGATTATTTATAAAAATAAATTGGAAATATATTTAAAATACGTTTTCGAAACAGTTTATAACTCTTAGACAATAGTTTCAAGCAAGTGACAGTTGACGACGCTTCGGCGCGATGTTTGACGCTTCGATACGGTGTTCATATATTTTTCTTTAATACAATGGAGTATAAAAAGGTTTTAATACAAGTTGAGAATAGTTATGATAAAGTAAGTGGTAGAGATGTTTATTTAGTTTTATGTAGGTTAGTTTTTATCTTAACTGGTCTTGGTAGATGTTTTTTTTTTCTTCGAAATGACTACGCTATTGACCGAGCAAGGTCTTAACAGCTTCACCGGACTACAAACAACGGAGTGTTTGATGGTGCTACGAACGGGTACTAGGCTTATTTAAAAAAAAATTACATGTAATCTGGGGTATATGTTTCAGTGAATCCGTGGATAGTTTGGATTCACAATTGGAAACGATAGTTGTGGCTGTAATCGGGTATCAGTTTTATTCATTTTTTTCGCGTTTAAAAATACAATGGAAACCAGTGATAACCAATTTGGTGCAGACGAAGTTGCACGGGTCAGCTAGTTAAAAATATTACAATAGATTAAAATATTGTGTATTTTTGTTTTCATATATCTTGGCAACACAGACAAAGAGCAACCGACAACTCACGAAATGAGAAAGCACATTAAGATGGGCCGATAACAGTGCGATGTCACCCGCTCTCACTCTAATGGATTGAACACACTACCAAATGGTTTTTCTTTACATTAAACCTACAACCGAATATCGTGACATTTGTTCCACAAAGGAGTAATCTATTTACTTTGAACTTTTTTATTCTGCCTGTCAGTAAATTACAGGAAAGTGCGGTCATGATTAACAATGTTTTTAGTAAGAGCTTCGTGGTATTACTTTTCCATAGCGAGTGAAATGCTATGGATTCAAAGTACATTAAAGTCTATAAACTATGGAGCAAAACTATAGACTTTATGTATAGATAAAATAGAGGTCTATCGTACAGGATTCGATTGTTTTAGCTTAATATTTTTTTGACAATTGGTTCTTAGCTAAAAAAAAATCACAACAGCTTCATCTATACTAATATTATAAAGCTGAAGAGTTTATTTGCTTGAACGTTCTTATCTCAGGAACTATTAGTCTGATTTAAAAAATTCTTTCGATGTTAGATAGCTCATCCGAGCTATAAGGAGAAGAATGTTTCAAAATTTCGGTTTTTGCTTTCGAGAGCTTCCGCTGCGTGTGCTGCGTAAACGGTAACTATAACATGCGGTCGAAGTCGCGAGCAGAAGCTAGTTTAATATAAAGTAGTAACTTTATAAGTTTTAAGAAATTTCATTTGTTATAAGCGTTACGTGTTTAGCGATTTGTGTGGGATAATCGATGTGGTAAGCGCAGATGTAGAGGGAAGTTAATTGATATTCTTTACAAGGACATTTAGTAAGGAAAGTACATTTTTCCTTTAATATTCTTTCTCTACATATGTATAAGATATATTGTTAAGAGCAATGCTGATAGTCTCAGGTATTAATAATAATAATAAATCTTTATTTCAGACATTTTGAGTCCATACAAATTGTGTTAGTAAAGATGTTTCTTAAAACCTACTTTAGTACATTCATATTTGAGAACTTAAACTAAGTTTATTTTTACAAAATACAATAATTTATTTATCTATTTATAACACATTCTCCCTTCTTATGTGTGTTGCTACACCATGTTTCAGCCATGGAGTGTCTGGTTTATTTGCAATGACACAGAGTATGCTGTTGGTGCTGTCCCGTATGCGGTGCATCAGGGAAGCTGTCTTTTTTACGATAGCGAGGAGGCTGTCGATGTGAGCTGCCGCGAACATTCCTGATGCACTACAGTAACGGGGCAGCCCCAACAACATTAGCTACATATTATTTAATTTAGAACAACAACATCATCAGCTTGTAAGAGACCCACTATAGGGTCATATAGTAATAAGCCTCTTTCCGAATGAACATATAGGCATAATAACCACATCAGTCCATGACGTATTGGCGGTTTCAAACACTGAGAAATCCACAGCTCATGTTTTCCCACAAACAATGGTAATACAGGCGTATTTCTCAGGTTCGGGTTTTCTCACGATGTTTTCTTTAGCTTTCAGCCAATAGTGCAATTTTAAATTAAAAAATTATATGCAAATTCCGAAAAATTCCGTGGTGCATGCCGCGGGGTTCGAATCTGTGGACGTCATATTGATATTCCACTGGTCAAATCATCAGACACGCCTATATAGAATTTCTAGTTTCAGACTCAGTAAAACTAGTAACAGTTTTTAGGTTGTACAACAAAGCCCAAAACATATTGCGACGCCAAGCGGGTTTTGGTGTCATAAGGCTTTATAGGTGGGATCAATATGTGAATGATTTTGATATCTGGAATTGACTCATCTTTGTGCATCCACTAAAAGCGATCGTGACGTGTATTCTAGATATGTATTGTATAGCTATATAGAATGTGTATTCTAGATATCATATGATGTGTTAGATATCATGTAACTTAGAACCTAAATTGAATAAAGTATTTTTGATTTTGATTTTTAATCTACAAATCACAATCTAGAATTGCTATATTTTAATTCTTGTTAGTTAAGACAAATTTCCTCTATAAACATATAATTAAGGCACGTATATACCGAAACTCGTTAAAATGTTCCGATTTAAATGAAATTAATGTGAGATTCCTTAAGAGAACACTTTGAAAATGTATTCCTTAGAAAGTTTATTCAAATGGAGATATCATCGGACCTCTCCCGGAATCAATCTCACCGTGAACTCGTTTGGCTTCTGATTGATAGCTCTCGAGACTTTTCAATTTAATTACAATTTTCTGCTATAAACTCAGTTATCTGACACCGTTTGATACTATCACGTTTATTTAGTACCTTCAAATGATATTCTATATATGTCTGAATTAGTTGTAAAACCTCAGTTTTATCAAACTTTATAAGGCAATGGGAGTTATGTTTTTTAATAATAATAGAAAACGAAGGGGCTTTAAGAATTTACTTGAATGCGGATATAATATTTTTTGCTTTGTTGTGCAATATACACGAATTAAAATAGGTATCTATTTATACGTAACTTAATACAAAGTATACATCAAATGTAGACAACAAATATTAGGACCTGTAGAAATATTTTATTGATTCATTTGTCGTTGTCAGAACAACTAAAAGTAGGGTTATCATTTGGTTTTATTGAATAATAGTCGTGACATATGTATACTGTATCGATTATTTGTTCTAATCCTCAATCCGGCTATAACATAGGCAATCCTTAATCTATATGGGTTCCTTAATCTTGTAATAAAATGTAAGATAATTAATTATTGTGAACTTTGATTCGTTTCTTTGCTTCAGCCGCGTAAAGTAACTGATATTATTGTCCAGGGCCGCAACATATTGCATTTGGAAATCAATAAATAGAGCGTCGTATTTTAATGTTCCCCAAACCGTAGTAAGTTGAAAAGATTCCTATAATTAAGCTATCGTAATTTCTTGAACTAATTTTGATGAATTTAAAACTAAATATTACCCTGAGGTACGCTCAAATCACAGACGAAGCCCACATAAAGTCTGATTTAGTAGTTTTGGAGAGTCAGTCTACAAACCCAAGCAGAAATAAGTTACTTTTTTGGAAATATTTTTAAAGTACAGACGACAAATTCTACATTCTTACAGTATAAAATAAATACATGTGTTGTTGCATTGCATTTTCTACCCGCTTTAGTTAAGGAAAACAAGCATAGTCAATTTGTAAAAAACGTCACGTAAGTTATTGGTAAAATCTCGCAATTTCCAATTTAATCCAATGCAAAACAAAAATAAAAACTAAAACAAACATTTAAAAAGTATCGATACGAAAAGACAGACTTACGAATATTTCGCTATTTTATATCCGAATATAAAAACAAAATTTAATTCACACTCTTACTAAAACAAAATACAAATTAATTAAACTATTCCTAGAAGAAAAATAAACGGTTGCAGCGAATGACTACGATACCGGCTGGCAAATAAGCGTTTCCAACTTGCTCTTAATGATCAAACTTACCGTCGTTAGTTGAGTTTAACTTGTTTTTAATATCAACTTCCTACTAATAATATTAACTAGTTGTGCTCGTCACTCCGTCCGCGTGGATTCTAATGTGAAAAATAGTGCCTAATAGAATCATATCAATGAATGAAGTCCATTTACTTATCTCCCTTTTTCACATAATTAGGTCGCATCGTCATTAAAATTACAATATATTTTGATATAGAGAACCGGTTTTAATTAAAGTAATTTAGGTTTTATCGTGAACGCAGTAATTCAGTTATTTTCCGACAAGAAATATATGTATGTTGTTGAGATATGTATGCTTGGTATACATATATGTTTTAACAACTCATAAATATATTAATAGTTAGTTAGCTAGGTTAACTAAGTTAGGTCGCGAATTGCATGAATCAGGCAACAGCCAAGCTGAGGTGTGCCGTACACCCTTGAGCAAGTTGCCAAAAATAAAATCGGCTGAGTGCCTCGAGCGCTCGCCTTAGTAATCCGGTGAATCTGTTAAGATCTTGCTAAGTCAATAGCGTAGGCAGTAGCAGTAGCAGAAAAAAATACAGTAATTCAGTAGTAATGCGCATTTAAAGAAACCTACAAACATTACTAAAACGATTGAAACGTATTTTATTACTTATTTCAAAACACCTACAAAAGTACACACACATTACAATTATATTTTTATTATATGTATAAATCATGATACATATTTGAACGGGTTATTTAAGATTTTTTTTTCTGTAATTTGAGGCAATCGTAGACTACTTAAAGTACACTATTCGATAGCGTAAGTTACCTGTTATATATATACATAAACAGAATGTCCCAGTGCGAATAAAGGTCTTAGGTTCTCTGTAAGATCTATATCTAAATCCTATGACGCGGTATCCGAGCACGCTTTACTGAACCGTCATAACTTCAGTGTAAAGTTGCGACTTCTATATATTATATACTCGGTGAGAAGTTTATTTGATGAGCCAAAGTACGTACACATATAATAAGAATGTAAATCTAACGTGTTTGTACTTTTTAAATTTTTGTGATAAAAATTGTTGTAGGTGTCTCGGAATGAGTAATAAAATATATTTCAATCATTTTCAGAAATGTCTGTCTATCTATCTGGCTCCATATTTGTTTGACCACGCATCACTGGGTAAAGTATTGCGTTTATAAAATTATAAAGCATATCCTGAAGTAAAATTTAGTCTTAATTTCATTAGAATCGGTTCACTCTATCAATAGTTATTGTAATTTTAATGACGACGCGATTAATGTACTAGAGAAAAGTATATAAGTACATGAACTTAATACATTCAGATGATATTTTTTTAATCACTGTTTTTTTTTAAACAAGGTTTCACACGGTCTCAGTTGTGGGCACAGCTAGTCATGTAACAACACTTTTCAGGAGTGTAGAAGGCAGATATCATTAGTTTTTCGTAAGCACTTTAAGTTAAGGTATCAATACACAAAATGAGGATAGGATTCGAATGAGTATTCAATGAAATAGTTTCAAACAAATATTAATTAGCACCTCTCATACAACAAACAAATATTCTTTCTTATAAATCTCAATAGTTTATGCCCTGGATTACAAGGTGGCCATCTGTCCACGACTGTTCCGAGAATAAACGCTTATTTAGCAATAAAGTATGCGGCCTTTCCACGTATATCAAATGGTTGTTGTAGCTAGCTGGCATGGGACGTTTTTAGGGGTCCGTATCAACCTGTATGTTATAGCTGATCGCTTATCTTCTGTTAATTTGTTAGCTGATTGATTCTAATGTATCTGAGTCTCGATCGTTCGATTAAAAAAAACGGGCTAGTATAACCTTTTCTTTAATTATTGATATTGATGTACATGACAACGAGATAGTTGGCGTCTCGATATTTGTAATTAATTGAACTCTGAACCTCAGTAGTCGACTTATATAAAAAAATATTACAATGTTAAAGGTACAAAGAAGTTCTAATGATTTTTTTAAGTACACTTCTTTTGGCACTTTTGGGAAAAATGATGAGATTGAAATTTTAACAATGCGCGTGCACACTGACATCTGAAAGCGAATAATGAAGTTGGATGGTAATATGTGTCAATGTTTCATGAGAACTGTTAACTGTACTCAACATAGTTATTCAAATATATACTAGATCCGTTCCCTCGGCGTGGAGCCCTTGAGTACGCTGCCCGCGCGATACCGTGACACAAAATCTTACATCACTGCTACAACGTTACAGATATCATCTTCACACACGTGCACGCACACATGCTTACACATGAAATTAGAAGGGTTTTATTTTTCTCTTATCGAACTAAAATAGTTTAGAGAAATTATCTAACTCAAAACACATATAAGAGTTGTCGAGTTATGTATGCTTCGTACACATATATGTTTCAATAACTCATATAAGTATGAATACGTAGCTTAACTTAGATTAGCTAAAAAAAAAGATAGGTCGCGAATTGCATGTATCAGGCAACAGCTCAAACCGAGGTGTTCCGTGCACCCTTGAGGTAGTTGCCCAAATAAAATCGGCTGAGTGCCGTAAGCGCTCGCTTTAGTAGTCCGGTGAAGCTGTTAAGATCTTGCTAGGTCAATAGCGTAGTCAGTTTGAAAAAAAACAAATATATACGAATGTAGACGTACTTCATATTAGTATAAAAATATGTTGATACATAGGTATTCATGTGTATTTCTGTGTGAGTTTTAAATTACATATGGAGGTGTATGATAATTCGTTGTGAGCATTTATGAAAGTGGTTTACTAAATTTTTTTAAGTGGGTTTATAGATTTGTAGTCAACTGTCGGTGTGTATTCATTTTATTTGTTTACATTACAAATTATTAAATAAATAATTTATTCTACTTCAGTTTGGTATCTTATTGGATTCTGTTTACGGATATACGAGTATAGAATATTAATTTTAAAACCTTTTAAAGTTATTATAATCGTCTAATTAACATGTATCGATTGTACACTATGTATTTTCTTAAGCGAAAGTAGTATGCTTCTTACTAGCATATGTAAGTACACACGTAAGTTTTTTTTTAAGTTGACTTTATCTTCCATACATATAATAAGAATTTAAATCTAAAGTGTTTGTACTTTTTCGTTTTTTTTGAATAAAATTGTTGTAGGTGTCTAGGAATAAGTTAAAAAATACATTTCAATTAGTTTTGGAAATAAAAAAGCACTGGGTTCACAATAAAACCTCACCAAGAAAATCATAACACATATCTTCGAGAATAATTAAGTATTTGTTTCATTACCATCGGCCCACTTTATTAAAAGTTACTCTAATTTTAATGACGCCACGGCGTAAGTACGGACGTTTTAGGGGACAGCTAGTTTATTATATACTAAAATAATTATAGTTTATCAAAAGAGGTTTAGAAGATCAACCTTTATATAATGTGAGTTAAACAATCAATTTCAAATTATTTCAATCGTTTACTACGAGAACGCATACAATCTGTGTCAGCCAAGACTACACTAGTCGGTCGGTACATAAGAATGCAACTACTCTCAAATAATATTATGATGACGCTACAGAAGGAACCCTCTGACACATCGAAGGCTTCACACAAACTTTTTGTTACGTCACCTCACAACAATAACTTAGGTTTTATTGCCAAGTATTTACCTTCATTGTGTTCTCGTGTTATTGGAAATGCCCTTTCTATGACTTAGGCTCGAACTACCTGTAATCTGGCATATAGAAAAGTATACATTGTTTACGTAAATTGAACAAATCTAGGCGTTTCTAGGAAATGAATTTTATATACGAGTACAATACAAATGACTGCTCTGCAGTTTATGCGATAATTAGGTACAATTAAGATGTGTGAACTGTATTTATCTTAACTGCTTTCAAACGCAACTATACTACACAGAGTAATAATAGCCTTTGTGAAATAAGCATTTCATGATATTCGCCCAATGGTAAATTGATATCTTTTTTTTTTCAACTAAATACTGGCTGTGATGTTCTTACAAGTTCACAGAGTCTGGTGTCGAGGCCGAAAGGCACTCGGTTGACATGGCAACTAGCACGATGTGTTAATTTAGCTACATCTCACTTTAAACCGTTGCATTGTATTAAATATCGCAACTTTGAATGTAACTGTTCAACCGAGGTATCTATACTCACATATAAAAATATATGCGTGTATATATATGCATATCTTTATATAGGATCTAACAAGATCAAATAAGACTAGCTATCTATAAAGTCTCGTACAGAGGTATGTAGCTAACGTTGCCTTAACGTATATGCAAATTTTGACTAAAGAAACAATTAAATTCTTTGATGCCATAATCTCGCAAACAGCAACTTATACAACAATGAAAATATATAACAAATAAATCTATCTATAGAAGTCATGCAGCTTTAGAGCATTCAATAGGCGAGAGCAACAGCCGAGGGATTAAAACTTAATACGGTCAGCCGCCACTACACAGAGAGCCCTTTACACCTTACGAAACCAGAAAACTTTCTTCTAATATTGAGTTAAAACAATACTTTCATTCACGAGATGATGATAATAAAAATAAATTCGAAATACGTTGTAGAAGATAGCAGTTTGTTTATCGCTCATTTAAGTCTCAATATCAACAAAACTTGCAGTCCACGGAAACCCATTGTCTACCTGGAAAAAATTCCGACAGTGTCTACTATCTAATAAGTATTCTAAATAGATTAGGCCAAATCGAAATGTACAGTCTGTAACAGATTGCCGCAAGAGGTTTTCGTTAGTAAGACTATTATCGGTAGTTCACGTATTAGACCACAATATCCTTTACGTTCTCTCATATTCACACTGAGTTATCAACCAAGATCAAAGTTAATTTCAATTTCTATTGCGATCGCTGTTCTTTTTAGACTATACTGTGTATACCATGATACTTTGCCTGTCTATTTAAATAAATGCATTTAAAATGTTTCTGTTTTTTTTTCACATTGCCATATAAATAAAAGATTAATTTATTTGTAGCCTCTACCGTATGAGTAAGCAGCGCAACGATATACCTAAACTAAATAATCGGAACATAACAGTGAATCCGACCATTTGAGAGACAAAATCATTGTGACGCAACCATGCGATAAGAAATAATGACATTAATTATATATTCCTCGTTTTTAAGACAAAAATGTCTTTAAAAATCTAAAGTCAAGTAATCTATATATTAATACTTGAAGCAAAATTTTTGTACCCCTTTTTAACCTATTTCCCGTCAACGGGTGTACTTGAAATTTGGCATAAAGTTTATATGGCAGAGAAGTGCAGAAAGCTGTTTATATTATATTAAATGCATTAGAAGTAAATTAAATTAATTAAAATATGCACTACTCATACTACTGCTTGAATGAAATTTTAGACAACGTATACACACATGTAAATAAAAAAGACTTTTTGACAGGGCCGTCAATAACGACTTCAAAAGAGCACAGCCATCTACGCCTCTGGCTGGCGGCCGAGTGTTCTCAGAGATCGCATCGAAGAAGCCGTTAGCACACTCGGTGATTGGTTTCGTTCGATGGCGTATAGGTATTAACCCCGATAAGAGTGCCGCGATACTCTTCGATCCTAGATATCGCGATAGCCCATAAGGCTATATATACAAAACCGAGATACCTTGGACCATCGAGGTCAAGTATCTCGGCGTCACATTAGACAATCATTTAACGTTTGAGTCTCATATTAAGAGAGTGCGAGACAAAGCCGCTATGGTCTTGGGTCACCTCCATTATTTACTCTGTCAGAAGAGCAAACTGTCCCTCAGACATTAGCTCACAATATATAAAGTCTGTATTCGTCCAATTATGACTTATAGTTGTCCGGTCTTCGCCCACGCGAATAATCTCGATAAGCTTCAGGTTTTACAGACCCGGGTTCTGCGTAAAATCACCGGTGCTCCTTGGTTCGTCCGGAAGGCGGATCTCCACAGGGACCTAGAGATGCCGTCCATCTGGACGTATATAAAATCACTTACAAGTAGTTATTTCGAGCGAGCCGCGATTCATCCCAGTCCGTTAGTGGTATCCGCCGCAAATTACGAACCCGTACCCAACGCTGGGCGATATAGAAGACGTCCGCGACATATTTTTACCGACCCTCCCGACGATATTACGTCAGCGAACGATCAGTACCAGCCTGTCCCTCGTAACAGAGCGTGCTCACGCCCACGCCCGCGTAGCCACAGATCGCGCCGCCGCGGTCTGGGGGTTAACTTCGCTCCCGCACACCCGATTAGGCCTCCCACGGCAGCGGCTCAAGCCTAGGTTCGATCCCTCGGTAGGGAGCCCTTGAGTGCGTTGCTTGCGCGATACGGTGACACACCCATACATCACTGCTACAACACTACACGATCACCTCCACACACGTGCACGCCTACACGCTACACATCTTGGTGGAAGGGTTATTTTTGTTAATTTTTTTTTCCCTTATCAAGCTGAAAAAACTCTCAATTTTTCCGATAAAAATACATGGAGGAGTTGTTGAGGCGAATATGCTCGGTACACATATACGTTTCAACAACTCAAACATATATGAATAGTTAGTTAGGTTTGCTAAATTAGGTCGCGTTTTTTGCATGCAACGGGCAACAGCCTAGCCGACGTGTGCCGTGCACCCTTGAGCTGGTTGCCAATATAAAATCGGCTTAGTGCCTTAAGCGCTCCCCTTAGTAGTCCGGTGAAGCTGTTAAGACCTTGCTAGGTCAATAGCGTAGTCAGTTCGAGAAGAAAAAAATACTTCAAAGAAGATTGCGAAGGAGGTTGCTATGCTCGTCTATGTGTATTTTTTAACTCTTACGTTCCAATTACTATTTTTCACTCTATATTCAACAATGATATTATAAAATATAACGATTATTGTGTGTGTTTATTATTTTTTATGGTGAACTCACTTCAATTGATGAAGCAATAAAAAAATGAGCCAAATAATACTTTGTATAATCAAAATAAGAATTTTGTTCATAAAAGTAATCCATAACTTAGACCTCCGCGGTTACAATGTCGCAATTCAACCTCATGTATCAACAAAAAATAAATTTATTTTCAAAAGCTAATGGTAGTATTAAAAACGTCTTTGTCTTGGATTCACCATTTGATTGTATTGTGAATCCATTACTTTTCCAAACGATGATACTGGGCATATCACTATTTCTCATAAAGAACATACTACATTTAATTCAATATCACCCAGAAATACCATGGTGTCATGCTGTCGTGTAAAATTAATTGAAAATTGTGTCATGGGTTGCGATAAATTTCTTTATTTTCGTAAAGTTATATTTTGTTAAAATTTAAGCTTTACCACTTAGTTTTTGTTTCCAATTTATAATTAATTTTCATTTTCATTTACACATAGATTTTTTTAATGATTATATAATGAAGATCATGGCAAATGGCAACTAACTGAGGAGCCATGGTGAATACTTTTGATTTTAGAAGTATAACCGTTTGGCAAAAGAACTCTAATAAAGTTCAAACTTTAAAAAACCAATTAACTATGGCCGAATGTCAACCACTGGGCGCCCACTAGTAAATCTAACTATAGCACTTCTATGCAGGCCGAGCTTTGCATAATTGCGAGACGTGCATGAAACTAAATATATTATTATTTTCTTGTTTGGTAATCGTATATCTTGATGTTAAGAATAAACAATTACTTTCTTTTTCTCTTCATTAACATCCACTACGAAACGCCATAAAACCATTAAATTAAATTTAAATGGTACTTGCTATTTTTCAATATATCACATGCTTTGAAAATATGTTCTATACCAATATAAAAAAAAATTAACATGTATACTGATCAGACAAGATTTTCCTATATGAAAACCGTCACTAACATATTTATAACAAATATCAAATTATCAAAATAACAAACACAATGTTATTTTGAATCATTACAAATAGGTGAAATATCCACTAGGTATTATATAAAATACAATGGAATATGCGTATATTTTTTTATGTAGTACCGAACAGGCCTGATATTATATTACATAATTTATCGTTTGAAAAATGTCGTAATCGTGTCGTGAAGCGTAAATAATTGTTTTTCAAACTGCATTATATTGGAACGGTCGAGTATAAAGCGGAACTTTATCGCATTCGATAAGTTTAAAGGATTGAATTTAAAGGATTTTACAATAGAAAATGTTATGCAAGACCTATACATTTTGTACTATATTCTTGAGAAAATAGATAACATATTTACGCGATCTTCTGCTTTACAACTCTCTAAATAAACACTTTTGTATATTCATTTGACAATTTTACAATTCCGTAAATAGTTTCACAAACAACCATCCCTGCATCAAATTATCTCATTTTTTATACTAATAGTACTCTCAATATCTTGTTTTTAACTAGACGCTTTTGAATATGTAATCTAACCTACAAAGATATAAGAAGTAGAACTTTTAGTACGGAGAACGCGTAACCTGTCAGATAACTAATGACCTGTTGGAAACTGTAGGTCATTGGCTAATGAATTACCTGATACAATGTCATGAAATCGGTGAAAGTTTCCTAACAAATTATTACAATTTACGAACGGCTCCTACTGAGTAATAAGTCACGGGTAGAATTAAAGTTTAGGTATTATTCCATGAACTTCAACTCACGTTTCAACCTACAAGTTGGTTAATGTACGTTATTTAGAACAGTATGAAGTCGTATAAAGTTTAAGTGAACAAAAAAAAAAAAAACAATAGAACTCTTAGTATTGTTTTCACTTACTTCGCAACTACGGGCTGTGTTTACGAGAATCCTATAAAGCGCCCGAAACCGTATAATGATTGAAGGCACAAGGGACCACCTAAATATTCTACCAACTGCAGTGATAATTTAATTACTGAACCAGATATTCAAACAGATATTCGATTTAATATAAACGTAACATACAGGAGCATCAATCACTTCATAGCTATATAGTCAGGTCTTTGAATGACAAGTTGCATTAATGTATCAGATATACGCACTATATATTTAAAATACCAGAGAAAGTGTTTTTCCTGCTGTCTCAGACTACAATGTAGTTATTCAAGTCAACAAATTACCTACTGGTGAGCACGGTGAACGATATAATGCCCCTCTTATACAATTGAAGTTGTGGTTGCTCCGTAAAATTTCGGATCTACATCGCTTATTTGACAGGTTACTATATTCTATGATGTATTGTCGAGGCGAAGCCGAATATTTAATAGTGCTATATATGAGATAACTTTTTTTTATATCATATTGGAGGCAAACGACCAGACGGGTCACCTGTTGTTAAGCGATTACCGCCGTCCATAGACACTAGCAACCCCAGAGTCGCAAGTGCGTTGCCAGCCTGTGTTTGGGGGAATGGAGAGACAGGGAGGGGGATGGGAGAGGAGAGGGGAGGGGAGGGGAGATGGGTCTCCGGCGCTCTCACTGACCGAACGAAAGGCAACAATGCAAGCACTGTTACTTCACGTCGATTTTCTGTGAGAAGGTGGTGCTACCCCGGACGAGCCAACCCATTCATGCTGAAACCAATAATAGCTTCTGCGTGGCTCTACCACCTAAAAATATCTATATACATATATCTATCTATAACAGTCGGTCCTACAGTTTTCTGTCAACAAACCTATTTAAAGCGTTATTTGTTCGAGACTGTTGAAAGTTACAATTACTTACAATAATCAACATAATTAATAATAACGTAACGTTAAAAAAAATTGAGGTCATTAATCGAAATATAAATTATCCTATCTCTGAGGTTGGACCATAAATCTGACTTGATTTTCATATATTTAAGAAGATATTAAAATACTTAGAGCAACTAGTGTAGTAAATATTGTAAGAAATAGAATGTGTTATTGATCGGAGTCGTAATCCGCTTTGACTTTTCTCATGTTGTCATTTCTTATATTTACTTTGATATATAAAATATCAACTGCCGCCGATCCGATTACACGCGGCTTACTTATTTCTTTATAAATAGAGAGGTCTTTTTGTATGTTTTTTAATATGATTATGATTATAACTCGAAAATCATCCAACTAATTAAAATGATTCTTTTTTTTCATAGCCATATTCTCTGCAAGATCATATATATATAGGAATAAAAAAATTATTTTATTACACCTGTAAATTTAAATCTTAAGGCGTTTACACCGATAACAGTGTCTAAACTTTGTGAGATAAATAAATATATATATCAATAATTCAATGAGTAATATAATAAGAAGGAGCATACAAAACTGAAACATACAACGTTTTATCAGATAGAAACAACTAACAGTATTAATAACATTGGCAAATTAAATTATGTAAAAATAAATAGTGATAGTCATTAAAAAGAAAAAAGTAAACGAAAAAGCAAACATGAATTCGTTTATAAAAATTAAAATTAACCTATGGAATAGAAAATATGATGACAAATATAATCAAGATGATTAAAATGTAATATACCGCATGTTGCAAATAGTTATGGATATAAACTGTCAAACATACATTCCAATGTGTATTATGGAAAATAAATCCAACACCTCTGATAGTTAACGGTAAGATCAAAATACTTCACCGTAAAACTTATCATTCCACTCCATCCATCACTCTCGCAGATTTTTCATGTGAAGATAGCATGGAATACAAACATTTTCTCGAATAAAGGTGACGAACTCTTGCGATGAAACCTTCCTGCTCTAATGTATTGTATTTAGATGTTGTTACACAGTAAAAATGTATCTCAGTAATGGGACAATAAATTCTAATCTACTTGAGAAACAAATAAATTTAAATAAAAAAAATTATAATCATAAATTATGATTGAAGAATATATCTTTTTATTTCCTACCAGGCTCAATGACGTCTTTGCGTAAACAATATTGTACTACCGTTACGAAAACTATGGTTTAATTATAGTGGTTCGCCCCTTATAAATAATTTTAATAGCTGCGATCCAGATAATGAGATGTGTTTCTGACCTTCATCTCATTGATCTAGTACGGAGTATGCAGGCGCATTAGGTAAGAACTTTTTGGACGTCAATGTGACAAAAGAACAAGAAAATTTAAATAACAATAAAAGAACAAATCAAAATTGACGTATTATATATAACATATTGTATTACTTCGCTACGCCGCGCCGCCACGCCTTTGCACCGCTTGATTTTATATAAGTATTGTGAACGCATTGAAGCCTTTTATGGTTCCCGCTTGGGGAAGAGTAGTTTTGTCTCTAAAGGACCCGCTCATACACCGCATATTTCGCCTTGGACGCCGCTGCTCCGTACGGGGTGCTGAGTTGCAGGTTAGTCCACGCTTATTATTTGGGGTTCTTGTTATTTTATTTATTTATAGGCAAGGCCACCAACCGCTCTTTCGCTCTCTAGTTTATTTTTACCGCATTTCCTGGTGGGGCCTATTTACACGGTCCCATCAGCCCCTTCACATAGCTTAATTACAGGCGTCGAAGAGTGTAGCCTTCGTCGTATTAAATTATGGTTCGCACTACTCCCGCTAACACAATTACACTAAAGAGTAAACGAGATAGATGTCTAAGGGTATGTGTTTATTATAAATATTCTTTTGTTTGATAATGTTGTAATATTTCAAGTCTTAAACTTAAAAGCGTTTATTCAAATCGAAGTAACTTTAATCTTTCTTTGCATTGTAACATACACAAAACTTGTTGATGCAGTTATTTTATTCAATTACGACTTATTCAAATCAAATCAAAATATACTTTATTCAATTTAGGACTTGAGAAGGCGCTTATGAACATCAAGGCTACCACCGGTTCGAGATACAATCCAGTCATCGATAAGAACTTTCTGGTGTATCTCTTCGTGTTATATATTTTTACAAAACATAGTTACATTCGTTTCAGTGTATGTACAGAGAGGGGCGTCGTTTCCAAGCGTCATAATCTGTCACAAATTGATCCATTCTACAACAGCTTTTAGAAATTAGAGCCCACTTGCCATTGCTCGTGAACTCACTATCGGTAATGTTTTGGGACTTTGTTATAAAACCTAACACTACTACAAAAAAAACTGTTTTTGGACTTAGTCAGCCTAAAGTATGGAATGACCAACTTGTTGCAGTTTCTAGTATTTATATTATATTGGTTTTTACTAGATCCACCATGTGTAAGTTTTTACGGACATACATTAAATTATCAACTGTGTGGACGCAACTACTATCTCGAGGCTTACAATATACATAAGTAAATACGACGATACTTAGAAATTTCTGGAAAACACCACGTTTATCCTTCTCTCCAGTGTTTGCGTATGGCTCTGTCGGATCGAGTGCTGAGGTAACACCTACATTCGCTCGGTTTGTTTGTGGTGAGGACTCGTTTAGATAATATTATTCGTAGTCATGATTACAAGATTACCATAGACGTTATACGCAAATACATCGAGTTCAAACATAAAAGGTTTCTTGCCCTGTTCACTACCCTTTTTAAAAACATTGGAGAATTTTTATTCCACAATATACGTAAACGAATTTTTTTATTCATTTTGACAGGTTTCAGATCTATATATATATATATATATATATATATATAATAAGAATGTAGATAGTAGGGCCACGCTGAAGCTATTACAGGGTTCAGTATGAATGGTCCCGCTCACCCATAGTAGTACCACCCTCTCAAAAAAACCGACGTCAAGTAATAGAGCTTACATTGTTGCGTTTCATTCGGCCAGTGAGAGCTCTCCTCTCCTCCCATCTCCCCCTCCCTCCCACTGACTCTTCACTCTTTCCCCCTTATCCCCCAAACAGTCTGGCAACGCACTGCGACTGCCCTGGTGTTGCTAGTGGACGGCGGTGATCACTTAACATCATGTGACCCTCCTTTTTGTTTGTCTACTATATAATATAAAAAAATGTAAATCTAACGTATCACTCTTAGATTTTTATGAAAAAAAAAATTGTTGGAGGTGTTTAGGAATAAGTTATGAAGTACATTTCAATCACTTTCAGAAATGTAAGTAAGTCAGTCTGTAGATTTGTTTGGACACGCATCAATACTAAGGCACTAGGTTTACGATAAATCCTGATCATAAAGCATATCTTCTAGTAATATTTAGTCTTCGTTTCATTAAAATCGGTTTATCGGAGTCATTGTATATTTAATAACGGCGGGAACTCATACAAATACAAGAGAAATGTATACATTACGAACTATCCGACTCCTTTACAACAGACGCAGCACGATAACTGAGCCCATGGTTTTTATACACATTAAATGAATTTAGAAATGATAGTCTGAGTTATTATTGAAATGACAAGGGGTGCGAATATTATTAGTTTTTAACGCGACAGGTAGCCGAAGCTTCGTCATACAGATATGGGACTACATTATCATATGCACTGTTAAATGAAAGTGTTATTTTATAACATGTACTTTATAATTCCGTCAAAGTTATTATTTTAATATTTTTAAAGATCTTTATGTATTAAAAGACGAAAATACGTAATATTAACACTACACGTGTGAAGTTATTCTGTCAGCGTTATAAAACTAAATTAAGGTAATAGGAGTATTTATTACGTGATTTCTATTATTGTTTTTGTAAGCTGTTAATTATAAAGACGATATTATAAGGTTATATTTTACTAGCTGAGCCGTGCCCACGTAGTTATGATGAAATTATAAGCGTGATCCAGTTAGTACATTATTCTTGATAATATGACCATAAAACAATACTTAACGATTTTAATTATTTATTTATTATAAAAAACTACTTTTTGTGATTTAAATATAAAGGTTAGACATATGCTGTCGTTGACTTCTTTGTAGATATTATCAAGCAGTACAATTTTCTTCTTAAACTCAATCATATATTTCCCATCGTTAAGGCAGCGTTTGTAAAAAACGTTTTCGTTCTAACGTTTTTTCACCGACTTATTTTGCAAATCCGACTACCACAATTTTTTATTTTTCATTTTTTGGGTAAATATTATAACCTATGATATTGACAAATAACGTGGCTTTCTATTGGTAAAATTCCAAATCGGCATAGTAGATCCAGAGATTACCATCTACAACGTCACACACTTTACCTCTTTATAATATTAGTATAGATCAGATATTGTACATAGTATAAATAGCATCTCGATGTTATGATAGTAAGTCGTAAAAAAATGTTTGGTCGCTTTTATTATAATATACCAAAGAATTGCATACCTTCAAAGTAACTACAGGAAAGGCCCTAATTATACACGTTTATCTTCAAGGGATAATCTATACCAGTATATGAAGCTGAAGAGTTTGTTTGTTTGTTTGTATGGTTGAACGCGCTAATCTCAAGAGCTACCGATTCAATTTGAAAATGTCTTTCAGTGTTAGATAGCTTATTATCATATCACATACATATCATCACGTTAAAACCAATAGGAGCAGAGTACTAATGAAAAATGTCTCAAAATCGGGTTATTTGAGGGCTTCCGTTGCCGCCGTGGTTTTCTTCTCGCCCGTCCTCTGGTGAACAGGACTTGCGGGGAATCAGTGTCAGGGAAAACCCCTCTGACTGAGGCTTCACTCGTCGTGACGACGGGAGGGTCTATTTTGCGGGGGTGGAGCCGTCTTAAAACGGCTTGCTTCTATGGTTGTCTCGTTTCATCGTTTCATCCCGGTCGTTGGTTGTCTCTTTCTTTCATAAGTGTCTTCATCGCGGACACGATGCTTTGCTGAAGGAGGCTGTATTTCATCTGAATGATGTCGGCTTCACTTTCTCCTATGGCCTTCTCAATGTCAGCGTAGTAATTTGCTAACAGTTCGTCAAAGCGCAGCTGTAATTCAGACAGACTACAGCATATGTGGCGTGTCTCGGGGTTCGGGCGTTCCTGGTCGGTTGGGATCGGCTCAGCCTGTTGTACCGGGCAGACGTCGGCTTGTGCTTCTGACCCAGTGTCCGTTTCTGATTTGCGTGGGCGTCTCTTTCTTCTAGGCTTTCTCTTGGTTAATCCTCTAGGAGGGGGGTTGTTGGCGGGGCCATCAAGGACGCCCCCGCGTTTTCTAGAGTTGTCTCGACCGCTGGCCTGGGTAGTCTTGGACCAGTGGTCCGGGATACGGTTCCGGCTCGGCGGTTTCTCAGCTCCCGCTTGAATACGGGGCAGCATCTTCTGTTATTTGCCGAGTGGGCGCCCCCGCAGTTGGCGCAGGTCGCCGGCTCGTATTTAGGGCGGTTACATTGCCGGGCGAAGTGTGGTCCCCCGCACCGGACGCAGGCGAGCTTCCTGTGGTATTGTAGGGAGGAGTGCCAAAACTGCTGGCAGCGAAAGCACTGCGCGAGCCAGCGTTCCCCCCTCCAGGCTTCTATCTAGATAGGCATGCTCTGAATTTTCTCTACTTCATAAATGGAGGGTATTAACCCGGGCGTGCGCTTGAGGACGACGTTAAAGATGCACCCCTGTCTTCCACGTCGTCCATTTATCTGGCAGGCGTGTTTTGGCATGAAGCCCTTCTCTCGAAGTGCGTCGAGTATTACTTGCGACTCTGTGCCGCAAAGGAGTCCACGAACGGCAATCTTGAGGCCTTGTTGTGCATGGGGTGAGTATGACGTTAGATGATGAGAAGACGTTGGGACCGCGACCCAACTTCGCCTCCAACTGTGGGAGCTGCACAGCCCAGTCGGGGAGGCGCTCGACCACAATCGGAGGGTAACGCGGACCCGATGCAACAGGTGAGGCGGTGGACGAGGTATCGACCGAGGACGCGGCGGCAGCACTGTCGTTCGGTGGCAGCGTTTTAGGGTTCCGTCGGCACGTACCCGGTTTCGGTAGCGGATCGCGCGCCAGTGGCGCTGCGATCGACACATACGAAGGTTGCTCGCGGGCAATCTTTCGCGGCGGAGCGGGGGCGGGTGCGGGTTCGCCCACCTGCTTCGCTGGGGTATGGGATGTGGTAGCGCGCGCCGATGTGGGCTGCACGAGTCTCGTAGTGCAGGCTTTCTTCTTCGGCTGGGCGTCTTGTGATGATGGTGTTGTCTCGCGATTCACGGCGGGCCCTGCATCGGATTCGCTGCGCTTGCGGCGCAGCGCTCGACCGAGCGAGCTAGTCGGCACGTCCGGAATCGCGGGTAACGCGAGCGTACCACGGGAGGCGTTTACGAGCGCCACCACGTCTTCCGAGATGAGCGTACGGCCCTCGGCTTCGGCTTTCCGTACGCGCAGGAACAACGCCATCCACCGAGCCATCCCCTCCGACAGGGTCCCAGCTAAAATTAGCTGGGCGAGAGTGAGAATATCACTCTCGTACGCCTCCGTCGCAGGGGACGTCCCGGCAGGCAGCGGCAGAATCGCGCGCGAGGTCGACGGGCGAGGGGCAGGGACTGCTGTGCAGTGTCCGGAAGGCGTTGCTTGGGTGGTTGCAGTTGTTGAGGCGGCAGGTCCAGTGGGCGAAGCTTGAGTCGTTAAGTGGCGATCTGTTTGGCTCTGAAAGGAGCCTTTTGTGGATCGTCGGCTCGACGCAAGAGACGGAGCGAACGAGGAAGCGCTTAACTTGCGCATTGTCGCGTAGGTCGGAGCAGCGATGCTCGCGGTCGACCTCGTATGCGGTGACGACGGAGCCGTCTCTTCCGCTGCATGTTAGCTTCAGTATTTTATATACGTTGCCATGGTAACGTGATAACTTTTTATCGCAAATATTTTCAGGGTTTATTTTGTGTTCCTATTCAAAAAGTTTATTCTACGTTAGTTTTGTTTCTAATTTTGGATTATACGTGGTACGTCTATATCGCAAACATTTCCAAAGTTTATTTTGTGTTGCTATTCAAAAAGTTTAGTAGTAATAATATTCGTCCAATAATACTGGCGAAGGAATTAATCTATACTGCCAATTTTGATAATCTCAATATAGGTAGTTCTTGTGTATTTTTTAGCCAGTTTCCTTTCATATCCAAGTTGATTTAAAGAAGCGCCAAATCTATGTATATATTTCGTAAATTTTTAACCATATTTTTAATCTTCTTAGTTTTCAAGCCGTTTCCTTTGCCAATTCTATTATAAATGTTCTTAAAAGATAGTGGCTCCCTTGCTTAGAACTTTACAGGGATTTTTAGTGGCATCTCACAATTCAATTTTCAGAGTTTATTTTGTGTTCCTATTCAAAAAGTTATTCTACGTAGGTTTTGTTCCAAATTGATTTGTGATTTATTGGTTATTACAAAAATAAAGTGTGGTTATGTAATATTAAAACAAATTCTTTTTAATGAATGCATATGGCTACAAATTACAACAAAATTTCACATATACAATGTACATGTTACCTGTTACAGTAGATGATGTGTCATACTTACAAATATTTTTATTTGCTATATTAAAAAACGCGTGGGAAGCCGCGGGTAACAGCTAGTATATAATAATAACTTCATCTTTTGGACATTATTTAAAATTAATGGATTATTTGCGACGCTACTTTTAACAACAATATTACTAACTTGAGTAATAAATGTTACTAGTGGGCGCCCTGTGGTCGACATTATGACCATAGTTAACTGATTTTTTAAAGTCTGATCTTTATTAGGGTTCTTTTGTCAAAGGTTATACTTCTATAATCAAAGGTTTTCATCATGGCTACTCAGTTATTTGCCATGTGCCAATCTTTAATTATATAAACATAAAAAATCTATGTGTAATTGAAAATTGAAATTAATTATAAATTTGAAACAAAGATCACGTGGTAAAGCTCTCAAATTTTAAGGTAACATAACGAAAATAAAGAAATTTATCGCAACCCATGACACAATTTACAATTAATTTTACACGACACCATAGGTGGATGGTATTTCTGAGTGATATTGAATTAAATGTAGTCTGTTAATTATGAGAAATAGTGATATGCCAAGTATCATCGTTTGGAAAGTAATGGATGTACAATACAATCAAATGGTGAATCTAAGACAAAGATGTTTTTAATACTAGCATTAGCTTTTGAAAATAAATTCTTTTTTGTTGCTACATGAGGTTGAATTGCAACATTGTAACCGCGGAGGTCTAAGTCATGGATTGCTTTTATGAACAAAATTCTTATTTTGATTATACAAAGTATTATTTGGTTAATTTTTTTATTAAATCATCATTTGAAGTGAGTTCACCATAAAAAAATAATAAACATTACAATAATAGTTATATGTTATAATATCATTGTGGAATGTAGGATGGAAAATGGTAATTGGAACGTAAGAGTTAAAAAATACATATAGTCGAGCACAGCAATCTCCTTCCCAACCTTTTTTGAAGTCGTTATTGACGGCTGTCAAAATGTCTTTTTTATTTACATGTGTGTATATGTTATGTAAAATTCAAGCACTAGTGTGAGTAGTACGTATTTTAATTAATTTAATTTTCTTCTAACTAACTTCTAATGCATTTTATGTAAAATAAACAGCTTTCTGCACTTCTCCGCCATATAAACTTTAACTATGCCAAATTTCAAGTTCACCCGTTCATGGGAAATCGGTTAAAAAGGAGTACAAAGATTTTTTTTTTCACGTATTAAAAGGGTATCCCTTTGACAAAAGAACCTTAGAAAAGTTCAAACTTTAAAAAATCAATTAACTATGGTCGAATGTCGACCACTGGGCGCCCACTAGTTTGAATAATTGTGACATCATATTAAGAAGTCCATAGCATCTGAATTCGGAACGGGTAACTAGTTTGTATATAAATATGAAAAGTACTGTCAAAATAACAGTTACAGTAGGAAATTGTAGCAATAAAAATGTAGGCTACGCGAAAATCGAAAACGAGACTCATAAGCCGATGGTCTTATACAAATTGGGTGGAAGTTTTAATTAAAAGGCAACACCTGACGCCACCTGAAACGAGTAATGCGTAATGAGGAAAAAATCTAAGTCATATTTCCTATTTAATATATAAGGTTCCGTATATTATTTTTTAAACACATTTTGCATCACGTCCTCTAAATAGAAGAGAAAAAAACGTTTATTTAACATACACACAACACATAATAATCCGTTTACTTTTTAAAAAGTGAAAGAGTAACAAATATCCATCTACTATGCCGACCGTTTATAATATTACTAGCAATTTCCTGCGGCTTCGCACGCATTTTCTATGAGGTAATTATTTTCTACCATTGTATTTCTATATATATTATATATTGTATTAGTAACTGATTGACTGTCGGATAGAAAGATGAAGATTTTTCAGACATGTTTGTCACCTTTTTCACTATCTTGAGGATTGAATTTCAAAAAATCCTTTTTTAGTGCTTATATCCTATTAATTAATATATTCAATGAAGTTGCGGGTATTTTACTAATTATGACGTTGTTATCAGAATTAAAAGCAAACAGAACTATATAAGAAATATTATAAAGGGGCAAAGTTTGTGAATTTGTGACGTTCTAGGGGGTAATCTCAGGAACTACTGATCCGATTTGAAACATTCTTTTAATGTTATATACCTCGTTTATCGAGAATGGTTATAAGCTATATATCATCACGCTAAGACCAATAGGAGCGGAACACCGATGAAAAATGTTTCAAAATCGGGTTTTTTTCCTCTAGAGAGCTTCCGCTGCGTGTTAGAAATAAAGGATATCTTTATTCCATGCGAACGAAGTCGCGAGCAGAGACTAGTATTATATAAGACGAATTTGAGGAACCCTAAATTGGAATTTTAACAGAGGTCAAATAAATTAATGGGTTTCCCTGAAGGCCGCTGAGTAAACAATTTTGTGTAGTATTTAATCTAATGTAACTGTAGTGCGAGAGAGAAAGAGAACGCTTTTAATAAACCTTAATAATTTTCATGTAACTCCAGTCTGAATTATTATAATCGAATCACTACTTGTACACGGTATAATAATATCCAAGATGGATACTTTTATGCCTTCTTTATTCTTTCAAAATCATAAGATAAGCTGAGCCCTTATGCGCTCGTACAATGCGCTCGTACGTTGTACGAACAGTTGACAATTGGTAGCATTTTAAATAACACAATAAAGCTACGATAATGTACTTGAAAGTAATCATAACAGAATCGTATAAAAACAAAAACCACTGTCTCTTTAACCATTAGAGTTAATTAATCTTTAACTAAATTAAATTATAGAACTTAACAAGCCAAATTGTACTACAATGATGGTTGTTATACTTGGAGCAATGTTGTTGCAATCCGGTCTCATTAAAATTTTCATTCTATTATCCTTTTTACGAACTTAATATGTTCATATACGACGTAGGTAAAGTCCGCGAGGCGTAAGCTGAGATTTGTATTTGTGTGAGTGATTTCCAAAAGTAGAGTCAGACAAAAACTCTTAAAAAATTTTTTATTATGTTTATATTTTTTTATTTTATTATGTACATAACTTGTAGGAAAGATATTCTAGTTTAAATATAAGAGAAAACTAAATAAAAAAAGGCCAACTAGAATATTTATGACTGTCGAGTATGTACGAGTATACATAATAAGTAAGTATGACTGAGTAGTCAAAGATCAATAAATTAAATATAATAATGTGACACTTGATAAGTTGATATGTCTTTATCATTCATAGCTTTAAAATAATTATTTAAATTACACAAAATTTCTTTTACTTGGCCATTTAATGGTTTTCGTATTCTCCGTTATTTGTGTTGGCAGCCGTTTGACTAATATATCCAACACAAAAACAAAATATTAAGAATGAAACATGACGCTGCTGCCAGTATAAGAGGTGAAGTGCGGAAAGTGCGCGGCCGAGACGTGTCGCCTCGTTAGAGTGATATTTTTTTAAGAGATCCTAATTTTACATTCTACTATCTAATATGTTGACTCTCTCACACTTCATTTTATTTAGTATACTTCTTCTTTTCTAATACCCCTATAACAAGGCATCATACAGGGATTGTACGAGAAATATCTTATATTTGCACTGTTAATTGTATACGACGCAATTTGCGATGTAAACAATACTTTTAAAATAATCCTTAAAATGCCTTCGTATTTAAAATACTTTTGTAAGTCTATTACAATATGAAGCACCATCGTGGAGAACATTTTCAAGAATTCTCGGAATATTTGAATGGTTCGAGTTTACAGTGAGTTAAGACTACGTGCTCTTTCGCAAAGCGTTCTTGATTAAATCAATACAATTATTTTATTTTATAATTTCGTTCAAACTGTATAAAGAAATAATACTTCTAATCGTGAAAAATTGTTAGTAGACATTTTTCAATTGGGGTCAATAAAGCTCCAATTCTACGAACATTACCTGACTAATTTAACGTTGCTTGCTACGTGAAGCAAGTCGTTAACGAAGCAAAATGTATAGTAAAGCGAGCCGTGCCAATTCGAAACCCGCTCACGACTGAAGTCAACGTATTTTTAGTATTTAAAAATTATATAGCAATATGAAGCATTAAAACTAGCTACGAGAATTTGCATAAATATTACTTAACCCGATGGTTCTTAAGAAGGCATTCAGTGAAGCGAGCTATAGTATTATACGAGACGCTTCTTCAAGCGAGCTGCTTGCTATGTTAAACGAGCCTTTTAATGAGCTAGCCACAGAGTATCTTATATAAAGATCTAGTTGTGTAATGAAGCGAGATGCGCCAATTCAAAACTTGATCACATCTGAAGTCTTCTGTATCAAAATATTATATAGATCACGTAAAAAATAGCTATTGAATCTAGTAACGGGGACATATATATGAAGGCGTTCGGTGAAGCGAGCTATCGCATTTCGGGGCGCTTTGCCCAACTTGTCACCGTAGTCGGACCTGAGGAGATGGGTCGGGGTTCATCCCTTTATTGCACAGGTCCGGCGGACAAGGGGAGGCAGCTGGTGTATACCCCGTTTGCCTCTCTATAGGTAGGAGCCCGGCGGCCACCTTCCGCCGGATGGACCGTTGGGGCGGCTCTACAAGGTTGATTAGCTGGAACGATCCCTTGCCGCCCCAACAACACGGTCTGTCGGTACACCGTGGGGTTTTGATCCGTGCGAGTCGGACATAACTCACCCTCTCCCCCGGAAGGGTGGGTATCCATAAGGTATTTCTCCACGTTAAAAAAAAAGCTATCGAATTTTACAAGGTGCACAGTAAAGCGAGCCGCGCTAATTCGTAAACTGATTACTGCTGATATCAGCATAATTTTAGTGGTAATTATATACCACTAAATAAGTACACAAACTAGTAACGTGTAATAAAAATATCTTACACAGCGCGGAGCGGTGATGGTCCAATTATGTAGTATATGTCTCGGGTGAGTGCTAGGCGACAGCGATAACGAGGAGCTGACGGCTTGGGCGTGATAATCCTCACCCGTGGGATACATTAGACATACCGATCTGCGTATGTTAAATTTTAATTAAACCAACTATTTTCAAGTAACAGTATCAACTTGAGTTTATCATATTGACCAGCCTACTGAATAAATATCTCGCAAGACGAGAGATTTCTGGTATTAGTTTAAATCTTCCTGGAGTAAGGGAGTAAACACTTTAATTTTTATTATGGCGATACATGTTCTGAATTTGCCGTTTTGTATCCGATAATTAGAAATGTAAGAAATGAAAGATATGTATTACTTAAAATTTTATAAACAAAACGTTCAGCTTAAAAAATAGGATATATGACAAACACATATAGTGGGTATTGGGTAATATAGAGTATTCTCACAGAAGTCACAGAGCCGCACTTTTTTACTCAAGCCTCTAGCCATTACTGCTATTGCTTTGGTTTGTAAGCGTAAGAGGCGGGTACAAAGCTCCGCTATTAAATCTCAGCCACAGTATAAGATATGATTACTAATAATGTTATTTTATGGGTTTCTGCATCTCCGCATGAATTCTCGATGCATTCATTATTTTCATCTCATAATATATTTATCTTATTTTCGTAATTTATAAAAATATTATTTATAATTTTTATACATCATCAATTTTAGGGAAATTCCCTGTATATACATTTCAATTACAACTGATTATGACTTCTAAAAACTATATATACTTCCTGAATTTCATTAAAATCGAATAACAATCCAAAAAAAAGAATGTGGTGTCGTGGGACACCAGGTAGGAACGAAATTCCTTCGGCTAATGTAGAATCGACACAATTTGCAAAAAAAAAAATCGTGCTCAATGTTATGTAATCTTAATTCAAATTATCGATTAAAATAACAAAATATGTCGCTTTATTTTTGTTTGACAACATAAAATTACATAGAAATAGAAATAATTACAAAAAAGGAAAAAGAGAAAGGTATTATACACTACTCGCTTATGTATACGACTGTCGCGCCTGCGCACGTCTCATTTAACGGTTTTATTCCACGCACTTTTCTTTACGGTTTTACTATCACATTTTTTTCAGTTCGGTCGCGCAGCAAAATCCCTATCTCCTCCAAGCCTGCCGTAAGGAACTTCGTTCCAAAAAACATTTTAATGGTATTAATAAAATGTTATAAATGTATTTTATAGTCCTACAATATTAGAATGACGTACGTCTTTCATTTTAAGTTTTACACGCTTACTGAAGTAAAAAATTTATTCAACAACGTTTTAAAGAATAAATATTATTTACGTACCAAAATTTTTATAGACCATTCTTTAACTCCAAGAATGGAAGCTTTACACATATATAATTTTGGAGAAACAGACGAGAATACGTTCACGGACTATTTTACTAAATCTAATCTCAAAAGAAAGAATATAGAGAACGTAACGAAAGACCGCGGGAAAGTGGCAGGTGGCTCCAATCAGAGACGATGACGTCGTATATTTCCTATTCTATGTCCACAGATATAGATATCATTGTACAGGAAAAAAAATGAATACTGTAGAAACATAATCGTAATTGTTTTCTTGCCAACATCAATGGTTTTGTATGGTGACAATTATAATGTTAAAACTTAGTTACTTCGTGTATGACGTTATGAGTTTGTGATATTGTAGTGAGTAATCTCAGGAACTAGTAGTCCGATTTGAATTCTTTCAGTGATATATAGCTCATTTATCGAGAAAGGTTATACATGATTTTACAAAGGTTATACAATATATAAATTTTAGTTCGTACATAATAATTATTAATACTTATTTAAATTAGTAATAATTTAATTTTTTTACTAGATTATTTAAAGGTGTTTTAAAGTGGAGTAAATCTTCTGTTTGTAGTTATTTTGTGCCATCGGGACAGACAAGAAAATTTATGGAACTTTGCCTGTGGAATGTACAACGAAATTGATTGACCACTATCGGTACCGGAAAATGCGCATTAGAAAGCTCAACGTATATTATTGCAATGATTGGACATAATGTTAACGTTCTCTATTGGACAAAAATAATAATCTATATATATAATAAGAATGTAAATGTAATGTGTCCGTACTGTCTAAAAATAAGTAATAGAATACATTTCAATCATTTTTAGAAACGTCTGTCTGTTTATTTGTATGACCACGCACTACTGACAAAAGACTGAGTTCACAATAAGACGTCAAAAAATCATAAAACATATCCTCAGGAGTAACTAATTTGTTGTTTCATTAAAATCGGTCCCTTCTATCAAAAGTTATTGTAATTTAAATGACGACTGGAGTTAAATACGAGAGAAGAGTAGTAATCTACACATGCATCACTGTTAAAGTACTGCGTTGAAGATAAACCACTTCAAGTAAATTATAAAGCATATCTTCGAGAAATATTTACACTTAGTTTCATTAAAATTGGTTCACTCTATCAAAAATTATAATAATTTAAAGACAACTCGAATTAAGTACGAGAGAAAAATAGATACTTATATACTTAATTCATATTATTTTATTAGGTTCCACGCAGACAAAGTCGCGGGCACAGCTAGTAAGATATTAAGATTATTTATCTATACTAATATACGTCTCAGTCAGTATAAACAAATTTATTGAAGTAACTTAAAATAATAAGAAGATTTGAATGTATGATTAGTGTTTTTCTTCTTTATTTGTTGTTTCTGTTTTAGCTTACTCATTTACTTAAGTTATTTTTTTTTTTTTATATCAAAGGAGGCAAACGAACTGGTGGGTCGCGTGATGTTAAGTAATCACCACCGTCCATAGACACTAGCGACATCAGGGACGTCGCAAGAGCGTTGCCAGCCTGTATATGGAAGAAGGGGAAGGGGAAGGAAAGGGAAAGAAGGAAAGAGGAAGGGACGTGGGCCTCCGGCTCTCTCACTGACCGAACGAAACACAACAATGCAAGCACTGTTATTTCACGTCGGTTATCTGTGAGAGAGGGGTACTACCCCCGAGGAGCCGACTCATTCATGCTGAAACCAAAAATAGCTTCGGTGGGGCTCTACCACCTACAAAAATTTGCTGTGTATATTAAATACGTCGTAAATATCTCTAATTAGGATTGCACTTACATAGAGTCTTTAAAAATACATGTAATATACTATTCTAGTGTAAATCTTGTTGGTGTTTCAAAATAAATAAATATTATAAAGCTGAACAGTTTATTTGCTTCAACGCGCTAATCTCAGAAACCACAAATCCGATTTGAAGAATTCTTTCGATATCAAATAGCTCATTTATAGAGAAAGGTTATAGCCTATACACTAATAGGAGTGGAGCAGCAGTGAAGAACATTTCAAAATGTTTTTTTTTTTGCTTTTAAGAGTTTCCGCTTTGTGTTCGTGTTAGCCCAGAGTAACTATTCCACAGGGACGAAATCGCGGGCATAAGCTAGTAAACAATATTCTAAATGTTTGACACAATAATCATGAAAAAGCACAAGAAAAAGCCAACGTTGTTCCCATACGATCACCCAACTAAGTACTAAGCGCGCCCGACGTTACTTATCTGTGATCGGAGGAGAACCGGTTTTTTTACAAACTATCCATCACAGAGCTAACTCCCACCAGTCCCTTTAACATAATAGGTTTGCCGATCCGAATTTCTAAATTTCACTTCATTAGAGATTTTTTTTCTTTTGAGGAAGTAAGGGTTGTTAAATAACATATCAATGAGGATATGTGGGCAAGTGTGGGATTGCAGAAGACATGACGAAAACCCCATCATCGAAACTCATTTTAGAAAACCCCCTTACAGTATCTCATTGTGTTTAGATTGTCTAACAGCTGAATTCCAAATTGAAGAAGTAAAGACTGAGCGACCAAAGAATCAATTCCAGTATTATATGGGCATCCATTTAAATCGTGAGATTTTAAGGAGATAATTTTCTACAGTGTCTGCTTTAGCTAAATACATTGATATATGATTAAACTTTAGCAAAACATCTTCTTGTTTAGTTATCCAGCAGTGAGCAGCCCTATAACTAATTAAAATCGTTGTCTGTTTTGCTGATAATAGAATTGATTCAGATACTGAGTCTGGTATATACATACAAAATAAAACATTTAGTTAATTTCATCAAAAGCAATAGACCGTTCTGTTACAATATAGCATTCTACAACGAAGATAGTTGCAGAAGTGTAACTGATACATATGTAGATGTTCACCCCTCTGCAACCCCCACACTACGGCCTATATGAACATTGTACGTATGAATCAATAGTAAACTAGCTACACTCTACACCTGTTATCTCAAAAGAAATATTATTAACACTTTTAAGAATTTCTTTATTGATTGTTCTGCTCTTGGAACTAAATCTCACCGTTAGCTGAAGTTGCTCGTTGTACAAACTAGTCTTTAAACCCTTTAGGCTATGATATTTTAATAACTATATAAAATAACATAAAAACAAAATACGAATAGAGACGATTTAAATTCAAGTGACAGGGCACTTCTCAACGCCACGTCCCAAGGGCGGTAACAGGAAGCCTCAACAAATTGGCTGGATTAAGTGTGCCTTAGAATATAAGAAACAGGAGGTTATTATAATTTTTATTTTGTCACATTGATGTTAATTGAAATTATACAACTTTACAGGATTATACTCAAGAGAATTAATTATTATGCGAATTCATATAACTCAGTGTGGCAACTGACGACGTAGCTATCTACGATTGTGCCAATTTCTACAATATATACCGTGTCCATGCTACCAAATAATACAACGCCATTTTAAAATGTATGATATGTGTTATAAGGTCAGAGAGTTTCAAATAATCTTATATATTTATTATACATTACCCGTTACAGTCGTTTTAGTGGAGGCACCTCTGTCAGTGAAGTCAGTTACAGACATCACCATCCTTCACATATTGATTTACTCTATAATAGCCTTTTGATATCAAAACCCGCTTGACATGGCGCTTAAACTTATAGTCCGGCAAAGCGATAATATACTATGAGTAAAGCATTACATTACATTCCATATTGCAGTTGTGATGGGAGATAGGTTAGATATCTTGTAAACCATAACATTCATAGTTTCTAAGGTTTTTAATAACTTTATCCAGACAACAGCATTCTTATCATTATGCACTGGCTAGTAGACGTAGTAAGAATATGTGGAGAAGTGATAAACCGAATTGTCCTATTTTCAAATATGTAACTTCTATTTACATATAGATTTTGACTAGACACCTTGCAATAATTTTAACACGAAAAAATTACGTTGACTACATCCATTATAGAATATTTTTTTAATCTGTCACGCTAAACATCTTTCGCTGTGGTACAACAGCTATAAAAAGTATTCTGATTTCTAGAAGAAGACCGTTACTATGTTTATCTACACAGCCTATCATCGGGCAAGAACCTAGCGTTAACGTATAAGAATGCGATAAAATGTAAATAAAAATAAATAGACAAAACGCTTCCTTTTAACACTTGGGCGATAAAAAAGTAGAAAACTCAGTACCCTTGACACGGCCCGGGTAATATTACAAGCCTCGGTCTATTCATTGCTATGACATCTCAGTTCTCATGTACTCCCTAAAGAATATTATTTATCGCTACCACTTCAAAACCGTCGATTATTGGTCCGTTCTAGACGACGTAAAATGAAAACAAACAATCAACTATATTATTATGAATTAATAACATATTTCAATATCTTAAAAACAATGTACTTGAAATGTGCCTCGATAATCCTAACCAATACCGGTGCTTCGTGGTACATCCGGAGAATCGATCTCCATAGAGACCTAGAGATCCCTTCTATCTGGGCGTACGTAAAATCACTTACGATTAGTTATTTTGAAAAAGCTGCGAATCATCCCAGTCCATTAGTGGTATCCGCCGCAAACTATGAACCCGTAGCTAACGCTGCGCGTTATAAAAGACGTCCGCGATGCATTTTTACCGACCCTCCTGATTTAATCACGTCAGCGAACGATCAGTACCAGCCTGTCCCTCGAAACAGAGCGTGCTCATGCCCACGCCCGCGTAACCACAGATTACGCCGCCGTGGTCTGGGGGTTAATTTCGCTCCCGCACACCCGATTAGGCCTCCCACAGCAGTGGCTCAAGCCTAGGTTCGATCCCTCGGTAGGGAGCCCTTGAGTGCATTGCTTGCGCGATACGGTGACACACAAATATACATCACTGCTACAACACTACACGATCACCCCCACACACGTGCACGCCTACACACTTACACATGAAAGTGGAAGGGTTTACTTTTTTCCCTCATCGAACTGAAAAACTCTTAATTTTCCGATAATAAATATATGGAGTAGTTGTTGAGGCGTGTATGCTTGGTACACATATACGTTTCAACAACTCATACATATATGAATAGTTAGCTAGGTTAGCTAAGATAGGTCGCGATTTTGCATGCAACAGGCAACAGCCAAGCCGAGGTGTGCCGTGTACCCTTGAGCTGGTTGCCAAAATAAAATCGGCTGAGTGCCTTAAACGCTCGCCTTAGTAGTCCGGTGAAGCTGTTAAGACCTTGCTGGGTCAATAGCGTAGACATTTCGAAAAAAAAAAACCTAACCAATACTATAAATGCAAATATGAGTTTGTTTGTTACAATCTCAAGCCTTAACTACTCAGCCTATAATTATACAATTTTGTACACTTTTTAAAAATATTTCACTCAGTAAAAAGTACTCTTCTTGATTGATTGGTCATATCTATTTGAACGCGATCCTGTGGATAATATCGAGTGTTGTTAACGACTACGTCCGGTACCGCTACGACACACCCTAGAGGCGAGACTACAACGCCACCGGAACTTTACTAGTGCCAGCATATTAAAAATACATAGACTCTATACTTAAATAAGAACGATTATATACAATTGATGTATCACTTAAATAACTATAATTTGATACTAATATTACATTTCTATTACTAAATTATTTTGTGGAAATACGAGTAAATAGTAATTGCGTTGACTTCCACTGTTCGGCATATAAAATGCAAGATGTCGGTGATATCTAGGCATTCTTATGTAAAAAGTATTGTAAGGCGAAGCTCTGCCCAAATAAAGAGTGACAGTACCCACGACATTTTTATTACCATCGCTGACCGCATCTACTATACATTCCAACACGAGAGAATGGTATCACAACGGCGACCGTTATTATATTCTTTGTGCTTCAAATATTTCAATTCAATTTAAAAACTCTCCTTCACTTCCATTTAGATCTCAATTATTAATTGTTGATTTTGTTTTTCTTTACAAAAACTATTTCAAGATGGCCACTTAAACGTTTTATTTTCACGATCCTTTGACCTTTTGTAACTCGAAACCCTTTTCACAGAATTGATAGCGATTAATATATTCTATATATATGTATATGTATATATATGTTAGGTTCACAATCGAACCCAGTAGGTGGCGGTTGACTTTTAGTTTAAGATTTCTTTTATCATTAAGGCAGGACAACGTTCGCCGGGCACGCTAGTAGTAATATATTGCAGTATTATTGCTATTTGATTGCTCACGGATGTAATAATTTCAAATATTCAGGTTCCATTTAAAACCAGTACTATACTTAGGTATAACAAGTAATGTTTCCTTTAAGATTCTTTTTAACACTTGTTGCTTCAGCGCGACATAGAAAATAATTCAATTTAATACAAAGCTAAACTATTCTCTTTTAATAAAAAGCCTAAAAAATTACTTTAAATTATTTTTTAAAAATTGTACAAAAGAAAACTGCTTAACGCAATCTCTATCAACTCATTCAGACTTTTTACAATTTAATAACGCAGATTCTTATCCAGCCTCAGCCAAGTTTTATCGCCGACGAGATTTAAGGTTCTTTTCAATATATTTTTTTAATTTCATTTATATCTTAAATCGGCCAACTTGAATCACAATTTGCAATCACTAACGAAATAATGGAAATATTCAAAGATTCGTAACAATTTATAATTTATTTCTTAAATCATATTTACTTTGCGTTTCTAAACAGAATTTCGGTATTGCAAGTTTTATAAATTTATTTTATAAAGTTCGTTTATTTTGTTAATAAAAAGATAAGATTTCTTTAAGAGTAGGTACTGTCTCGTCAAAATTAAAGTAATTCACAGCTTATGCCTTTTATTACGAATATAATGAGGTGGTCGTAAATCACCTCTATCCGTAATATTTGTATAATGTGTTTTAATTACAAGTTCTTATAATACTATTATCACGAATATAATGTATCGATAAAACCACTCAAACTAGCGATCTTATTAGACTATGTCGTGTCAATATTCCGAATAAACTCTATCGTTCAGAGTCTACTCGGTGACCGTTCCGATCAGAGTCTATGATGTTACTGTTTTTGAACAAGTTCATGTTCCTTATTTAAAGGTCTCGCAGCTGTAATGGGCCGATACACGCGGTCTACGCGTGTGGCTCGCTTAAAGTCGAAATCAGCTCGACCGAGACCCCTAGGATGCGCACGTTTGAGAAATAAGGCACATGGATTCGTTATTTTGTCATTATTTCTCTAGACCGTGGCATTGACATAAATTTATTGCATCTTGCACAATTTAAAACAATACTTATCCCTAATAAATTATAAGACTATTCGTTCCTTATTGTCCATATAACTTATTGCTAACACTGTTTCTACAAACTAAAACAATATGTACTGCAACTAAAGGGTAATAAATCTACGCACTTTCACATCCTATTCCTATTCACTATTTAAAACTATTGAATGTCACTAAATGTCTTGCACATGGCTCGCTGCCCGTAACACCTTTACTACACAAAATTTTCTTAAGTAGTAATTATTTTCAAGTTGCTTATTTTTTAAGACGATGGTACACCTTATAGAAGTCATCTCTCACAAAATAACTGATCGAAAAGAAACCAAATTTTGTTGATATATATTAATTACACATTTATTACTATAAAAAATTAGATATGTTAATACAATTGAATCAAACTACACAACCCCCGAGGCAGTCTCCTTCGACCGCTGTATACCTCGTCCCTAGAACGAAGTTAAGATTGTAAATACATATGTACTCATTACCCAGCGAGGACGTACCCTCGCGTCAAATAACCGTGCGGACACGACCAAAGAGTAAACAGTGAAATGTAAACAGACGCGTCCGGGTCACTTATGTGTCCACACACTTTATTTTTACAGGACACTTGACGCTATAAAGTTTAACTACAAATAATAAATTTAGCAGTATCAGTGGTCACAATTTTATATACTTTGCTGGCATGATTTTTTTGAGATCGGTTATAGGTACATAGGACAACTGTAGAAGAAATGTAATATTAGATGGATGGCACACAATTTACATAAATAGTCTACATATTTTGTTAAGCCGCGGTATGTTGACGACCAAACATAAACTTAATACAACTGTTAATGACTACGACCGGTACCGCTACGATACACCCGAGAGGCTACAACGTCACCGGAACATTACTGGACTCGCCATATTAGAATTACATTATCGATATACATAAATAAGAACTATTATGTAGATTGACGTATCACTTAACAATAATTTGCTACTTTCTTTGTTTTACTAATTATATTGGGCAAATGTGAGTAAATAGCAATTGCTTTGACTTCCACAGTTCGGCATATAAAAAGCAAGATACCGTCGATCTACATGCACTTGTAGATGAAAGTTAGAGTAAAGTGAAGCTCTACCCATATATTATTGTTAGAAATAGAAACAATTATTGATTATAAAAAAAGGGGACTAGTCAATTTAGAATATAAACTGTTAAAAAATACATTCTAACAATTAATCACTTTTAAATAACCGACACGAGTTCGCACAGAGTTATTGCACGCTATGACGGCCACCTAAATAGTGTGTCAACATGGCAAGCACCGCCCCTTATTAAAGACCGTCGCAGTATAACTACCCGACATTTCTTTTATTTACAACAGTATATTATCCGACATTTTATTTATTTTCAACAATATTGTATTGGCAACTCTCTCTTTTTTCTCCTCGATTTACCACTAAGTGAGTACCTTAGTATGTCACAAGACACACGCTTATGTTACAAGGTACTCGCTTAGTTGTAACATAAGCGTGTGTGTTGTAACATACTAAATTTCTTGTAAACATATAAATATCCAATGTCATGATGTTTGTCCACGATGAACTCCGAAACTTCTTACCCGATCGTCATGAAAGTTGGCGTTTATGTATAATTTGGTCCAACAATTATTTTGATTAATGGCCTCAATATTTTTAAATTACACATTAAATTATTAGACATCAATGTTGATTATTGCTATTAATTGTAAGTTTCAAGAGATGGCGCTTTAAACCAGTTTGTTGAGAGAAAACCAACTGTTGTAGATATCCCATAGATGGTGTCACGTTTTATTTTATGGTGCACGTATTTTATTCAATTCAACATGTAATAACCGAGCGACAGCAACGCGTATCCGGGTCAGCTAGTATATAAACACAAAATTAAAAGTTCTTTTAACATCAATAACACTCGGCTACATAAACAATAAGGGAGCTGCACACATTGAGTAAATAGAAGGTTCCAGTGTGAAATTAAAAGATTCCTTAAATCAATTTCTAACAGATAATAAGTCATCAAACTTGTCACCTTAATTAGAGGGCTCGAAGCTCTGTTATATAAGTAACGAAGGGGCGTGTCTACAAGGTTCAACAACCTATATTCTATAAGTCGAATAAGAACTTAGCGTACGTGTCGACATGTAGATAACGTTCTAAGCTTAAAATTAATAGATAGAATAAAACATATAACATTAATTGATGTTTGATTGACTGATCTGATGTTAACTGACGATGTGCTCTAAGGTGGTAAACACTCTAAGCCTAGAGAGGACTAGCTCTCAAGTGCATTCGCTGGAACACGTCAACAGTTGTTTGGTGACAGTTTTCAATTTGAGGGTGGTAGCTAAAGACAGATGGACTTAGAAAAAACACCCTACCAATATCCTGCAGTTTTATTTACCTTCATCGGAAGCTAAACATAGTTGCTAGGATTCGAACCTACGTCATCGACGCGGTGTCCAACCATGTAATCAACTAAGTCATCATCGCTTTACCGTTGAATTGCTAGAAACTACCAATTCTAACGGTCGAATAGTTCAGGCAATTGAAGCAAGTAATTCAATATCTCTAATAGATTATAAATATATAGAAAATTTACTTATCGGAGTCACAGGATAAAGTGAGCATACACCGCGACGACTTTGCAGTAAGTAGCCTCACCTGTGATAACTAGCTATGATAGAAAATAATTTCCCTACGATGCAATAAATAATAAATAATATTTATCGGCTACAATTATTGTACTAATTAAGGCACAGCGCGCTCATCGAACTTTAACCATGTAGGATGGTAAGGTTCCCGTAATGACACAAACAGGTGGGCTTGGAGACACAATAGGGGGTATTGTGTGAGTTTACAAAATGATATATGAATATAGATAGAATATGATATATATAATGAATATAGGAGGCAAACGATCAGGAGGGTCACCTGTTGTTAAGCGATCACCGCCGTCCATAGACACTAGCAACCCCAGAGGAGTCGCAAGTGCGTTGCCAGCTTGTGTTTGAGGGAATGGGGAGAAAGGGAGAAGGGAAAGAAGAGGGGAGGGGAGGGGAGATGGGTCTCCGGTGTTCTCACTTACCGAACGAAACGCAACAATGCAAGCACTTTTTCTTCACGTCGGTTTTCTGTGAAAGGGTTGTTACCCCGGACGAGCCGACCCATTCATACTGAAACCAATAATAGCTTCAGCGTGGCTCTACCACCTACATATGTATTTGTAATTATTTCAGTGCAAAGTTATTTTTTGCACAAAACTGAAATAACAGGAGGAAGAATAATAAATGCTACATTACTGCATGCTGATGAATCGGTTTTTGGTCAGGCATTCCATTGATTATTGTGTATATTGAAGCATATTATACTTTGTTATTCTACTAAACAATAATTAAATAAACGCTCGAAAAGTCTAGAATAGAAGTAGGTTGAAACGGTTATCACACCATTTTAACTTATAAAACTAGAAGTAAGCGCTTCTACAAAACTGCTTAAGTAAACAACTTGATGCTGAGTTGGAAAATTTAAGAGAAAATATCTTGAGAATAAATTAGTAAGTATTTACATAGAATAAGAGCTATTAGGTATAATTTGAAATTATTGTGACTATAATGCTTATTTATTTCTATTAATTAATGTTGTATTGTTTCTTATTTGTTCATACAAACGTTGGACTGACAAAACCATGGTGCCTGTAGCCGCCACATACATGGTGATTACTCATCACAGTGCCTCTAGTTTACAGGGAAGTAACACAAATAAGCTGCCAGACTAAACGGTAGTCCGGTGAAGCTGTTAAGACTTTGCTGGGTTAATAGCGTAGTCAGTACAAAAAAAAAGCTAGACTAAACAATTTTCCTATAAGTTGTTTAGATATTCTGAAAATAAAATATCTCCTGACATGAAATAGATGATGTATTTATATCACATATATTATTATTTATCTAAAGCTCATACACATTAACCATAAAGGTTAGAACCAGAGATGCAAAATACATTTCGATATTAGGTACTATTCCACGAATCAATTAAAAGTCTATTTTCAAATTGAGTTATGAATGATCGGATCGTTGTAATGTATATATCAATTTTATTCAGCTTAAACATGAACAAGGGAACTCTATAACAGAATCCATAGTGTCAAAAAATGTATGCTTAACAAACATCAGTATTACTTTAGATATCTACGGTGCAGTAATCTATACATATAATAATAATATAAACCAAACGTGTCTGTCAAAATTGTTGCGTCTTGGAATCATTAAAAAATATATTTCAATCATTTTAGGAATGTCTGTCCGTCTGTCTATCCGTTTGCTTAAGTACGCATCAGTTTTCTTCATTCTTTTTTTTCTTTTGTAGTTATTAACGAGCTTTAGTCTTATTAATAAAAATAGTTGTTTTTCTCTTTAGTCCAATTTCGAGCATAAGCCGAGCAATCATGAATAAGGAAACTAAAATATTAGCTAGAAATATTCAAAGTTTAAAAAATAATCGCTAATTATGTATCGATAAATTTAAAACATTATATAGATTAAAAAAATTATATGTACTTTCATAGTCGACATCCCTAAAATGTACTTAATCAGATAAAACCCTCATCACTTTACATTTTGGCATCCGATGAATTCCTTCAAATTTTGGAAACTTTTGTCGTTTACTGATAGCATTATAACAGAGCCTTTTTAATTGAAGTCTATTTAATAGTTCAAAAAATATATTATCGCTTTGTTATCCGTAGTGGTAAAATGCGCACCGATTTAGGGAAGATACCTCTATTCTGATTAGGATATATTCTTGTTATATACATAGTCTTGCCATAGATACTAAAACAATACATATATAAATATATGGGAAATAACATTATTACTTTTACATGTGTTAGTTTAATACATAAATATAAAACAATTTAAAATATATAAAACTTATTCGAAGTGGTCTCCATTGGCTGCAAAATAGTCCTTTAAACATTGAGAACAGTTATCAATAGAAGCACGCACTCTTTCCATGGCAAAATTCTTTCGTATTAAGATCGGGACTAAACGATGGCCAGCCTTCAGCTAAGATGAAGTACGAAAAGTTTGTTTCAAACCAAGACTGCGTAGACCGAGCTTTATGACCCGGCGCCGAGTCTTACTGGAAAGACCATTATTGGTTATTGAACATGGTGTTGTTAAGAGGCTTCACTACCTTCTCAAAAATGGTATCTTGATACATTTGTGCCGATATTTTGATACATTTCTCACAAAAATATAGCTCAAAATCAAAATCAAAAATACTTTATTCAGTTTAGGCCCTAATAAGGCACTTATGAACGTCAAAAGCTACCACCGGTTCGGAAACAACCCAGTCATCGAGAAGAACCGGCAAGAAACTCGATCTGGTTTATCTTTTTAATATATATAATATTTAGACTATATTACATACATGACAGGATCGTTTTTAATGGATGCACTGAGATGAGTCAATTCCAGACATCACTATCGTTCACATACTGATCAACTCTATAATAGCCTTTTGTTACCAAAATCCGCTTGACATGGCGCTTAAATTCACAATCCGGCAAATCGATAATGTCCTTTGGAACTTTGTTATAGAACCGTGCACTATTTCCCAAAAAACTATTACTCGTTTTACTAAGTCTAAAACATGGGATAACTAGCTTGTCACGGTTCCTAGTATTTAGACTATGCCGGCCTTTTACGAAATCCAGGTTATCAAGGTTCTTTCGGACATACATTAAATTATCAAGAATGTATTGGGAAGGCAGAGTTAAGATACCGAATTCCTTGAACTTAGTCTTTAAGGATTCACGAAGTCCCATATTGTAAATTGCTCTAACTGCTTAATAGTTTCAATAAACAAATTCTGAAATATTACCACTCGCACCATAATTAATATGAAAATTCAAAAGAGAACACATTTATTTCATTGTTATTTATTTATATTTATTATTATACAAAATACTGATTATAAATATGACATTAATTTGTCTGTGTTTGTGTTTGTGTTGTGTTTGCTGGGTTTATTTGAAAGGCTGATATTTTGTACACTCGAAGTATAAGTAAATTCAGAATTAATAGCATATTAAAAATGCTATTTATATTTTTAGAAATCTTAAAATATGAGTAAAATTAAAATGATGAGATGCAAATAAGGACTGTGTAATAAACGTGTGTAAAGCTGTAGACAAATTTGGTACAGAATAAAACATACATATATGAACGACAATACATTATATAAAATAATCATGAATGTTTCAAACTCAAAAAACTCAAGTAACGAACGCAATAAAACACCTTTCGCATGAAGAATCTCTGTAAAATCACGTTCTCTTCAAACGCAAATCAAAAATAACAAGTTCGAGATTAAGTAGTACCTTCCTCGATCCACTACCATCGGTTTTCGTTTACAAAAAAAAACTTATCTTTGCTTTTACTGTTTTGCAGGTATTGTTTTCTACAAGTAAATCTTGTATTTATTATTACTATTATTATTTACTAAACTATTTTTTTCTATTATGCACGAATTATATTATTTTATACGTATTATAAAATCATCAATTTAGACGATCGTCTATTACTCTTTTAAGCAAAAACTGCTAAACAGGTATTAATTACATTAATATGGCTTATATACTAATAGAATATATAGATTATAAGAATACCAAAATAAGCCATTTAAGGTTCTATTTTCAATCAAACTCGAACATATGTCATTCGAGGACAAGAGGTAACACGAAATACAAAGAAATTCCATAGCGACCCGAGACAAATAGAGGCCATTTTTATTTTCTTATGGAAATTAAACGTACCCGAGGGCCGGTTAATATTGTTTCGGCTTACGAAACGCATTTCAGAGATATCTCGCTTTATTTGACACTTCCAAGGGGAGCGATTTTTTTTTATAAATCCATTTTATTTACCGCTGACGAATCTTGTTTACATTATTATTTTATTCAAATTAACTTCATTGTTTATTTAATAGGATCTTTTCAGATTTCACAAGTATCTACAACTATATCGAATTTTCAAAATTGCTAATCATTTATACTATGTTGATAAATTAAATGAAAAAAATACATTTCAAAAACAAGATCGTGAAAGGTAATACTTCCTTCGTGTTTTAGGTGTGTTAGGTGTTAGGTGTGTAATTGATCACGTCGGGGTCACCAATTTAGGTGTGCTGTGTATATTTATAGATGTATATATTGTGAGCCCGGTTGTATCAATAAAAGTCCGTATTTTCGAATAATCAGTTTATATTAATTTCACCAGTCAAGGATATTACTAAATACATATAATTACGGATTTACCCAATACACGTACACTTGCCTATACGGCTACAACCGGACTAGTTACACATGAACATTTTATATTGCAACGGGAAACGATGAGTGGACTTTGTCCCCTACATACCTATAGCGTGCACTCTATAGATATGCAAGTGTGTCCCTACAGTGTGAATATAAACATGTTTTTTTTTTTCATTTTAACCATTATTAGCTCACAAATAATCTATCCTATTCATATTATAAAATTGGAGTATTTGTTTATTTAATTAAACGCGGTAATCTTAAGAAATACCCTGGTCTGATTTGAAAAAATCTTTCATTTATCGAGGAAGGGCTATTATATAAGACTACGACCAGTAGAAACGGAGCACCAATGAAGAATGTTTCAAAATCGTTTTTTTTTTTTCCTTTTGAGACCTTTCGCTGCGTTAGTCCAAAGTAAATATTCCACGCGGACAAAGTCGTGGAAACAGCTAGTATATAGTGTAATAATATTAGCGAGTTGAAACAGTATATATATTGGTTCGACTGTTAAGGTGAATGTGTGATTTGACTAGAATAGATAAAATTAAGAATGAGTATATATGTCAGTGACAGAGAAGTTGAGGAGTATAGCATGGTACGGGCATATCATACGGAGAGATTAAAATCATGTAACAATAATGTTATCAGTATAATGGTGGACAGATATAGAAGTAGAGGAAGACCGAAAAGATATGGATGGATTGTGTGACAAATGATATGTGTATAAAAAGTGTGAATACATGACATCTGACAGAGGAGAGTGGAAATCAAAACATGTGGCGGCACTAATTAGGTGGGATAATGATAAAAAGATGATGATGAAATTGTTTATATATTATTAGCAGAATCAATTAAATCAAATAAAAAAATAATAATGAAAACGTTTTAATTTCGATCAGCCGATTCAGCCACATACTATTGAACACAACTAGATATCGCACTCGATACGGATGAGCCGACGCTCCGCACGAGAATGAACCATATGCACATTTCGCCACACCCCTCATAGGACAGCTCCACCGATATGTCAGGTCAGGTCGAAACAAACTCCTCAGACACGTCGGAACATGTCGAGTCCAGTCCACCAAGAACAAACAAAAACACCGTTAGCAAATGCAGAAATAGAACACAATTATAGTCACCACGAACTATTGCTCGTACGCATTGCATCATTTTTCCAGCACTATTCAAATGAGCTCAAACTAGTAAACACACTATTCTAGCATCAGCTATAGCATCTGTGACTTAGGTACATAATGAGAGGGCTGATGTTGCGACGATAGAGTATAGGAAGTATGTTTGTATGGGAATTTCATGGTTTTGTTTTTCGAAATGACTACGCTATTGACCCAGCAAGGTCTTAACAGCTTGACCGAACTATTAAGGCGAGCGCTTAAGGCACTCAGCCGATTTTATTTTGGCAACCAGCTCAAGGGTCCACGGCACACCTCGGCTTGGCTGTTGCCTGTTGCATGCAAAATCGCGACTTATCTTAGCTAACCCAGCTAACTATTCATATATGTATGAGTTTTTGAAACGTATGTGTACCAAGCATACACGCCTCAACAACTCCTCCATATATTTATTATCGGAAAAGTGAGAGTTTTTCAGTTTGATAAGGGGAAAAAGTAAACCCTTCCACTTTCATGTGTAAGCGTGTAGGCGTGCACGTGTGTGGGGGCGATCGTGTAGTGTTATAGCAGTGATGTATATTTGTGTGTCACCGTATCGCGCAAGCAACGCACTCAAGGGCTCCCTACCGAGGGATCGAACCTAGGCTTGAGCCGCTGCCGTGGGAGGCCTAATCGGGAAGTGGAATTTCATGGTCTTCGGATAAAACTATTGGTCGTAAATTAATAAGTATTTGTACGACAATGTACCTGTGAAATTAAGATGAAAGTTATTCTTTTTATATATATGGAAACTAAAAAGTAGTATAAAACAGTTGTGTGGAAATGAGATATAATTAATGGGTTTTGGTATATTAAGTAGCCGAGTCATAAACCTTGTTCTCTAATATACATTATCTGTATATATATATATATATATGCATCATCATCAATCTGTAAGCGACCCACTGCAAGGCCATAGACCTCTTAACGAAAGAAAGTAAGGGCATAATCAACACGCCAGTCCACGATTTATTGGTTATTTCAAACGCTGACAAATTCACAGTTCTATGTTTTCTCACATACAGTAACACTACAAGAACAATTCTCAGTTTAAGGTTTCCTCACGAAGTTTTCCTTCACTTCCAGCCGATAATGTTGCCAATTTAGATTAGTTAGTTCGGTAATTCAATAAAGTATGCCGAAAAATTCGTCAGTACATGCCCGGGGTTCGAACCTGCGGACATCAAATTGATATACCACCGATAACACCACTAGACAACCACGAGTTCAATAAATAAACCTTTTAAATAATCCAATTTAAATGAATTATTCAAATTAGTAGGTGGTAGAGCCCCGCTGAAGCTATTTTTGGTTTCAGCATGAATGGGTCGGCTCCCCCGCGGTAGTACCACCCCTCTCACAGATAACCGACGTGAAATAACAGTGCTTGCATTGTTGTGTTTCGTTCGGTCAGTGAGAGAGCCGGAGGCCCACGTCCCTTCCTCTTTCCTTCTTTCCCTTTCCTACCCCTCCCGCTTCTCCCATATACAGGCTGGCAACGCACTTGCGACGTCCCTGATGTCGCTAGTGTCTATGGACGGTGGTGATCACTTAACATCACGTGACCCACCAGTTCGTTTGCCTCCTTTGATATTAAAAAAAAATAATTATAAAATGAATCCGTTACGAAAATGTAACTTATCTAAGCTTCTTTTGATAACTGTATTGGGGATGCTTTCCACAGTCTAGCTCAAATTTCATTATCTAGTGAAGAACAATGATACACAACAACAATACAAATCGAGAAACCATTCAGATAGAACAATATTGTAAACCACAATATTGTCTATAATTACCGTAGACCGGGGTTCGAATTCCGATGTCTGTAACGATGTTGTTCGATTCCAACCCTCCGTTTATATCATTGTGCTAGGGGTGGAGGGGGCAGGCAGCCGCCCCCACACCCTCCGGCATTATTGTATTGTGTTAGTGCACAAGATGGCTCTGATATAAGTCCGGTTTTATTGTTAGTTTATCGACGAGAAATTAGCGATGTATAATAAACGTCAAGGACGCTAGCATTGTAAAAAATAGTATACTACTATATTTTGTAAAAATTAAAAAAGTCTACTACATATAATAAAAACAGATGGAAATTTGATGGTAAGCCAATTCATATTTTTCGTTATTATGTATTTAAATTCTTATTTTGACCTCTTATTGATATTGTGAACGTATATACTTATCCTAGATAATACATATATTTTAAAAATAATAAATGTGTCATTATACTTATTAGTCATTTTCGTGCTCCGTTCTTCCAATCACCTATAATCGTAATTCCATTTCAAGACAGAATAATGAATAGTTATAAATTAATTGGCTTTAGAATACATGGAGATCATTAATGTGTGCATTAATAATGCTGATGAGATGGAGTTGATTATAAGCATTCAATAGTGTAATCTTATGAATACCTTGTTTGCAAATAAGTCTCAGAGTCGGTGTTATTAGAAATGGTATCATTTACGACATACGCCAAGACTGCATACATGTTCTGTGCTGTTAAATGACACATTCATTACTAATTACATTGCTTTGTAACGTTTCGCATAGTGTTATGTATACAACATCATATATTTAGATTAGTTTGAAATTAAATATTCATAGGAAATTGTATTCTTAGTGTTTGAACCACGCTATAACCAGGTAAACATAATACAGTACTAATAACTCATTGTTTACTAATTCTAAACTATCCTCATACTTGTAGTAGCTAGTACCAAGAGTATTTTATTGTCAACTATCTGACCCGTGCAACTTTGTTTGCTTTCTTTTCTCGAACTGACTACGTTACTGACCTAACATGGTCTTAACAGCTTCACCGGACTACTAAAGCGAGCGCTTTAGGCACTCAGCCGACTTTGTTTTGGCAACTAGCTCAATGGTGCACGGCATACCTCGGCTTGGCTGTTGCCTGTAGCATGTAAAACCGCGACCTATCTTAGCTAACCTAGTTAACTATTCATATATCTATGAGTAGTTGAACCGTATATGTGTATCAAGCATACACGCCTCAAAAACTCCTCCATATATTTATTGTCGTAAAATTTGGAGTTTTTTCAGTTCGATAAGGGAATAAAAAAAGTAAAAGTAAACCCTTTCACTTTAATGTGTAAGCGTGTAGGCGTGCATATGTGTGTGGGTGATTGTGTAGTGTTGTAGCAGTGATGTATATTTTGTGTCACCGTATCGCGCAAGCAACGCACTCAAGGGCTCCCTACCGAGGGATCGAACCTAGACTTGAGTTGCTGCCGAGGAAAACTTCGTTTGCACCAAATCGGTTATTACCGGTTCCAATTGTATTTAAGAGTAAATGATCTTAATAAACCTAAAACCCGATTGCAGCGATATTTAGAATTTCCAATTGTGAAACCTAACTGTCCAGGGATTCACTCAAACATATACCCCGTTTGTATGTGAGAAATCTTTTAAAATAAGTCTAGAAGCCGTTGGCAGCATCATCTACCGGATCCCATTAAGATAAAAACTAACCTACATATATTGCCGATAAATGTATTCCCAGTATCCCCTGTAACTTCATCGCTTAACATACTGTAAAAAGTAAACATTATCTACATTTTTTTTTGTCAGACTGATTACGCTATTGATATGACAAGGCCTTAACAGCTTCACCGGACTACAAAACATTAGATTTTCATTTTCATTTAATTATTTGTTTTGTAATCATTTGTAAAGTATACGTGGATCTGCATTCTAACTTAATTTTGTCAAATTTATTTTACTTTTGACATATAAACTACCTTCTCGACTAAGATGTTGACATTGGGATAATATACCTATCTAACAGTCAAGAAATTGTCATTATCGTATCAATAATACCAAGGATTGCCTGAAAACTAAACTTTACCTCTCTTTATAATCATCATTACATAGTATATAACAAAACTCCCTACTACGTCTGTTTGTCTGTTCGCGATAAACTCAAAAGGTATTAACCGGATTATCATGCGGTTTTGACCAGTCGATAGAGTGATTTATTTGGAATGTTTTAGTATATAATTTTTCAAGGATTTTTATAATAACTAGTGGGCGCCCAGTGGTCGACATTCGACCATAGTTAATAAATTTTTTAAAGTCAGTCTGAACTTTATGAGAGTTCTTTTGTCAAAGGATATACTTCTATAATCAAAGGTTTTCATAATGGCTACTCGGTTATTTGCTATTTGCCATGATCTTTATTATATGATCATTAAAAAAAATCTTTGTGTAAATGAAAATAAAATTAATTATAAATTGGAAACAAAAACCACGTGGTAAAGCCCAAATTTTAACCAAACATAATTTTACGAAAATAAAGAAATTTATCGCAACCCATGACACAATTTTCAATTAATTTTACGCGACACCGTGGGTGGGTGATATTTCTGGGTGATATTGAATTAAAAGTAGTCCGTTCATTATGAGAAATACCTCTAGTATTAGTGTAAATATAACATAGTATGGTAATTACAAACACCTAAAGTTATTATTTTAATCGTTGATTCACAAACATGAACACAATTACTTCAAGACAACAATATATAAAGAAAAAAATCTATCAAATATCGAAACAACACACGTACTGACAGAACTCTAATTGAGATTCATCTCCTACAATACAATGTAACTATTATATAATTTTTTTATGTCATAGGAGGCTGAGTAGGGGGGAGGAGGAGCATAGGGTAGGACGCCGCTAGCTCGCCTACTTGTTTTAAGTAGGCAATACTAGGGGCCAGGTAGGGACGTAGGAGTAGGATAGGTTAGGTAGGGTGGGGGGATTTGGGGAAGGAAGTGGTTAGATGTAGGCTAGCCTAGGCCAGAGGGGCGTTTAGGGAGGCCGTGGTGAACGAGGAGTAAACCTCGTAAGAAAATCAATGGTCGGGCGGTGGCGAAGGGGTTTATAACCTTTCCACTACTACCTGAACCCAGGAGGTAACGTGCGGGGGCCCTGACCCTCTATTGCACGGGTTCGGCAAGCTGCTAGGCAGTCTTGCAACTGTACTGCCTCAGCAGAGTGTGGCGTGGGAAACGCCTGCCACCGGGAGTGTAGCGGAGATTGCTCACGCAACCCCGAGACATCCCCATAGTGTGGCGTAGGTTGTCGTAAAAAAATAAAATGTCATAGAAGACAATCGAGGAGGTGGGTCACCTGACGATAAGTGATCACCATTGTCCATAGACACTTACAACATCAGGGGAGCCGCAAGTGCGTTGCCAGTCTGTGTGGGGGAAGGGGGAGGTGGGAGAATAGAGGGAGATAAGAGGGGAGAGGATAGGGAAAGCGCGATGGGACCCCAGCGCTCTCACTAACCGCACTAAACGCAACAATACAAGCACTGTTAGTACAAGTCGGTTTTCTGTGAGAGGGTGGTACTACCCCAGCCAAGTCGATTCATTCATGCTCAAACTAGTAATATCTTTAGCGTGGATCTACCACCAACAGGTTTAAGTTTTAGAAAAAAATCTTGGCACCTTTGTTTAGCAAATACATTTTTACACAATAAATAAATGTAGCATCTAAGTGACAGTTTCGTTTACATATATTTATCATATGTGGTCGATAATTTCACATAGAAACATCATGTTGCTGTAGCGCATTTATAACGTACTGCACATTGTATGTCCATTATTATACGGACCGAGTGAAGACTTCGGTTCGGAACCCAATGATATTTATTTTGTTACTTGTTTTTTTTTTAAGTAGCATAGGGAGATGAAATATGTCTTAAATTTTAGCTAATCTGTCTGCTACATATAGCACAAAGAAAATTTACCAAAATCCGTCAAGAATCTCATTAACTACACATTTTTGTCTTTCGTCCGTTATCCTGGGCAACCCCTTGCGTTGTATGGGACAAGAAGTATCCTAGACGTAAGCTTGTAATATTAGTTATCCTTGCGTCAAGTTTCGTCAAAATTGGTTCAGTACTTTCAGAGTAATACGTGTTCAAATTCTAGAATTTAATCAGTTATCCTGGAGAACCTTTGTATTTAATGAGACAAAAAGTATCCTAGTTGTAATCTTGTAATATTAGTTATCACTGTGTTAAAATTCATGAAAATTGGTTCAGTACTTTCACAGTGATACGCGTTCACAGGGATAGACAGACAGATAGACAAAGATTATTTTTCGATTGTATATCGATAACATAGTCTACCCCAATTATAATTTTCAAGAAAAATGTAATGTACAGATTTGGCCTTGTCGTAGTTTTATTACAGTACTAGTTGACCCGTGCAACTTCGTCTGCACCAAATCGGTTATCACTGGTTTCAATTGTATTTTAATACGTAAAAACTTATAATAAACCTAAAACTCGATTGCAGCCACACCTACGATTTCCAATTGTGAATCCAAACTGTCAAGAGACTGTTACAAGGGGCAAATATTTTATGTAGGGATTTGGCCTTGTTAAAGTTTTATTACAGTATAGAAGATTAAAATAATTTATTCAATTTAAGCTATGAGGCACCTTGCTTATGAACGTCAAAGCTATCACCGATTTGGGAAACAACCCAGTTATCGAGAAGCACCGGCAACATACGCAATCGGATTTATCTTATCATAATACATATATTTACAAACACAGATAGTTTCATTGTTTCCGGTGGATGCACAGAAAGGAGCGTCATTTCCAGACGTTACCATTGTTCATATATTCAGCCACCCTATAATAGCCTTTAGATATTAAAAACCCGCTTGACCTACTGTTTAAACTCACTCCGTCAAATTGGTAATGTGCTTTAGGACTGTGTTATAAAACCTAACAATATTCCCTAAAGAAATGTGATTAGTTTTATTGAGCCTGAAACGTGGACAACATCACTATTGGCTGTTTACTACTGCCCTTTCTTTATATCATAGGAGGCAAACAAACAGACGGGTCACCTGATGCTAAGTGATCACCATCGTCCATAGACACTTGCAACACCAGGGGAGTCGCAAGAGCGTTGCTAACCTATGTTTGACAGAGAAGAGGGTAAGAGGTATATTGAATAATAATAAAAGTCATACAATAGAATTATATATGGATGCGCGACCGTGCTGCCATCTATCAGTTAATTTGGAACTTAATAACATAGGAAATATTATTAGGAAATATTTGTTTTAAAGTAAATAAAATATAGAAAAGCACGAACTATGATAAGTAATGAATTAAATTAATTATGATTCACCAGAAGTTTTGGTTATATTTATTTATTACATATATATCCCAGAATCTATAAAATGTATGTATTTTTGTACGTAAATAAAATTTAAATAGATACTTGTAAAATAAATTTCATAAGAAATTTATAAATAAGTGTCTAGACATTATTTTTATGATGTTAAAAACTTCAAAGAATCTGTAAAGCGGTGCTTAGTGGGGTTGTCATGGTGTGGACTACATTGTGTGAACAATAGTGACGTCTCGAAGTAACAAGTTTCTGTACAGGTTTTACAAATTATAATTATTATATAGAAAATTCACATTGTGAAGTATTTAAAATGTCCATTTATGTACGTGAATAAGATATTGTTATTAAGTGACATATATCAGTTTCAAACAGACGAAGTCTCGAGTGGCCTCTAGTATTTTATGTATAAAAAAAACTTGAAACATTTTAAATTTTGAAACCCCTGAACTGCATACTCGCGTCTAAACTAAATAGATACTGACTACACGGTATTGTAATTTTATATAATATATTTACTAGCTGTGCCCGCGACTTCGTCCATGTAGAACTTAATGCAAAAACAGTTTTTCGTTTACTGTGCCTAATATATTACTTAAACATTATATAATATCCTGTTTTTGTAAAAGATTCAATCGCATTTACTTGCCCAGTCTTTTCGCGTACTTAACTGGAGCCGTTTTTCAAATTACAACAACTTTTGATAGAATGAATCGATTTGGATATATTAAAATTTTATTGTGAACATAGAACTTCAACAGTGATGTGCCTATGTCAAACAAACAAACAGACAAACAGGTAGACATTTCTAAAAATTACAAATATAATCTATTACTTATTCCTAAAGTATATATACGTTACATTTAGATTCTTACTAGATGTATATAAACTAGGTGTACTGTGCAACTTCGTCTACACCAAATCGGTTATTACCGGTTTCAAGCGAAAAAATCTTAAAATCCTTAAAGCCCAATTGCAGCGACACCAACCGCTTCCAATTATGAATCTAAACTATTCAGGGACTCACTCAACATATACCCACTTGGTATGTGAGAAATCTTTTTAAAATAAGCCTAGAACCCGTTACATATTTTAGTGACAGTTTCGTTTACGTAGATTTTTCAACTTTATCGACATAATATTATTGAAGTCAACTTTCTTTACAATCGTTATGGTTTGAAAATCAACAAAAAGAAAATGATTCATGATAAAAAGACTAACACATACATCAACAAAATGTAGACTATTAGATTTTAAAGTTCAAACTTAACTGATTGATAATTTCCGACAGAAACATCATGTCGCCGTAGCGCAATCATAACATATTATACGTGTCGCATTATACGGACCGACGAAGACGTTGGTTCGGAACTCAACGGTAATTAATTTGTGTTTTTAAGAAGGACAGGGAGATGAAATATAGTTTAATTTTTTAGTTAAGCTGTCTTCTATACTTAGCACACAGAAAATTTCCCAAAATCCGCCAAGAATTTCATGAACTACATTTTTTTCACTTTCGTCAATTATCCTGGAGAACCCTTTGCGTTTTAAACAACAAAAAGTATCTTAGGTGTAACTTTTTTTTTATTGAAGCACGACAAAGTGACTGCACAATGCCTGATGTTAAGCGTAGTACAATCCAGAAACATCGGCAACCACTGATAGACAGATTATCCATCGCCGGTCGCCGCTGTCATGCCGGCCATAATGACGAAAGTCACCCAGTACTGGATATGCACAAGCTGATCCCGAAACGCGACATGCAGAAGCGAGTCACTATGATAGGCTTTTTTGCCATATACATGGTGGTTGCGACCCAGTCGGGCTGTAAAACCCTACCACCCCGCTATCGCCATTGCCTCGTTCGTTGATCAGCAGGGTGCACCACGTGCAGGTGAGGTTGGCTTGGGTGTCTCAAGTCTTACGATGTTACTCGACACCCCTTACACCCCCTCTTTATAATATTAGTTGTCACTGCGTCAATTTTCGTCAAAATTGGTTCAATATTTTCTGCGTGATACTTGTTCACAGGGACAGACAGAAAGACAAAAATTGTAAAAGGATTATTTTTGTCTTCTATATTCATAATAAAACCTATCGCGATTATAATTTTCGAAAAATATTTAATATACAGATATGGCCTTGTTATAGTTTTATTGTATGTATAGATAAGGAAAAATTATAATAATATGTAGGGAATTTAATAAGTTCCGATAGCGTAAGATCATAGAAATACTTTAAAAAAGTTATGTTGGAATAAATCAAACGTTACAGACACAAATCATAAAAACGAGGATCGCATACGTCATCTGTAATTGAGTGTCAGGGGGGCGAGCGCTGTCTATATTTCAAGATTTAACTCTTCAGGCAACATACAAACCATGCCCTCTACCGTTTCCAAGCCGTATACAAATCAATTAAATTAATTTGTACAATTTCTAGAGATAAAATCCCGCCATTATCACTATATATTATAAACTAAAGTCCTTTGTCACGTCTGTCTGTCTGTTTGCAATAAACTTAAAAAACTACTTAACGGAATTTTATGCAGTTTTCAACCATAGATAAAGTGATTCATAAGGATAATTTAGGTAATCAGGCCGAGATAACATCCACTGGGTCCGCCAGTTTTTTTATGACATACTTCATGTACTGTAAAGTAAAAGTGGAAACAGAAAATACGAGATATCACACCTGATTTGCTGATAAATACAGACAGAAAGTCAACTCATTCCCTTCCACTACCCTCCAGTCAGTCGGGTACTTCTCGCTCCCTCCAAAAGGTGGGGGCGGGAAAACGGCCTCAGGGGAACCCCTTTTACCGTGGCTTCACTCTCCCCTCGCTTCAACAGGGGTGTCTTTGTTCTCGGAGGGTGCCTCGCTTGCGCGTCGCTCCCTCCTGGGTAATGTTTGCGATACTGGTCTCGCGTTCTCCCTGGTCATTCTCGCGTTCTTCGGCGTCTAGTAGGTCTATGACCGCTCTTGCCAGCAGTGGTGCGTAGTGCTCAGCCACTGCCTCGAGTTCCTCTCTTGTCTTGGCATTCTTTTTCTTGGCGTAGCTTTCTCTAGCCAGCTCATCACGTCGTTTCTTGGCCTCCAGTACTGAGAGCTCAGTGTTTGCCTCTGGCTCATCCGTGCTGCTCTGCCGGCCGATTGATGGCGAGCGCGGCCTCTCCTGCTCTATTGGGCAGGCTTCGGGTTTGCGTGGGCGTCTTTGTCTTCTTCTAGGCCTTTTCTTGGCGCTAGCGCCTCTCGGGGGCGGGTCGTTGGCGGAGGCCATCAAGGACGCCCCCGCACTCTCTAGGGTTGTCTCGGTTGCCGGCCTGCGTCTTCTGGGTCCAGATGTTCTGGACACGGTCCCGGCTCGGAGATTCCTCAGCTCCTGCTTGAAGACAGGGCAGTTTTTTCGGTTGTTGGCGGAGTGGGCGCCCCCGCAGTTAGCGCAGGTTGCCGGCTCCTCCTTAGGGCGGTCACATTGTCGGGCGGGGTGTGGCCCTCCGCACCGGACGTAGGTGATTCTCCTGTGACATTGAAGGGAAGAGTGCCTGAACTGTTGGCAGCGGAAACACTGCGCCAGTCGGCGCTCCCCCCTCCAGGCTTCAATCTGGATGGCCGGCATGCACATCAGTGTGGTCGTCTGGTATATAGCGGGTATCAACCCGGGCGTCCTTTTCAGCACGGCGTGGTAGATGCACCCGGGTCTACCTCGGCGGCCGTTAATCTCGCGGGCGTACTCTGCCACGAAGCCCTCTTTGTGGAGGGCCCCAATGACATCTTCGGGGCTTATCCCTCTTGGGAGGCCGCGGATCGCGACCTTGAGGCCTTGCTGCGAGGGGGGAGTGTATGTGAACCAGCTGGCCCCCTCGAGCTCTTCGATGAACGCAGTAACATGATGCTCCTCGACGTCTTTCTGGATGAAACGGACTCCATTCCCGTAAGCGCGGACGTTGGGCCCGCGCCCCAACCGCGCCGCCAATTGTGGGAGTAGCTTAGCCCAGTCGTGAGAGCTCTCGACCACTATCGCCGGATAATGTGGGCCTTTCGCGTCGGGTGAGATAGGCGATTCTAGTACCGGCGCGGCGCCAGCACTGTCGTGCGCGGGCTGCGGATTAGGGTTCCGCGGGCGCGTTACCGGTTTCTCGTGCGGATCGCGCGCAGGTGACGCTGCGGTCGACGCATACGAAGGCTGCCCGTGGGCAACCTTTCGCGGCGGAGCGGGGGCGGGTGCGGGTGCGCGCACCGGCGCCGCTGGGGTTTCGGGCTTCTCGCGAGGTTGTGAGGGCTGAGCGAGTGGCTTGTTGCAGGCTTTCTTCTCAGGCGAAGGCTGGGCATCCGGTGATGTAGGCGATGCTGGCGCGCGTTCGGACACGGACACGGGCCCTGCATCGGGTTCGCTGCGCTTGCGGCGCAGCGCTCGACCGAGCGGGCTGTTCGGCGCGTCGGAATACGCGGGTGGCGCGAGCTTCCCGTGGGCTGCGCTAGCGAGCACGACGGCGTCGGTCGCGGCGGGCAGTCTCCCCTCAGCAGCGGCTTCCTGGACGCGCAAGAACAGCGCCATCCAGCGAAGCGTCCCCTGCGACAGAGCCCCAGCTAAAATTAGCTGGGCGAGAGTGAGGATATCACTCTCGTACACTTCCGTCGCAGCGGACGCCCCACCGGCCAGCAGCTGACGCGCATCCGGAGTCGGCGTTCGAAGAGCAGGCACTGAGGTGCGGAGTCCAGTGGGCGAAGCGGTGGTCTATGTTGATGAGGCGGCGGGATTCGTAGGCTGGCTAGGGGTCGTCGGGTGGCGGTCTGGTTGGCCCTGAAAAGGGCCTTTTGTGAATCGTCGGCTCGACGCAAGAGGCGGAGCGCACGAGGGGGCGCTTGACTTGCGCATCGTCGCGTAGGTGGGAGCACGGGCTTGCGGACGACCTCGCACGTGGTGACGACGGAGCCGTCCACTACCCTCGCGGTTCCCCATGCTATATATACAGTTACAGTACTGTATAATCGTTTTGTTAGTACTGCGAGCTGGCACATTTGCCATAGAAATAAATATAATAGAAAAAATGTGACATTAAAAGGCAATAAAATGAATATTGCTCCTGAAACAATTTCGAGTATTTTATTTAAAGTACAAAAGTATCGCCGATAGATTCCTTGTAAATCGTAGAAGTAGGTTAATACGTCATAACCCGTGGCGAGGAAGCACGGAATAGCCACAGCTTCTACATGAGGTGTTGGAGAGCCTTGTCCCTCCACGAGAAGATGATCCCCGTACTAACATCAACGGGCGATCTGAGCGCGTGACCAGGGCGTCGGAGCTTGCTTCCGTCACCCCGGTTCCCTGGTCCACAAACATGCGCCTTGCGGCAATGGAGTTTTAGCCGGTAGGAGTCCGGCATAACCCCCTCATTGTCCCCCGACAGTGGGGGGGTATCCGATGTAGGATTTCTCCACTTTAAAAAAAAAAAAAGGTTAATACGTCATACTTCATTGCAAATAGAGTTTTTAATGTATGTAGTCAGGTGAAGCTGTGAAGGCCTAGTAAGGCCAATAGCGTAGTCAGTTCGAGAAAAAAAAAAGTTTTTAATGTTCAGTTCACAAACAAAGAAATTCGCTAATTTTCTAATAACAAAAAATTAAACGAATGAATTTACAAAAGTACAATTAAAGATAATTCTTGTAAGCTTTGGTTACATTCTGGAAAATACACGGTATTTGTTGAGAATTTATTTCTGAACACTAAAGAAATATCTTTTACTTTCAAGAATTCTCTAGAAATAATAGGAACGAACGAATAAATAAAGCAAGTAACTCCTCAACGAGCAGGTATCTGTTTGTAAATATTGAAGCCTTTGTTATATTTTATTCGATATAAGAGCTCACAATGAACTACTCTAGGAAGAGGATTAGTGACCATAGAGCAACTGTACAGACCATTCTATATATAATATGTAGTCAATTTATTCTACTTAGGCTTTTAAAGTAAACAATACATTTATTTTGATTTATTTAAAATGGCTTTCCATTGCCTGTAAGCGTAGTTTATTACTTACATAGATACACTGAAGTTCATCGAATGTTGTAAATTCACTAAACAATTGGTGAAACAATTCTGTTCCGGTTTAAGACCGCCAAACGTGGAAAACAGGAGTACGGTCCAAAAATATTTATACAATGCTAACACACAGCTGTTTCACTAACGCAAATAGAAAACGGAAAAATGTATGGAGATGACATATCTGAGAGCTATATCACGTTATTTACGTGATAAAATCACGTTAGCAACTTGGTTAGGCCCCCAGGATCTTTTTTTTTTATACTTTATTTTTGGCAATCAATCTTTCAGATTATTACTGCCATTGTCGAGTAATCAATAATATTACAAGCGTCGTACGATCATTACAATATCAAGCGTCATATCAATCAATATTCTAACAAGATGGTGGATCTCTTGTTAGAACCCTCCAGGGAGTTTTTGTGGCACCTCAGAATTTCATGCTCCGTGGTATTATTTTCCATTCACTTCACTTATGCACAATAAACTAACCATATTACATAAAACACCACCAACTTTACAGAATATAGAGTCAAGAAACACAAGATTATGAATAAAATATAAAATCCACTACATGACAGACTGAAATCCCGCCAAAAACTCCGCCAGGATCTTTAACTATTTATTTTTATCTTATAACTAACTAGCCTCTGCCCGCGACTTCGTTCGCATTTTAAAAATGAAAAAACATCCCTATTTTGAAACATTTTTCATCTGTGCTCCGCTCCTATTGGTCTTAGCGTGATATGTAGTCTATAACCATTCTCGATGAATGAGCTATATAACACTGAAAGAATTATTCAAATCGGATCTGTAGTTCCTGAGATTACCCCCTACAACGTCACAACATCACAACGTCACAAACTCACAAACTTTACCTCTTTATAATATTAGTATTAATATAATAACTCATCACGTTTCTTTATAGCTCCATTAGCATATAACAAGTAATAAATACTCCAGCAAAAACGTCATTCTGTAACCACAGTCACCAATTTGGGAATTCTAATATATCAGTATCAAACGGATCCTTCGTATAACAGAGTCAGCCAAATTAATTAAAGGCACATGCAAATAAAGAATACGGTAAATTAAAACCAAATGTATAAAATCTAACAGCCAGATGCACAACTAATTAAAATTAAAATCAAACATAAAATTCATTACACAATAAATTCAAAGCGGTCGTAGAGCCATTAGAGAGGTTGTGCAAGCTGAATATATGCAACAAGTTTTAACAGCGACATAATAACACACAGATCATACTAAAGTTACCCTTATTACAAAAAGAATAAAGACGACGTCGAACGAAGATATTACTGTGACTTGTATGGAACAAGTTTACTAACATAAAATAAATGTGTACAGAAGGGATATTCGTACAACGCATAATTTCACGACGTCGAAATAAATCGACATAGGCTGTGTATCAATAATTGCGAACAAAAAGCTTTCAATAACAATAAATAATGTTTTGACGTGACAACGTCTTATAAATTGGTTTGCCGGGTGACACTTCAAGAAACTGCGTTACGCTCCGCTCACGTTATGCGCTAACAATGAGAGCGAGTGAGAGGCACGCGTCCCTTCCACTCGGGCATGGTTAGCCCGCCTAAGAGCGAGAGAGACTACTATACGAATGAATATTCACATTAAAATTATTTTACCACTCAAAGTCGTTGTCACGTAAAACTTTCGCCCGTATACCGACTTTACAGGTAACCAATTTTTTTTTTTTTAATATTATAGTTGGCAAATGAACAGGCGGGTCCTCTGAAGCTAAGTGGTCACCGTCGTTCACAGACACTAACAGCACCGAGGAAATCGCAAATGCGTTGCCGGACTATATTTGGGAGAGGGACGAGGAGGAAGAGTAGGAGAGGGGTGGTGAAACACCAGCGCTCTCACTGACCGAACGAAACGCAATAATGCAAGCACTGTTACTTCACGTAGGTGTATCTGTGAGAAGGTGATATTACTCCGGGAGAATCGAGCCATTCATGCTGAAGCCAGTAAAAGCTTCAGCGTGACTCTACCACATACAATACGTAATGTGCTGATGTAAGTAAGTCGTGGTGATCAATTTTTTGACCGTTGAAATATCAATCCGATATCCGTAGGTTCGAATTCCGGCATTTATCAACAAATTTTTTGGAATTCGCGTACAAATGTACTAATTTAAATTGATATCGGCTGACGTTGAAGAAAATTATCGTGAGGAAACATGAAGTTAGGTAATGTCCTTGAAATACCACCGGACTTGCCATATTTTCGTGTTTCGTGATTAGTTAGAGGGGATATCATATTATGTATGATTGCACTCTATAATACACACAGAGAAACATACATTAATACACACTATTAATGACGTTAACTTATTACAATTTGACATTAACAGATTGCTTATTTGGTGTAAAATATATGGTATGGGTTTAAACATAAACAAATGTTATCACATAAAATGTAGCAGGAAGAAAAACTTAATAGCGTCTAGCTATCACATTAACCATATTCCTATTCAAGAAGTAACACATATTAGGGACCTTGGAGTCATTTTCGACAATCAATTAAAGTTTGATATTCATATTAATCACATTTGTTTATATTCACGTACAACTTTAGGTTTCATTCTTAGGAACAGTAGGCTTTTTAAAAACAAATCCATCAAGATACTTCTATAAAGTACGCTTGTAAGAAGCCACCGTGAATATTGTAGCACTGTCTGGTGCCCTCATTATCAACTTTACATAGACCGTATCGAAAATATTCAAAGACGTTTTACTATAGCTTGTTTGTCAGGTTCTATGAAATTTGCTCCGTATTCTGATAGACTGAAAGAAGTTAAACTGAAATCTTTGTACAATAGAAGAATTATGTTGAACATGACTTTTTTTATATAAACTTTTCAATAACCACATTGATAATTCAGAACTTTTGAATCGATTTAACATTACTATGCCTTCCAGACTACCTACATTTCCTGTCTCTTTATTTGGTCACAAAAACTACAGAACCAATTTAGGTCATTTCTCTATCGATCCCAGACTTTCTCGGCAATATAACGAACTTAAAAAACGATCACACCATAGACTTATTTAGTAATTCCCTATCTAATTTCAAATCTAAAATTAGTTTTTTTACGCAGGCCGGCATAACAGCGACGACCGACGATGGATGACGTATCTCTCGGCAGTCACCGTTGTTTTTGGATTGCACTGTGCTTACCATCAGGCACAGTGCAGTCACTTTGCCGTGCAACTATAAAAAAAAAAAAATCTGCAGGATTTTTTTTCCTTAATTTTAAGTTATACATTATCGAATTGTTTTATTTTATTTTCTTCTTAATTCTTTTTTCGTAATTATTTCTTTTACTTTTATTGTCTTCGGCATCGTATCTTATATTCATAAATGCTGACTACTAACTGTAAATAGTGACATAAATAATTTTCAAGTATTTGCATGTATGTTTTTAGCTTTTTATTTTATGTTACTGTTGTTGATTCTATATGTTAAATAAATAAATAAATAAAAAAGTGATGGGGGTACCCAGATCAGGGTGGGGACCCGGATTAAGTACCTGGCCCTCACTCTGGACGGGCGTTGGCGGTTCTCGAACTGAAATGGGACTACAAATACCCGGCAGCGAGGAAGCATATTGGAGAGCCTCCGGCTTCCAGGCAGATAGAGGCAATGTGGCAAAGTTTGAGGGAGGTGACAGTTGGGAGATGGATACAGGACCTGGCGGACGCGCGCTATGGAGCTATATCATAGACGCCGTCCGCCTGGTCCTGCGAAAGTGGATGGGATGGAAGTGGGACTCCCTGACGTAGGATTATATAATATAATTTTCGTATAGCATATACACAGCTCAGAATGTATTTTGTAATGTGCTCGAAAATGTATAACGCTTGAGTTGAATGTCCACGGTCAAGTAAAAATGGGCTCGATAAATTGAACTTAAGTAACATCCCCATTTCTAAGTTTATTACAAGAGTGTGTATCTACCATACTTCCGATAAGATATTAACCGTTCTAAGAATAACACGTGAATTGAAAAAAATAAATACACACAATGAACTTTCTGTACCTATGGACTCTATGGTACCACGCACAGCTGCCAGCGGCATATTAAGTACACTAGACAATAATTTAAAGCTTAGTTTATCCACAGACCCGATGTTTTTATTTCAATAGCTTCATAGCAAAGGAATAAATGTTGGAGATCGTTATGAATTAATTACAAAAATTTGTGCACAGAAAATGTTTTACAAGCACTTATAATATTGTAACTGAAGAAATAAATTAAGCAGTTGAGAAGAAGATCTTGAGTTTTTTATGAGAACTGAATTCGTCATTTTTTGTTTACGAATTTATTGTATCTTAGTTTAATCTTAGTTTAGACGCGTATGGCTACGGTCTCCTGCCTTATATCGGGCTCCATAACTACGTAATATGGTTTGTTTATTGTGTACAAGTGATGTACATTTCTGGATATTTTAACATGTGTTGCCTTTTAGGCCATATTCAATGCTATGCAGACGATAGTACCATCCACGAGTTATATTACAGCAAGCCTTCTTGCTGTCAGGGAGAAATAGAACAGAGACGGCAGGAACTAGTCACTGAACTCGACCAATCTTTACTTCACATATCAAATTGGGGAACAAGTAATTTGGTTGAGTTCAATGCCAACAAAACACAGGTATGCGCGTTTACCTGCAAAAGATCCCCATTCACCCCCTTTACAACTCTTCCGAACGTCTCGCTCGCAATGCGAGACAGTCTCAATATCTTAGGCATAGATATTCGCAGCGACCTCAATCCCAGGGATTATATCCAGAGCGTGATCTCCACTGCGTCTCGGAGACTTGGAATCCTGAACAGGGTGCGACGGTTTTTCACGCCTGAACAAGTATATCTCCTTTATAAGACACAAGTTCGGCCCTGCGTGGAATACTGCTCGCAACTCTAGGATGGTTCGGCAAAGTTTCTTTTGGATACCCTGGACAGGTTGCAGAGACGGGCTGTCCGCATTGTCAATGATACAGACGTTACAGAATCTATAGAGCCGCTTCAGTTGCGCAGAGACATTGCCTCACTGAGCGTGTTCTAACGTCTGTATCATGGTGAGTGTTCTGATGAGTTATTCAATCTGATCCCTTCCTCTACTTTTCATAACCGTACCACGCGCGCTGGTCTTCAGAGCCACAGTTCTACGGTGAATCCTATCTGGGCACGAACTAAAAAGTTCGCTACGTCCTATCTTTGCCGTACCGTGAAGCTGTGGAACAATCTCCCGGCCAGTGTGTTTCCTCCTTCCTATGACATGGGGTCCTTCAAGCGCAACGTGAAGAGGCACTTACGCAGGCCGGCATGACAGCGGTGACTGGCGATGGATAGTATGTCTCTCGGTGGTCGCCACTGTTTTTGGATTGTACTATGCTTACCATCAGGCATAGTACAGTCACTTTGCCGTGCTACAATAAAAAAAAATTAAAAAAACAAAGGTTGGTAGCTACTTTCAGTAGAACATTAAATCATATGATGTCACTATACAATAGAATATATATATCCACTAATGAGTATGGTGGTAGTAATTTTTTTAAATAGTAAGGCTTGATTGCTGAAATAAAAATACAAGTATATCAAAACAACAAGTATTAATAGCGTCTCATGCTGATTCTATAGGATTTAATTCAACTGTAAAATGCGACAGAATGATATTGTTGGCATTAATCTTACTAACAGCACGTAGCGAAAATATATTCTTTAGAATATTGTAATTGAATATAAAAAATATATCAAAATATGATATAAGAAATTAGGTATAGTTGAGAATTATGTCGACTTATACATATAATTTAATAATATATGTATATCGGAGATGACGTTGGGGGCCGTAGTTATAAAAGTATTATAATATGACGTAAATCATAGATGAGTTCCTCCTTGTCATTTAATTAATCAGTGACTCAAGACCAAACAAGTACTATCAATAAAAGTTTCTCTTAAATAACAGATTCAGTAATACACTACTGAATACAGTTATGTATTTTCTTTAAAGATGTGGACCGGGCAACACTCCGCGCGAGAAAGATCCCCGCTCCTATTTTTCCTGGAATTGCCTACGCTATTGGCCTAGCAAGGTCTTAATAGCTTAACCGGTCTACATGATCCTGGCTCCGTTTTTCCTACGTTTTATATGGGCCTGCTTGGTATTACAGGGTAACGCGTAATATTTTATACAAATATTTTTTAACGGTCGAACAAGAATTTACGCCGCCATAATAATAAAATTCAAGTGTCTGTTATTTGTCTGCTAAAAGACTGAGTCAGTTTTGACGTAGGTCGTACTACCAAATTGACAAATTGTCTATTATTTAGGCTACATATAATTACGGTTTTTCATAGACGCTAGTGTAGTGGCGAAACAGCCCCAGTCAAAAATTAAATAGATTTTTCCATTATATTTATCAGTTCTGTAAAATAATCCCGAGAAATTGGCCTAAATATTATAATGACGTAAACAAAATCCCAGATATTTCAAAGCTTCTACGAAATAATTGTTGTAATTTCTCTCAGTAAAAGCAAAAACATAAAATTAAGAACTATTAAAAAAAGCACGAACGATTCCAAAACGAGGGAGTTGTTTTCAAGAGCGAAACATTAAAAGGTTCATGTCTCGCGGCGGAGAGTTTTCTTTAACCGCGGCTGCGGTCAATAAAAATATGAAGGACTACAGACTGCGTGCGTGAGGCGAATGGAATGAGACGTGGCTTCGGGGCCCCGAGATTTGCTTGCAATCGCTTTTTATTCAATTTAAATTGTAATCAATAGACATAATAAGAACGTATATGTAACGTGCCTGTACTATTTATATGTCGACATCCGGTCCTGTTCGGAACGCCAGCGCCATCAGGCGACGCTCGATGGAGTTAGTGACGGAGGCGCCATCAAGTCGGCTGTGTCGAGACGACTCAATCTTTGTTAGCGAGCGGCGCGTGTGGTCGTCATTAAAACTATCGCGCGTTCTGATTCGGCAAAAATGAACAATAACCAAGATAAAGAGGCTCATATTCTGTTATATATATAATGTTCATGCAACACGTTAAAGAAAATAATAGTAAATGAGCTTTTTTCCTTTATTCCAAATAATATCTGCGTGAAACCAATAAAATTGAAAAAAGATATGTGTTCCTACGCCCAGATGTAATTTAAAATTTATTGCAAGTGTCATAGAATAAGTAACATAACACATTTCAATAATTTTTAGAAATGTCTGTCTGCCTATTGGTTTTTGTGAACACCAATTATTGCCAAAATACTACGTTTACTATAAAACCTCAAAAACTCATTAAAATAACAACAACTTTGGATAGAGTGAACCGATTGTAATGAAATCAAGACTAAGTGTTACTCAAGGTGTTGTCCGGTGAAGCTGCTTAGACCTTGCTAGGTAAATAAAGTAGTCAGTTCGAGAAAAAAAAAGGTTTCTCCAGAATATGCTTTATAATTTTTTGATGAGTTTTTATCGTGGATGCAGTATTTTTACTTTACACAGCAAGTTTATAAACTGAACAGTGTTGTACAGATTTTAGAAAAAATATATGGTATTATACAAAATGTAGTGCCAAAAAGTTGTGACTTATTGTTTATTATGTCGTAGAAGTAACCTCAGTTTTCATGGCTCGACACTTAGGTCCGTCCATTAGGCGCGAGTGTCCGAACCGAAATAATATTTCATTTTTTAGCGAGCCATGTTCTTATATTTATAAATATGTGCATACTTTGTATATATAATAAATTTTCGTGATATTAAATATCTGGTACGCGATAGAAATTAAAATACTTGGAATTTTCAATATTATTCGTTCGGGATGAGAGAAAAAAAATCTATCCCGAGTCAAATTTATTCCTTATTGGTTAGACAAATTTTTAAAGACAATTTTTTATCCGCGGCTATATATGTTTTTAACCGACAACTTAGAAGCATAGTAATGTTTTCGAGTGTATTGTTTCAGTATGTCAATCAAATGTCTTTCCCGACAGAGGAAATATATTTTATTATCCTATAGACGAAAATGGAGTCACTATCACATAAAAAGAAGGGTGGAATTTATTCTCTGGAAAGTTGCCGTCTTTATTCGAGGCATTTGACAAGATTGTATATGTGTAGTATATATGTAATATCTCGGTGTTGATATTTTATTATATATTGTGATATTAAATAGGTTAAACATAATTTTATAAATACCTCACCTTTTGCACCTATCAACATTTATCCCTGCATCACCTAATGGTTGGCTGGCAGAGAATGCCTTCGACATTACGCCCGCCATTGCGTATTTAACATAACGTGTAAATAAATAAATAACATCTGAGACATACTATTAAGAACCTTATTTTTTTGGTCTCCATGAATCATCCATTGTTTGTTTGTAACAAGACTTCACATAGTGTTTTAAACGATTTGGTGGATTCTAATATATAAAGTATCGATAAGCTTAACTGCGGCAGTAACCAAAACTAATATTAACTTTATATGGGGTAAAAAAAAACACAAATGCTCTGGTAATGAAATCGTTGTCTTGAATCTAGAATCTTGTCTTAATAAAATACATTAAATCATTGTTAGAAATGTTTGTCTGTCTGTCTATTTGTTTGTATAAACACGAATACTTCTAAAGTACTTCGTTCACGAAAAAACCTCTCTAATAAAATCATAAATCACATTTAGTGATTTAGTCTTACTTTCATTAAAATCGCTCTACTCTAACAGAGGTTATTATAATTTTAATGACAACACGACTTAAGTATGAGAGGAAAGTAGATAACTAAATAGCCTTAATAATTTTATAAAAACTAGCTCAAGGATAAGGATATCTAGGGCGGCTTAATACATTCAAATTACTTATTAGTCACTGTTTTTACATTTGGTTTCACGCGGACGGAGTCACTGGCACAGCTAGTAACTAATTTAAAATTCAATGGATAAGATGTGTGTTATTATCCTTATCCTACCCTTATCCTACCCTATATACTTTAGAGGAATTTATATGACACAAAATACATATAGGAGTTGTTGAGGCACGCATGCTTGGTACACATGCATGTTTCAATAACTCATATACGTATATCTAGATAGCTTAGCTTAGGTTAGCTCAGATAGGTCGCGATTTTTGTACAAAACAGTCGACCGCCCAAGCCGAGGCGTGCCGTGCACCCTTGAGTTAGACGCCCAAACATCCCAAATCGGCTGAGTGCCTTCAGCGCTCGCTTCAATAGTTCGGTGAAGCTGTAAAGACCTTTCCAAGTCAACAGCGTTTTCATTTCGAAAAAAAAAATGTGTGTTTTGTGTTCCTTTATCTGTTAAAATTGTTTTTTGTTATAGCTAATTGTATAGAAATATTAAAATAGACAAAGGCGCTTTATTATCACTTAACACAGTTATGATTTAGCCAGATGAACGACGTAAACCGTAGCTCAATTTCTTATATAATGTTTAACACATAAAACTATGGAGACGCTTAGCTGAAATTATTGTATGCTTTTTTATTAGTTTTTTTTGGCAACCAATCTTCCAGATTATTACTTCCGTTATCGATTATGTAATAGTATAACAAGTCTCTTGCGATCTTTTCAATATTTTAACAAATTGGTGCAACTTTTCATAAAAATGACAAGTCGGAATCCATAATCCGTAGTATTATTTACCACCCTCTTCACTTGTGAACAATAACCGAACTATATTACGTAAAACACCACGAACATCTCAGAATCACACATGACAGACTAAGATTCTGCAAAAAAAAAAAAAAACAGTTTGCAGTATTGTAGCTCAGTTAGGATTAGTTAGACTAACATTAGTCTGCCGTGGACGCCAGAGGGCGGATGGTCCGGCGCAACACGGCGCGTGGGGTTCCACAGGGGTCGGCGTTAGGGCCACTCCTGTGGAACATGGGCTACGACTGGGTGCTCCGCGGCGCGCTCCCTTCTGGAGCGCGCCTCATCTGCTATGCGGACGACACCCTAGTCGTAGCCCGAGGGGGGGAAACAAACAGTTTATTGCGCCTGGCCATGGAGGCTGTAACTCTCGTGGTCGGGCGCATCAGAAGGCTGGGCCTCGAGGTGGCCCTCGAGAAGACCGAGGCCCTAATGTTCCATGGGCCTCGGCGGGGGCCACCTCCGGAGGCCCACATCTGTGTAGAGGGCTTCCGTGTCAGGGTGGGGACCCATATGAAATACCTGGGCCTCACCCTGGACGGACGCTGGCGGCTCGAGCCCCACTTTAAGGGGTTCGGACCACGGATAGTGGGGGCGGCAGGGGCCCTCGGACGACTCCTCCCCAACACCGGGGGGCCGGGTGCCACCTGCCGCCGCCTCTACATGGGGGTCATCCAATCCATGGCCTCCTACGGGGCACCGTTGTGGGTAGACGCTCTCAGCGCCACCAATATCCGCGCGTTGCGAAATGCGCAGCGCAACGTGGCGTTGAGGGCGATAAGAGGGTACCGAACGGTGTCCTCGGCGGCGGCCATGGTTCTGGCTGGCTCCCTTCCATGGGAGCTGGAGGCGCAAGTGCTGGCCGCCGTTTATGAATATACGGCGGCTAAAAAGCGGTCAGGGGAGCCTCCAGCTTCCAGGGAAATAGAGGAGAGAAGGCGAAGTGAGAGGTGCCAAATGATGGAGAGGTGGAAGCAGGACCTGGCGGACGCACAGTACGGCAGATACACTATCGACGCCGTCCGACCGGTCCTGCTGGGTTGGTGTAACCGACGATGGGGCTCCCTGACATTCCGTCTGGTGCAAGTGCTGACCGGGCCCGGGTGCTTCGGTTGGTACCTGTACCGGATAGCACGCAGGGAGCCGACCGCCGTATGCCATGAGTGCGGCGTTGAACCGGACACCACGCAGCACACACTTTCTGAATGTGCTGCGTGGGAGGAGCGACGCCGCATTCTGGCTGCGGCGGTAGGAGGGAACCTCTCGCTGCCGAGCGTGGTCGCGGCCATGCTCGGTAGCGAGGATGTCTGGAACGCAGTTGCCTCCTTCTGCGAGGAAGTCGTCTCGCAGAAGGAGGCGGCGGAGAGGGTCCGCGAGAACGATCCGCTAAGCGGCCGTCTCCGCCAAAGGAGGACAGGCAGGAGGAGGCGGCAGTTTGACCGCCTCCTCCCGCCACCGTAGCCGGACCTAGGGACGGGTGGGGCTGGGGCCCCACCTTCCCATTGCACAGGTCCGGCAGACGAGAAGGAGACGGCCGGTGTGTACCCGGCTGTCTCCTTACAAGACGAGGCCCGGCGGCGGCACTTCTGCCGCTGGGCCACACCGATGGGGCGGCACGATGAAGTCTATAGAGATGTCGTGCCGCCCCAACAACAGCGGAAGACGTACGCCGTGGGGTTTTAGTCCGTGCGAGTCGGACATAATCCACCCTCTCCCCAGGGAGGGTGGGTATCCATAAGGGATTTCCCCACGAAAAAAAAAAAGATTATAATGCAACATAAAAAGTTTATAATTGTAAGTAAAATATATCTATCTATACTATATTAAAACTGCAACAAGGCCAAATCTGTACATTAAATATTTTTTTGAAAATTATAATCGAGGCGGACTTTGGTATCGATATAGAAGCCAAAAGTAATCTATTTACAATATTTGTCTGTCTGCCTGTTCCTGTGAACTCGTATCACACTGAAAGTACTGAGCCTATTTTGACTTTTTTTCCTCGATCTGACTACGCTTTTGACCTAGCAAGGTCTTAACAGCTTCACTGGACCACTATTTTGACGAAACTTGACACAGTGATAACATATTATAAAGTTACATCTGAAATACTTTTTGTCACATAAAACGCAAGGCATTCTCCAGGTAGTCCGGTGAAGCTATTAAGACCTTGGTAGGTCAATAGCGCAGTCAGTTTGAAAAAAAAGGATTCGCCACGATAACGAACGAAAGTCCAAAATTTTAATTAATAGAAGTTATCTATACTTCTATACTAATATTATAAAGAGGTAAAGTTTGTGAGTTTGTGAGTTTGTGAGTTTGTGACGTTGTGATGTTGTGACGTTGTAGGAGGTAATCTCAGGAACTACTGATCCGATTTGAATAATTCTTTCAGTTTTATATAGCTCATTCATCGAGAATGGTTATAGATCATCACGCTAAGTCCAATAGGAGCGGAGCACAAATGAAAAATGTTTCAAAATCGGGATGTTTTTTCCTTTTGAGAACTGCTGCGTGTTAGTGTATAAAAGCCACGCGAACGAAGTCGCGGGCAGAGGCTAGTAATTAATAAAACTGTTGAGGGATTTTCGTGAAATTTCTTTGTGTTATATATAAGAGACTGATTAACTAAACATTAAAACTATATTGCATATTTTTATCGTTTTGCATTCGAGGAATCCCTGGTACCACTGATCCGATTTTGAAATTTGTTCAGTGTTATGAAGTGTTATACTTAATGTTTATTTTGGCAAACATATATTTTTAATAACTAATCATAAAGAATGCAAATAAAATCGGCAAAAAATAATTTATCGGCAATATATATAAGTTGGTTTTTATCCTAATTGGACCTGTTAGGTGACGCTGGGAATGTGTTCTAGACTTATTTTAAAAGATTTCTCACATACTAACTGGGCATATGTGTAAGTGAGTCCCTGTATAGTTTGAATTCATAATTGGAAACGGTAGATGTCGCTGCAATCGGGTTTTAGGTTAGATTTTTCACGTTTAAAAGTATAATTGAAGCAGGTAATAACCGATTTGACGCAAACGAAGTTGCAAGGGTCAAGTAGTTTACTATAAATACTAGACGCGTTTACAATTTAAGAATTTTTAATAACAATTAATATAGTACTATAAACTGTTTTTTTTTTTCGAAATGACTACGCTATTGACCCATCAAGGTCATAACAGCTTCACCGGACTACTAAGGCGAGCGCTTACGGCACTCATCCGATTTTATTTTGGCAACCATCTCAAGGGTGCACGGCATACCTCGGCTTGGCTGTTGCCTGTTGCATGCAAAATCGCGATCTATCTTAGCTAACCTAGCTAACTATTCATATATGTATGAGTTGTTGAAACGTATATGTGTACCAAGCATACAAGCCTCAACAACTCCTCCATATATTTATTATCGGAAAATTGAGAGTTTTTCAGTTCGATAAGGGAAAAAATAAACCCTTCCACTTTCATGTGTAAGCTACACGCTTGCACGTGTGTGGGGTTGATCGTGTAGTGTTGTAGAGGCGATGTATATTTGTGTCACCATATCGCGCAAGCAACGCACTCAAGGGCTCCCTACCGAGGGATCGAACCTCGGCTTGAGCCGTTACCGTGGGAGGCCTAATCGGGTGTGCGGGAGTGAAATTAACTCCCAGACCATGACGGCGTGATCTGTGGTTACACGGGCGTGGGCGTGAACACGCTCTGTTTCGAGGGACAGGATGGTACTGATCGTTCGCTGACGTGATTGAATCAGGAGGGTCGGTAAAAATGTGTCGCGGACGTCTTTTATAACGCGCAGCGTTAGGTACGGGTTCATAGTTTGCGGCGGATACCACTAACGGACTGGGATGATTCGCGGCTTTTTCAAAATAAATAATCGTAAGTGATTTTACGTACGCCCAGATAGAAGCGATCTCTAGGTCTCTATGGAGATCGACTCTCCGTATGTACCACGGGGCACCGGTTACTTTACGTAAAACACGATTTTGGAGAACCTGCAGCTTATGAGAGTTATCTTGGGACATATGCGCAAAAACGAGGCAGCTATATGTCATCACGGAACGGATAGACGTCTTATACAAAGTGAGCTTGTGTCTGAGGGACATCTTACTCTTATGACAAAGCAACGGATGGAGGCGACCCAAGACCATAGCGGCTTTGTTTCGCACTCTGTCTATATGTGAATTGAACTTTAAATGTCTATCTAATGTAACGCCGAGATATTTGACCTCTTCGACCCAAGGGATATCGATTCCGTATAGCCTGATGGGCTCAAAGTTATTAGCGCGTTTCGTGGGATCGAAGATTATTGCGGCACTCTTATTGAGATTAACTTCTATGCGCCATCGACGAAACCATTCACCGAGAGTATACTCGAGAGGTAATGATGATGATGAAGAATGATGTAAAGATAAACTAGATCGAGCTTCTTACAGGTTCATGTCGATGACAGAGTAGTTTTGACGTTCATAAACGTCTTCTCAGGGCCCAAATTGATAGAAGTATTTTTGATTTTATAGGCAATTACAGTTTATATGTTATTTTGATGTATAAGCTATATGATTATAAGGATTCATTAAAATATGTTAAGTGATTTTTTATGGAAAGTAAGAACTATCCATTTCATCTTCACAAACTTCCTCATTTGTAATATTAATTACCATATTAATATAATATATTCATATTTTGAGCAAATTATGGTTTGTATATCTATCATCACGATATTGGTAAATGAAAAAAAGCTTCACTTGCATCGTGGTTTCATAAACCTACACATTTTTTTATAATACCTACAACTGAAATATTTTTCTAAAGAATCTATATCAATTATTTTAAGCAGCAATTTCATTCGATAAATATTATAAAAATCTATATTGAACAGTTAAATCCATAAACATGATAGTTTATTTATATACTTATATAATTAACCATTACTTGGTGATTACATCTACACCACAAAACATCACCTATAATGAAACTTCTAATAAAATGTGAAATATTAAGAAAACCGATATTGCCGAACGGTACGAACGCGACGCAACATGAAAACCGGACACATTGTTATCCATAAAACCGGTTATATAGCTTATATACCGGATATCCGCGCGCAAAATGCCAAAGAACCGGTTTCATTGTCCATAATAAGTTTCCAGCGGCGGTGAGATGGACGAATAATGGTTTTTTCCCCCTTGTAATGGTTATAGGAAAAAATGTTGACGAAAATATTAGACTCTATTGAAGCGGAGTAATAGGTGTGAAATGATACATTCATGGTGGAACAGGGAGGTGTGCACACTGTACGAGAATTACAAAGAATAATTTTAAATAATAAATGCTTTTTTTAAAGTACAATAAAATCACAACATGTTATAAAACAAAGTCAATCCTCTGCCACTTCTGTCTGTCTGTTTGCGATGAACTCAAAATGGATTTTATGTGGTTTTCACCAATAGATAAATTGATTCATGTGCAAGGTTTGGATATATAATTTATCAAAGTTTTTTTTTATCATCAGGGCGGGATAACGTCCACCGGGCCTGCTAGTATTCCAAAAATAAAATTTAAGTATTTATTCTTTGTCCGGGCTAATTCCCGAAATGGCTAAACTTTTGATGAGACTTTTATTGACAGATAAAGGATTTTATTTATTGCTATTAATCATATCATAACGCTTTTCTATAGAAGCTAAGTAATAACGATAAATTTATGATTAACAAATAAAAGACAACTGAGAGTAACAAAACCATTTTCAGAAGAACAACACGTAACCAAGCCCCAACAATAACGCTCGAGAATAAAATGAATCATTAAGATCTGTGGGCTTATGTAATGCCATTTTTGCTTTACCGACAAGGAAGGAAGGAAGCAAGAATGCTTTACAGGCTGATTACGTATGGATTGAAAAACCAGTAAATTATTGATTATTTGTGTACAACTTTTATTTTGTTGTTAGTCACTGGAGTAACGTAGACAATTTGTGACCAAATTCCAATTATAAATGAAGAAAAAAAATCACTAGTAAGTAGTAAAATTATGAAAGTTACCAGAAACCACAATTTTTATAATCACTACGGGCTCAGTAATATATGTTATATTGCCGTGGAAAAGTGGGGCAAACGGTGTGGTGCTTACATCTTTCCTCGCTATATAAAATCTATTTCTAAGACAATACGAGACAGAGAAAGTCGCAGCTATCAGCTAGTCGCAAACATAATCATACATAAGTCTTGTATGTCTGTCTCGTTTACTCTTTATTTAATTATATTAGTGCAATTAGTAACAAAATATTTATTATTTGCTTATATTGAGCGGAATCATAGAAAAATAGGAATTAAATTATTTTTAGTATAACGGTTGATGTGCCGGGACCAGGAGCCAATGTCCCATTTAATGTTCTTCGTACACAAGAACCTCTCCACAAAACGCAAAAAGCACGAGGCCCTCGTCACATTCTTGAATATCGGTTTTTATAGGAAAGGGACCCAACGACAACGTACGGTTTTCGATATAATAACCAGATACGTATTACAGCTTCTATATAAGGGGACCCTTATCCTCACCAGAAAGTTATTCGATATTCTAAATTTAATACGTTAATTTACATAATGATTGCTGTCCTATTTAACTGGAATACAGTTAGGGTTAAATACGTTCGGTAAGTAAATATAAATTAAATAATAAGCAATTAAATGACATCTTATGTAATAATTATATTCCATTCCATTCCAAACACTAGCATGGAAAAGTGACGGCCAGTAGTAAATAAAGTTTTTTCTAGAACCACTGAGAGAAATCGGCAATCCATAGACGATTGTCTTTATTAAGTCGACTTGATTTCTCGGTTGACTGATCCTAAAACGTAACAAACCAAAAAAGAGACACAATGACTGATTTATCACCATGTACATTGTTACCGTGATCGGGTAGTGTACAGATGCTCAAACAACATTGCTTGATGATTACATATTTAATGAGTAATACTGACACATAACAAGCCTATGTTCACTTTACAATATTTCAGATATTGCTTGAAAAAATTCTCTTGTCATCCTCAAATCATATGATATAACATACTACACTATGATTTATAATATTGTTATAATACCTAAATACTCAAATTATAAAAGTGACAATTAGTCAACGCAAAAGCTCTATTTCGACAATGCCCTTAACATGAACAACTCAGATTACTTGAAATGGAGCAATAGATAATAACAAACAGAAGTTGACTCCCAAGAAAGTAGTCCAACTCCAACCCTGGAAACCTTCAGGTCCGTTACATAAGTGACTTTAAAAAATGGCCGAACCGTGACCGCGTCGCTCTGCGGTTGCCAAGCGATTTGTCAGATCGAAAAATGAAGCTATCCAATTGTATTTTCGAATAACATCGTAATAAGTCTGTTAAACTAATTACGAAAATCAATTATCCAATTGATTAGTTTCAAATTGATAATGCAGTATGTCAAAATAAATCAATTTATTATATTTGGAGTCTGCAGCGTAACTATTTTTTATGTCGTTTATATATATATATATATTTATATACTACATGAACACTTGAGAAATGTCTTCATTATGTCGGAAAAGATACAGCAATGAGAATATCTTGTTGATTAAAATTAGCAATGTGGTCGCACTCGTAGTGATTACGCCTATCACTCGTGTCTTCACTTAAGCAAAAGTCTTTGACTAGTACTCCCAGCAGTGAAATATTTTAGCTAGTAACCACAGAGTGTCTTGTATAAACTAGTAACAGTGAGGCCGATGCTACTAATATATTTATTTTGACGAATCAAAGTCGTTTCCTTTTTGTGGGCATGTGAGAGAGAATGTTATTTTTTTGACGTAAACTTTGTAAATTTTTGTTCACAGATTTTGGAAAGGAATGTAAACTCAGCGAGATAATAAGTAATCACATCAAAAATAATTTAATAATTATTGTTGTTCCGCTATTTCAATTTATAAATTTCCCACTAGTAGATAAATACTGCCTTTTTGGTGATGTTAAATGCTGAGTATCCAATTTAATTGTATTTTCCACAAAATTGGTTTTAAGAAAACAATTCTCTAGAGTACCTACTAGTTTTCAAAGAACTGATTTATAATTTATATATGAATTAAACTACGGGTACGAAAATAACGTTTCAATGTGAAAAATTTACATTTTAATAATATGAATATAGACAACTAAGAGTGAATTTTATTAAACGTCCATCCAAACAAAGTCACGGGCAAAAATCCAATAAAGCGATCAGCCGAGCGAGGACTGGAGGTCATGTGTGATGGATGGCGTGCGACTCGCAGATAATCATGTTGGTGCTTTCGTCTCAAGTAATCGAGACACAACCTGCCTGAAAATTACATCTTAATTTTAGGTTCTTTTTTCCAAAGCCTAATCTATGCAATTTTCTCCTCGAAATCGTATAGTAATTGTATTGTTATTGGGATATTGATAGGTTTATAACAATTTAAGACTAGGTAGGGATATATGCTTAAAGACCGTTTAGTGCGTTTTTAGCGCAGTAGTTTTTTGTCTTACATACTAAAAGGAGGAAAATCAACATTTAATTATATTTAATCTATGGAGTATCTGACCAAATTTTTGTATAAGTAATTGTGATACAAATAATTAGGTTACCAAAAGCAGCTCATTACAATCAATCAATTATCATGTATAACTATAGATACAATATTTCAAGTTTTGTTAAATTATATCTTCAGGAAATGCAGCATCTTGAAACCGCACAATGTATAATCTTACAGGGATATAAGCGGATAAGATTATTCCTTGAATTTAATCTACATCAACATATTGTGAAGCATCATAAAAGCGTCCTTTGGTGACTACTATATTATATTTTACAGTTTCTTCAATAAAAAATAACGATCCGTAAACGATGGCGTGTATCAGGCTGATTTACTGCCAGACATAAAACTAAAGCGACGACTAGTGTTTTTATTAGACGAAAATACGACCGGAGGCAACATGCTCTAGTAGCCAATACCAAGTTTATATGCAACACGCAGAGTTGAATAACACAATAAGAATGGTAATCATTGGGACATAGGCGGCGTTATTACAAAAAGTTAAATACGTATGGAATACTTGCTTTTATAAGGTTACATTTTAAATGCGCCGCAGTCGCTGAATATTCGCCATCTTGTTCTTTTGTATCGCTTTGGTTTGGTTAGGTTAGACTTGCGAAAAAATGATAACGTGAACTTGCCTCGGGCGAGCGCGGTGCATTTGGTACGAAACCTTTTTTAAAGCAAGTATTTAATACGTATTTAACTTTGTTATAATAACACCGCTTGTGTTCAAAATTTTCTTTTACATATCCTCTATCCTCGTAAGACCCAATGTACAATTAAGTATACAGATTTCACAGAATACAGGCCCAAATTTGAAAAAGAAATTCTTTAAAGGTCAGTGAACGATATGGTGTACATTGAAGGTTTCACGCCAATGTATCCTCTTTTCTTTCTAAGAACGGTACACAAGCCTGTTGGTAATCGCTTCCTTCCTCTAGAATCAACCGCAGACGCATCGTATGCCATGTTTATGTTTATTGCATTAATTATTACTATATAATCTGTATTATCGAAATGCTTTCAACCCCGTTATTTCCAGAAGCCCTTTAAATATTTCAACTACAATACAATACTACGAGGACTTACCTAACGAGAGACATTAGCAATCGTTTCACATGTATTTATATTCTCACATAATCTTAAAAAAATAGGCACTGAGAATAAATACAAATATGTCATTGTTCATGAAATTAACATTATCCATCATTGAACGCAAACATTATTACGCGACGTATCTCTTGGAACACACATCAGTCATTCTCATGGATAATAACGTCATAATTATCTACACATTTGTTTTTTTGTACATACTTGTTGATATGTATAACATTATCTTCAGGTATAAATCAAGCTTCGGGGCACCAGAGTTATTCTCATTGAAAAAGAGCTTAAGATGTGGCGACGCGATATACATAAATAACACAACATATGTATATATCATATCAGTCTTAGTGACTTGCTTTATATCTGTTTCGAAGTCCAAAAGAAACATCCAATTTTGCACAAACAACAACTATTTACATTGTCAAGAATGTGGATAATAATTATGGCGAATGTGTTTACTTACACCACTATCTGTAAGTAAGCCCCATTGTAGTCGGATGAATTTTAACTTGCGTTACTTTAAATGCATAATGTCAAATTCATATTTGTCGCTAATGAAATAAATAAAAGTAACACAAACTAAGAACAACGTATTTACATCATTACTCACACATCATCATTAGTTTATACAATATACAATAAAAAATTAACAAGTAGTAACTTAGGATTACGACCTACCTTACTGATTCTATTCAGCTATATGATTAAGACTTCATATAGCTTGTTTGCGTCTGAAGCTAATAATTACAAGAGAAGCAAGAGAAGAAGGCATTTATTAGACATTAATTCTGTAGCAGTCGCCGGCCACCTTTCTAAACTTTTTCAATAACCGTCCCTGGGAACTTGTGTCCCGGGCATACGGAGCCAGGGAACCGTGCGTGGTCCCAATATAAGCGTCGCATTCGCTACTTACAGTTGTAAATAGTTTTTTTGTAGTTTTTCATTTGTTCGATTTAATTTTTTTTTTTTTTATTATTATTTATTATTTCGTTTAGGGGCTTTTGACTCCAGTCATATCAGCCCCATCATAACCTAATTATACTAATATTAAGGCCTTTCGTACATCCTCTTTTATACAATCATCTTTCACTCATTTTACATAGCATTTTAGCAACCTCACTCGAAGGTTTGGCAGTTGTAAAAGTATGGCGTCTTCCTATATAAACGTCATCTTTAGTAATCGACTACTGTATATAGTTAGAGATGTGATCAGTCGGACGATTGACGCGAGACTGAACCGCGCTCCTTTTTTTTTCTCGTACTGACTACGCTATTGGCCTTTATTTTTTTGCCTTTACAGCTTCACCGGACTACAAGTTTAACGTTCCGCTATCGCTACGACTTTTATAAGTTTGCTTCGTTTTAGAGGGTAGTGCGTAATATGTACGTCAGTACAAATACTTTTTGACGGTAGAATGGGCATTTGCGCCGACATATATAATATTAGTAAAACATTTTAGGATACCGGTGTATCCGTAAGTAATGACATGCCGCATTCAGTAAAAGAAATTGGTTAGTTTATTAAATATAGACGAATAGGATGTATTACAACAAGTGGAAATATAAATTATCAAAATAATAAGATAAATATACATTGCTGAGTGGTCAAATAAGCCTAAACCTCAATATACAAAGTAGGAATGAAAGGTATAAATAATGTATCAGAAAGCGCTGACGTGCAAATTGACCATGGTTCAATAAGACCATCTTCATGGACCTGCTGGAAAACTACGAGCAATTATATCCCCAGTGAAGTCGTGAAATGCATTACCAGGAACATTAAGCGGTGCATCTACATTATCTGAGTAAAACCCACAAAACCAGACAGTTACATATCAATGACTACACTTAGTACTCTCCTAAAAGTGTACAAAAACTCCTGTTAAACAAATTAAAACCTCATGTAAACCTGAAGGTCGAGCAACTCGGGTTTCAAGAAGGCCATTTAGAGCCTCTGCATAGTCCTTAGAGCATCGTTACACGCCAGACTTCCGAATGAGGGAACGAATAGAACTGATCCAAAGAAGAAGTATATTTTTGTAACCACAGGGATGTACACTCGTCGGTGAATCAGAGCACGCATTACGCACTGAACGAAACCCACAATGGACGCGACTATGCAACCTCACTCCCAAGACGCGTCCCTGAAGAGGCTTTGTGGAGATGCGAAATAGATGTAATCAATTGTGATCAAATATATGCATCTTAGTATATTCGTACATTTATTTTTTAGAGTTTCGTACAGCGTATGTGTTCGAACATTTTTTTGTTTCAATTACACCAGTAGTATTTAAAAATGCCCTAACACTGATGTGACGATAGGATTTAAACTATACGTGCTACCTTAAAATATATACACGTATGTTACGTATTTGTTATTATATTTGTTACTAACTTCTGCCCGCGACTTCGTCAGCGCAGAATTGCTACTATGGGCTAACGCTAACTTTAACTCGTGACTTCGTTAACATAGAAAGTGAAAATATTTTTAAATATACGTACGTTAACCCAGATTTTGAAATATTCTTCATTGGTTCTCCGCTCTTATTACTCTTAACTTGATAATATATAGCCTATACAGCTTTTCTTGATAAATGAGCTATCTAACACTGAAAGAATTTTTAAACAGGACCCGTAGTTCCTGAGATTAGCGTGTTCGCGCAAACAAACACTTTAAGCTTTATAATATTAGTATATATTATATCCGTATATATTTGTTAAGTTATAAATTATTTTTGTTTATTTTCTATCCCGTCATAACTGGGACTGGTCACACATAAAACCCAATAAATAGAGCCTCGTTATGGCGCGACGCGGCGCCCGGCAAGCTACTATGTAATTTATTACCATCACATTAGGTAGAATTCCTAAAAGGTAGGAGCAACTTTACTATCTTGCCGGGAATTTCGTGTGATTGTAATTTTTTTTCTCCTACAAAAACTCTGAAACTCGAGCTTCGGTTTTGAATACATTACAAAGTTTCTCGGGAATCAAATTATGGTGGATGAGATAGCCTAATGGAATCTGGAATTGCTTGTTAACTTTTCGGTGTGACTTAGAAAACGTTTAAAAAAAAAAGAAATGATTGATAGAACTTGTACTGGACTAGATTACGTTAGAATTAGCACCGTATTTATTTCTAGCATAAATGAGCATTAGTCCATGCTCCTGTGCAGTTTATGAACCAATCATAACTGAGCCATAACTAAATGATATAGAAGGGAGTTTTTAGCGGGATTTTAGTGTGTCATGTACCTACTGGATTTTATATTTTATTCATAATCTTGTGTTATTTGACTCTATATTGTGTAAATTTGGTGGTGTTTTACTTTATATAGTTAGTTTGTTGTGCATGAGTGAAGTGAATGGAAAATAATACCACGGAGCATGATATTCTGAGATGCCACAAAAACTCCTGGAAGGTTCTAGCAAGTGATCCACCATCTTATTAGAATATTGATTCACACGATGCTTAATATTGAAATGATTGCACGACGCTTGTGATATTATTGACTACGTGACAATGGCAGTAATAATCGGAAAGATTGATTGCCAAAAATCAAGTTAAAAAAAATCTATAGAAAATAGTTGACACTTGAGTTTATACTATGACTACGATTTCGTTATCTGAATTTGCCCTTTCAAATAGTACATATAGGTTATATCAATTATCAATTTACTCTTACGAATATGCCGCTCATGAGACTTGCCTTCCTAAAACTCAAGTTGAATAAAGTGAAAAAATATAATAAGAATGACAATCTCTCTTGTCTCTACTTATTCGATTTTGGAAAAAAAACATTGTAGGTGTCTAGGAATAAGTAATAACATTTCAATCATTTTTAGAAATGTCTGCCTGTCTGCCTGTTCGTATGAACACACATCACTGCTAAAGTACTGGGTTCACATTAAAACCAGAATAACGTAGTCTTTGTTTCATTAAAATCAATCCACTTTATCAAAAGTTATCGTAATTTTAATGACGACGCGGCGTAAGTACGAGAGAAAAGTAGATAATAACCTTTTTTTTTATATGACTACGCTATTAACCTCGCAAGGTTTTCAGCTTCACCGGACTACTAAGTAGATAAGAAATGGATGCATGTAGATTTATTAATGACTATTTTTTACATAAAGCTACACGTAGAAGTCACGGTCACAGCTAGTATTTAATAACAAAATAAACAATTGTTTTAATAACCTAAACTTATCACAAATTCTCATTTAAAAAAGGTTTCAATTGGTGCAACCGAAGAGTACAAAATATGAAAAATAATATTTCATAGAGTAGAATCCATTAGCTCGCAATAGCGTCCATTAAATCAAACATTAAAGATTTATAAATTTTAATGGTCATGATAAAAGGTGCGTGCGTCGTTCACTCACGTATGAATATATGGGATTTGTTGTTTATTGAAGTAAAATCTTTTTTAGCTGCGTTGAGCGTTATTTTTTGGCAAGAGATTCATTTATGAGTCACGTCATGACATGCTCGTAAGTTTGGGGTATAAGGGGTGTCAAATAACATCATAAGACTTGAGACACCCAAGCCAACCTCACCTGCACGTGGTGCACCCTGCTGAATAACGAAGGAGGCAATGGCGAAAGCGGGGTGGTAGTGTTTTACACTGACTGGGTCGCAACCACCATGTATATGGCGAGAAACTTCTGCGGGTCACGTTTCGGGATCAACCTGTGCATATCCAGCTTTTTGCAGGTCGGCTGGCATGATAGTGGCGACCGGCGATGGATAGTGTGTCAATCGGTGGTCGCTATTATTTTTGGATTGCACTGTGTTACCATCAGGCATAGTGCAGTCATTTTGCCGTGCTACAATTAAAAAAAAAAGCGTGACCGACCAAAGCGCGTCTTGCGTCAGAATATCGACGCGTAGTATGAGAGCCTGTTGTGCAGCCCTTCTTATGTAAGCTAAATTAATAAACTGTATATAAAAGTATACCTATAATTACTATTCGGAGTGCCAACAGATGTGAAAGAGAGATTAATGATAATAGTTTTAATTTACAAGCTATGACATTTAAATAATTCACACTATAATTAACTGAAAAATGCAATGCAGCTTATTTCTATTGATTTGAGTTTTCATTTCTGTCGCCAGTACCTTTTTCATCTCTTTAATTACTGAGAAACTTAACAAGCCCCGACCGGGAGGATATGGACACTTTGTACGAAAACCTTTCAATCAGATGGTGAGAAATTTTTCAATAGATACCTCAAAGAAACTACGAAAACTACGACATATCATAAGCCATAAATTTATATATTCTATACTGTGAGGGAGTATATAAATTAGTAATATGCTATAATAAATTCAGTATTCAATCAGCCTCCGGTGTATCATTTACCCGATCATACATATAATAAAAATGAAGTAGGTATCTGTATGTAATATCAATTTTTTTTTACTGATTGGGTACGTATACTATTGGGAAAGTATATACGCTACCAAAAACAAAAATGCAATTTTTAATTTTTTTGTCGGTACTGTCTGTCTGTCCGTCTGTTTGTTCCAGGTAATCTTCGAAACGGCTGAACTGAAATTACAGCGGGTTACTTAGGCTACTACAAATTAGAATAGGTGTTAACTGCGGCTTCTGCAATGCAAAACGGTTGGACCGATTTTCACGGAACTTTTATCAACAAATAGCGGAAATCACAAGAAGTAATTGAGTAGCTGACTAGCGTTATAAAAACTAATTCAAGTGATTTTAGTTTATACTAGCTGTTAACTGTGGTTTCACTCGCAATACTATCTCCAAAACGCTTGGATCGACTTTCACAAGACTTCACTGGTAGACGGTGACCTTATGAAAAATAATCGAGATTATTCTATTTTAGACTAGCTGTTACCCGCGACTTGGTCTGTATGAAATTTAGCAAGATTTCAACTCATTTTTTTATTTTTAATTAGAGAAATAACTATCAGCCTATTTTTTACTTCCAAACTCTATTTTTATTCTATTAAACTATATATATTATGATTTATAATTATTTTGCTGATAATCTTAATAAGAAACTTTGAAATGACATATACCTACTTTGCCTGTAGTAAAATTCAAGAAAATCAAACCAAGGATTCCGGATATGCGAAAATCGATATTTTGCCTCTTGAAAAACTTTTTTCATGTTAATACATTTTGATTATGCATACATTATATCAAGTTACCTTTTTCTATTTATATTATGAATTTGTAATTAATAAATACATACACGCTTCTAAGATCAATTCTTGTAAAATTAAAAATATTTAGTAATGAAAACCAAGTCTGTACCGTAGACAACTCCATTGCCACAGTACCAAACACAGTCGTTAAAAGAAATTCAACAGGTAAGTTAGGTAAAGAACGCATAAAACCATTAAAATCTCATTAGAATAAAAAAGGAGTCAACGACATTGTGCAGAAATAAAGTTCTCTATTACTGAAGCAGCTTACTTGCTGAACTATGATACAAATAACAACAAAAAAATAACTACTGGACAGTTGTGCCCACATCCATTTCTTCTTATATTGTTATTTATTTAACGTATGTAATTAAGTTAAGTATGAATATAAAATAGCTGATCTATTACTTTTAGTTAAGTAACACATGTACGGGAAATGATGTCGGAAACCTCCAAGTAACCAACGACCGATATTAACCATTCTCGTTGATGGCTGTTACCTGCAAACACTCCTTATATCACTGTTTTATCAGAGAGAACAAGGGTGGAATAAGGGCTGACATTTTATAAAGGTTGGAAAAGGAAGAAAGAAGTACCTTTTTTTTAACTTTATTTTTGGCAATCAATCTTTCAGATTATTACTGCCATTGTCGAGTAATCAATAATATTACAAGCGTCGTATGATCATTATAATATCAAGCGTCGTGTCAATCAATATTCTGACAAGATGGTGGGTCTCTTGTTAGAACCCTCCAGGGAGTTTTTGTGGCACCTCAGAATTTCATGCTCCGTGGTATTATTTTCCACTAGCTGTTACCCGCGGCTTCGCACGCGTTTTTTAAATACATTAAATAAATGTAAAATTATGATTAGATATGTAAATTACAGAAATACTCTCTCGAAAATATTTGTAAATACGACACGCACATCATATACTGTAACATGTAACATTTACCTTACATATGTGAATACTAACACTGTGTCGAATGGGATGGGATTTATCATCAGCTACATACCTGAAACTTTAAACTACTATATACCATCCTCAATGCTCAGTTACACTATATTATAAAGTATTAAAAATATTAAGCTATACATTATCGAACATGTTTTAAATCTTTTATTGTATAGATATAATATGCCCATATTGTCGATATAATTAGGTTATTGATTTACGTTGCTATAATTTAAATCACATATAAACATTTGACTTTCAATTATATTTATTCTTGGAGTCCAGGACAACGCACGTCTCACGCGCATGATTACAGTGAAATATTTTGAATCAATTCCATTCCCCAGTCCGTTAGTGGTATCCGCCGCAAACTATGAACCCGTACCTAAGGCTGCGCGTTATAAAAGACGTCCGCGACACATTTTTACCGACCCTCCTGATTCAATCACGTCAGCGAACGATCAGTACCATCCTGTCCCTCGAAACAGAGCGTGTTCACGCCCACGCCCGTGTAACCACAGATCACGCCGCCGTGGTCTGGGGGTTAATTTCGCTCCCGCACACCCGATTAGGCCTCCCACGGCAGCAGGTCAAGCCTAGGTTCGATCCCTCGGTAGGGAGCCCTTGAGTGCGTTGCTTGCGCGATACGGTGACACACAAATATACATCACCGCTACAACACTACACGATCACCCCCACACACGTGCACGCCTACACGCTTACACATGAAAGTGGAAGGGTTTCATTTTTGTTTTTCCCTTATCGAACTGAAAAACTCTCAATTTTCCCATAATAAATATATGAAGGAGTTGTTGAGGCGTGGATGCTTGGTACACATATACGTTTCAACAACTCATACATATATGAATAGTTAGCTAAGTTAGCTAAGATAGGTTGCGATTTTGCATGCAACAGGCAACAGCCAAGCCGAGGTGTTCCGTGCACCCTTGATATGTAGCCTATAGCCATCCTCGATAAATAAGCTATCTAACACTAAAAGAAACTTTCAAATCGGACCAGTAATTCTTGAGATTAGCGCGTTCAACCAAACAAACAAACAAACTCTTCAGCTTTATAATATTAGTATAGATTCACTTCACAAGCGTCCACTGTGGAACGCCCTGTGTGGAAGCTGAACTGCGCGTCCGACAAATTCGGCCCCCACTCCCTCCAGATGCTGGACAACTCGAGAAGAGATGACCCTCTCAAACACCTTCTCGACATTGTCCAGCAGGACGAAGGGCCGATATCCAGACGCGCAGTCCGAAGGGCGGCCCCCCTTCGCCATGAGGCAGAGCCGCCCCAACTTCCAGAGCCTCGGAAATTGCCCGACTGCCAAAGACCGGTCGAACAGCTCCCGAAGCCACCCCCCAAGACGGCCTAGCGCAAGGCCGAGCACCCGGCCCGGGACCCCATCAAGGTGGAGAATAACTCTCCCACGACCCTCGCCACCACCTCCGGCAGGAGGGACGCCGTCGCCAGAGCCGCCCAGGATCGCAACTTATTGCGTACGATCCGATACGGGTGCCCCCTAGGATCCCCCTCCAGCGTCTGCAGCAGCTCCTTCCATGCCGCTTCCTTCGCCCCTATAGCTACCATACACTACTCTATACTCTATACTACCATACTCGGGGTCATGGTGCCGCCGTCGGCGGCTGCGCCCGAACAGCCGCCGGGCCGCGGTACAGGCCACCTGGAGATCGGCGATCTCCGGCGACCACCAGTACACCGCCCGTTTGTCTGGGCGCAATTCGCCACCTATCTGAGCTAACCTAAGCTAAGCTAACTACTCATACATATATGTGTACCAACATAGCTTAACAACTCTTATATATATTTTTTATGGGATAATTTTCTAAACTATGTCAGTTCAATAATTTAAAAGATGTAAAACCTTTCTACTTTCATGTGTAAGCGTATATGCGTGCACGTGTATGGAGGTGATATGTGTAATGTTGTCGCAGTTATGTAAAAATTTGTGTTACTGTATCACGCATTGGCTAAAGAATACATAAGAACTACCTATATTGACAACTTCAGAATTGGCAGGTGATTGGCAGTATGAAATAGTTCCTTCGCCTGTCCTATGGACGAATATGTTTACTTCTACTTAGCTGTCATCATATAGTCTATGGTGTTAATTTTTGTTATGATTTTCCATTATTCTGTCATTCTGTGTTTTTATCTATCATATCATCGAAATCGGTCAATAAGTACATAAGTAACCTTCACATTTCGTATATGTAATTGTTTATTTTATAATATGTTCAGTAGGTATATAGTTCACTTGATAAAGCGATAACAACAGTAATGAACAAATTTACGTAAACAAGTACGTTCAAAGTCGTTCTATTGTGGTGTTCCAAAACAAGTTGTTATCTACGGTGATTATTATCTACGTTATGCACAGTGTGGTGTGATAATATCATTGAATAGAAGAAAACAGTGAAAATGTCGCTTAGGACACTGCTGCTAAGGTGAGAGATGTAGTACAAAATCGCTCACATCATTTGTGAAACAATTTTTGTTAAACATTTTCATGAAAATTAGGCAATTATTTTCTTGTTAAAAACCAAGTCTATATTCTGTAACAATTGGTGCAATTAGAATTATTAATTTCATGTAAATTGTGAATAATTCCAATGTTGTCTCTTATAGCTATTACAAAAATAATCAGATAACATTTGAAAAGTGTTAAATGACAATATTTACAAGTAATATCACCATTGCATGTGCCTGTATCTAAACTTTATAGTTTTTATTCTTTGGTTTTTAATTTTCTTATGGATATGGATATAACCTTAGAGGTTCATATATAAGATTATATATAGAAGATTAGACTGTTTATTGTTATGCATAATACAATAAACAGGAAAATAATTATTGAAATTTATTTCAAAATTGTAAAAAATTTAAAATAAGTATTTGTTTAAAGAACCTACTTCTTGAAAATAAAATTCTATACATCTCATGGATTGCATAATGACTTCAAATGCAACGAGTCCTGACTAAGGAAAACATTATAATAACATGGATCCAACCAAACCCTTTAGGTTGAAAGTTTTTTATACTGACGGCTTTAAAGTTACTCCCATTCCATTCCTATCTTTCATCATTACTTATCATCCAAATTGTATAAAAAAACTAGGATAAAAATATAAATACATTTTTAATTTAAAACAAATTTTCTGATTTCTTTATAGAACATTAATTAAGAAGAATAAATTTGTGAATATATCATCACTAGCAATTGGTAATGATCACCAGCACAAATATGAAAAGAGGAATGATTACAAGAGTAATTATGGAAATATTATGGCCACTGCATTATTTGGTTCTGTGCTTGTTGGATCAACAGTTACTGGTAACCTTTTAAACTAAATATTAGTTAATTAAATTAGTAATATAATGAAAACTTATTCCAGACTGTATTATGTCTAAATATATTAGTAATAACGAAAAACAATTCCGATAATTTATTCTTTAGAGAATAATTATTCCATCAATAAGTAATTAGTATATAATGTAGTTTAAAATTAAATTCATAAATATATTAAATATGAAATTATTAATAAATTAAATATATGTTTCAGATAAATTAGAAAGCAAACAACAGGTTACTAAAAGTGAACAACAAAAAACAGAAAATGTCATCATTGAAGCTGGTGTCAAGAGACCGGACTTACCAACATATACAGCTGAAGAAGTTAGCAAACATGATAACAAGTATGTTACAATGTTCTTGAAAAGATTTGTTTTTTTTTTTTACAGAAGGACTGCTTTACCAAATAAATAATGTAATTAATATGATATTTACTAAGAATATAATATTGAGGTGGTTGTAAATCAAATCTATCTGTAATATTTGTATAATGTGTTTTAATCACAAGTTCTTATAATATTATTATTACGAATATAATTGATTAAGTATTCTTTATCATATCAAGGGTTGTATAACCACTCATACAATTTCGCAATCTTAGTAGACGGTGTTGTGTCAATATTCCGAGTAAACTCTATCAATCAGAGCCTACTTGGTGACCGTTCTGATCAGAGTCTATGATATTACTATTTTTAAACAAATTCATGTTCCTTATTTAAGGGTCTCGCAGTTGTAATGGGCCGATACATGCGCTCTGTGCGTGTGGCCCGCATAACATCGAAATCAGCACGACCGAGACCCCTAAGATGCGCACGTTTGATAAATAAGGCACATGGATTCCTTCTTTTGTCATTATTTCCCTAGACCATGGCATTGACATAGATTTATTACATCTTGCAAAATTTAAAACAATACTTATTACTAATAAATTATAAGTCTATTCCTTCCTTATTGTCCATATAACTTATTGCTAACAAAGTGTTTCTACAAACTAAAACAATATGTACTACAATCCAAAGTGTAATAACTTTACGTCTTTCACTTCCTATTACTCTTCATTATTTAAAACTATTCAATGTCACGAAATGTCTTGTACATGCTCGCTGTCTGTAACAATATTGGTGCGAGTCTATCACATTAAAAAATGTAATTCTTAAAGATAGAAAAGTATAGATCTATTTCTTTATTTCATATTAAGATTGTTTTTTATCACATACAAATACCTATGGAATTTGACTGTAAATATATGACATCATGTTCAACCCACAACAATCAAAAGATACATTATTTATGAAAGTTCTTTAAGTAAAAAACTATTGAATTATAAAAAGCTTTTGATAGTTTTAAAATAGGATGAAAAATTTCAAAAAATATTTTTAACATTTACACTAAATGTTATTTGCTCCTTAATAGATATCCATATTTTAACTGGACTTTCTGTCAATGTTTTAAATCCTGATAATATCTCAGTACTGAATCTTTACAATACTAATGAGTGGTAATGAACCAATTTTTAAAATTAGACCTGCATATTTCTTATGCTACCAATTACTTTCAGAGATAGTTTTTGGGTGACATACAAGCATGGTGTTTATGATATGACAAAATTCCTGCCATCTCACCCTGGAGGAGAACAAATCATGAACGCAGCAGGACTGAGCATTGAACCTTTCTGGAATGTGTACGGGATGCACAAGACACAGGAAATTTATAAGTTACTTGAAACATACAGAATAGGTTAGTGTTTCGCTTTAGAGGAAATGTTGTTTCCATACATTTTGAAATTGCATAATAATTTAAGTTCACAATTTTCTTTCTTGTCTAACTTACATTATGATTGTGAGGTAGGATAACAATAAATTGTAGTACAACCAACTGGTAGTAAGGAAAAGTACAATAATAAACAGGCTCAGTCTAGTTGAGGCTCTAGAATACATATATGTAGCAATATTGTATGGTTTTTATCAAAGTGTATCTTGTGCAAATAAAGTTATTGTTATTGCCATTTAAATAACTATATAATAAACTTTTGAACAGGTTTCAACATCTATTTCCTGGAAACCTTGTATGTGGGTAGTTTCGGGGATGATAAATCGATCTAGCTAAATTTATTCATAGACAACTTTTTAACTGAGTTTTCAGTCAATTAAAAACATGTAGCTAGAATATGTAGGTAAATTTCGCTGCAGCTGTCAAAACAAAAATACCTCAGATGAAGATTGGTTGCTTCGAAAATCCATTTAACCCCAGTTCTGAGTGTATATAATTTTTTTGTAAAAAATGATAATTTTGTAAGGCCAAACCCAACAATTTATTAAAAAAAAATGTATCTCTCTTAATTATTTATTTAATTAAAAAATAATAATTATGAGAGATATTTTTTTTAATATTTGTTTCATGTGGAAAAATGCTAATTTAGTGAGGCAAACCTTACAGTTTATTTTAATTTAAAAATGTTTTTTAGAGAACCAGCTAGGCTCGGTCGCCCGGGTACTGAATTTGTAAATGACTAGGACTAATTTTTTTGTTTAGGTATCTTGGTCTATATGGAGATCTGTTAGTAACTGGTATATCTGTATTTTTACAAAGGTAACCTACATGATAATGATGTGGTGGATCACTCTGATGATGAACTGTGGGTGAAAGAACCTCTAAGGGACAGGAGGTTGATTGTGAAGACAGCGAAACCGTTTAACGCAGAGATACCAGCCAAGCTTCAAATACAGCACTTTGATACACCCAAGTAAATTGTATATGGTTATTTTAAGGTCCTTTCTGCCATATCGCCATTCATTGCCTCATTAATGGCTCTATGTGATTGGTGCCATTTCAGTAGATTTATCACATCTTACAAAGACATCTGTAGAGAACTGGTCATCTTACCATGGAAAGAAGTAAATTGTCAAAGGACTGAGCCTTTGATTCTCTCTAAGAAGAGTGTCATTCTGCAAAGATAATAAATTTAACTAACAAGGTTTTTAGAAGTGTGATATTTAAATGCCCATTAATGTACTTTGATGATGATTTTTTACCCTACTGGTTGCTTTTGAAGATTACAAAATATACTTGTAGTGTGTGTAGAGTGCTTTTCTATGAACAGTATTAAATTAAATGACACATTGTTTTATCTTGCTAGAAAACTTGTTAATGAAATATTTGAAGTTGAATATTTCTTTTATTTGTCACATAATTTAACCGTGAATGAAAATCGTAATATTAAAAGATGCTCTTACCATCTTTATATTGTCTCTTTCTTAGGCATATAAAATGGTATTTGTCAGTTTATCTTTAGTTTCATTAATTCTTTTTTTTTCTGGCTACCAATCTTTTAGATTGTTACTGCCACTGTTCACTAAGTAATAATATTATTAGTTTTTTATAATAATTTCAATTCTCTAAAAAGATGATGGTTTCTTGTTAAAACTTTCCATGGAAATTTTATAGCATATCTGAATCCATGTTCCATGGTATACATTTCCATCCACTTCACTTGTACACAACAACTGTACTATATTACGTAAAACCCCACTAGTATTATAACATATACAGTAAAATAACACAAAATTATGAATCAAATATAAATTCCACTACATGAGTAATAAAGAGACCTTCAAAAACTCTAAATGAATGCATGTTGTCAGTCAGGTGTTCAGTTTTTAATTTTTCTTATAAATTTTAGTGTGTATAATTTGTCTTAAAATAGTTTTATAGAAATCGATTAGTTTGTAAACAATTGTCCAGTTTGAAATGAAAACAATGAGTATTGTTTGTTTCCAGTGAGTTGTTTTACGTGCGTCAACACATGCCTGTTCCAGAGGTGGAGGCGAGCTCCCACCGGCTGAGGGTCACCATCAAGCAGAGTGAGCGGAGGGAGGCAGAGTACAGCCTCCACGAGCTGGAGCAGTTCGAGCGAGTCTCGGTACGAGCAGCACTCATGTGTGCTGGGAACAGGCGCAGTGAGATGAACAAGGTTAGTCCTGTCCTAGTTGAACCACATTGTTTACCCTTCACTGATCAGTCACAGTCCTGTTTCATATCTTTTCATTTGTAATATTTTTTAATAATCTTCAATGTTTTAGTAATATTAGTAAATCAAGTAAGTTTATATTATTATTATTATTATTCTAATGTAAATGTTATTACTTCGTCATTACGGAGCTTGTAAATGGACAGAAACTTACAGAGAACTTGTAAAAATATAAAAGGTTTTTGGCGAGATTTTAGTATGATTATTTATATGATTATATATATTATGATTAGTAAGATGTAGTGGATTTTATATTTTATTCTTAGTCTTGTGTTATTTGACTCTATGTTTTGTAAATTTGGTGGTGTTTTACGTAATATAGTTAGTTTATTGTGGATAAGTGATTGAATGCAAAATAATACCATGAAATTCTGGGATGCCACAAAAACTCCCTGGAAGATTCTAATAAGGGATCCACCATCTTGTTAGAATATTGAAATGATCGCACGACGCTTGCAATTATATTGACTACGCGACAGTGGCAGTAATAATCTGAAAGATTGATTGCCAAAAATAAAATAGAAAAAAATATATATAAAATGTATGGTGACTTGATGCCGCAACTAAGTTGCGAAACACTTACGGATTGTAAGTGCAAAAATGTGTATGAGTCTGGGAGGAACATTTATAGTCACCGGTTCGTAAAATACAAATTTGTGAAACAAAATACAGCCTTGAGTATTTATTGTTGTTTCCTTCGAAGGAGCCTGGAGATCGCCGCTACTCCTAATACCCAAGAAATTTAAGATTAAAATACCTGATCCCAAAGGCCTTTAAATATTTGAACACGCTCTGTTTGGAGAGGCAGGCTGGTACTGATCGTTCAGTGCCGTTATTTTATCAGGAGGATCGGTAAAAATATGTCGCGGCCGTCTTCTATGACGCGCAGCGTTTGGTACGGGTTCGTATTGTGCGGCGGATACCACTAACGGGCTTGGAATTGAAAAGTGTCTATCGAGAAATGATACTGTACTTCACATACCAGACCCAACCAGTACTACAGTTAGTTCACTAACTTCCCAATGTCACTTGTTAGAAAATAATACATATGTCAATCAGGTTCCCAGTCATGGAGTTGTTTTGGACTATACAATTTGCAATGTTAATGTACTGCATAATAAATTAATTTATTGAAGTTAAAGTTCTTTTGGCGTGTTAGGAAAAAAATGATGAGAGTAAATTTTTACGATGCGCGCGCACACCGTCACGAAAAACCGACAACTTGAAGTTATTACGATGCGTGCGCACACCGTCACGAAAAACCGACAACTTGAAGTTATTACGATGCGTGCGCACACCGTCACG
>JACEII010000114.1:763432-804188 GCA_014332785.1 Antheraea mylitta
ATCGACTTTCACGGAACTTCACTGGTAGACGGTGAACCTTATAAAAAGTAATCGAGGTTATTCTATTTTAGACTAGCTGTTACCCGCGACTTTGTCTGTATGAAATTTAGCAAGATTTCAACTCATTCTTTATTTTTAATTAGAGAAATAATTATCAGCCTATTGTTTACAATTCGACATTTTAAATTATTAGTAACTTCGAAGATAGACGAAGTCTTCTTAATAAGATCTGTGACCATAAACGTATTACGTAAAGAGTTCCATAATACAATTTCTTGCGGAACAAACAAGCGTTTATTTTTTTATAGTCACAAAATCTTAATTACAATAGAGATGTATATTAAATGTCGTGTAAATGTAAATCTTGATAATAATATTTTAAGTAATTGTTTCATTAGTTCCTTATATAGTGTAAGTAAGCACTAAAATAGTTTTATGGTGGGGTCCTTACCCCAAATTCTAAATATGCTGCTGATGACAAATCTCATTTGGTACACTGTTAGTATTTATATATGTAATGTACACATTACATGCTACTGTAAGCAGCGTGCGTTTCGTACTTAGAATTGTTTTTAAAGAACATTTCTATAATTGTACATAGTCTCACAATTTTATAATTTTTTAATACTATTTAAAAAAAAAGTGTGCGGAGCCGCGGGTACAGCTAGTATGAAAATATAAATTGTTAAAAAAGAAAACCTAAGTAAAATTTGTTCTAAGACAATCAAAGGCATGGTTACAAACTTAGGTTCAGTGACCGGCGTAACGAAACGTGCGAGGGGCGACCCGGGGTTAATATCCTTCGAAAATAATTCGAGCTATTGCCCCCTCGTTCTTTCATACTTACAAAATTTAACCTTGGGTTGATATTGGTTGTTGAGTCCAAGTTCTTTCACGCTTCACTGAACATGAACCGTTGGTCACTGACACTGTCATTTAACAAAGGGTCATACGGGCTTGAATATAATTTCTGTACATAATTAAGTCAAATATTAAGCACCAATTTTTTTAATTGATTTAGAATGAGAATTGAGTACTGAATATCCTTTATCAATACTGTGAATGACTAACTAGTCGCGCAATATATGATTTTGTAACTTAGTAAAATTACCACTATTTTCTTCTATAATGAAATTAGGAGAAATAAAGCGTATTTCATTGGTTTTTTTAATTATGATGGAAAGCCACGTATAACAGTACTTAATACATAAAAATTACAAATAAATTTTAAGACCAAATCGTAGAGTGGTAGAAGAGAATTTGTGTGACCGTGGATTTGTTTGGTAATCTGCAGTTACGACATACATATTCCAGAATCTATAACAGTATCTGAAGACGAGAGTCCATCGCACTGGCACCAGAAAGACTATCGGGCTTTCAACCCGTCGAAGACCTGGGAGACTGCACACTTCCCCACAGCGCCCCCCGTCTACAGCCTGCCCGTCACCTCCGCCATCTGCGACCCTGCCGATGGTGAGGAGGTGCAGGTCAAGAACGGATATATTGAAGTTAGAGGTCAGTCACTGACTCTAACACGAACTAAATCTAATTTTACACTCGAGTTGTTGTTAAAGACATTAAGAATGGCAGTGATGTTGGTGTTAACACCCAGGGTATGCGTACTCCGGCGGTGGCGCGAAGATCCTGCGCGTGGACATCAGCGCTGACGGCGGCGCCTCCTGGGTGGAGGCTGACGAGATGGTCGCGGACTCCGCCCCCGCACAGAGGCACTATGCCTGGACACTCTGGACTGCCAGGGTACCGGTCGACAAGCATCAGAAGGAGGTTAACATTTACAAATCTTGTATGCTTCAAATAAATCTTAAAAATGGTGATAGAAACTAAGTTAAATCTGAACCTAGATAGCGACCACCCTCTAGTTGGTAATTAGTCGCTACATTCTCACCCAAAATCAGTTGCAACAGCATTCAAACACTTAAACATATGAGCGCTCAACTTTAAAATTTTGTATTAACTCATTACTTCTTACTATAATGACTTTTATGAATGCTAAATAATTTTTTTTTGTGACAGTATACTTTACTATTGTTATCAAATTAACAGAAATGTAGACTATAGTGCGTGACTTCAGAACTTCCAAAACATTGTTTTGGCGTTTATACTATCTCATATCTTGTAAAGTAGAAAAATAGTGTTGTTTACAATGGTGTGACGTCATTTCAACGGCATGACCGCCATTATACGTTTTAGCGGAAGTATTTACAAATGATTATGCTAGGCAATATAGGAATTAAATTATGATGTATTTTTTATGGGTATGATAGAGCGTATGTTTTTAAAATATTTTCTATGTTATATCAAAATAATATCCGAGAATTAAAAAGAAAACAAAAAAAGCATTCTTGACATTTCTCCAATAAAAGATCAAACACATGACAATCAAATAATAATGATAAAAAAAAGTATTAATTTGACTTGACCTTATTCGAAGCTTATTTATGAGATAGGCACTTCCGTTTCCCGCCAGCATGCCAACTTTGTACCGCAAATACCTCTAACATCCGGTCAAATACCTTTCCTGTCTCGTCCCACCACGGCAGGAAGGCGTATTTAAAGCGACGCCTATCCTATTAACTTCATTGGCGTCTTGTTCCCCGCCGAAGAAGGACGTGCAAGTGAATATTTGCAGAAAATATTCGTATTTCTTTAAAAAGTGTTGTTTTTATTTTAAATAGAATTTGCTTAAAAAGCGTTGTTATACGTCCAACGTAAGATTTAATTTAAACATTGGATTTGCTTGGATATTGAAGGTATTGTATACATAAAGTGATCAGGTATAGAAAAATTTTTAAATTCATCGAGTTGTATAGAAATAAATGTGTTGATGTGCCGTTTCGTATGTGAAATAAGGTTTACATATATTCAATATGTATACTTTCTTTGTCCTGTCACGGGGTACAATCTAAAACTGCTGTTTTTCTTTTAGCATGGAGAATGTTTGTTCTGAGAAAGATGAACATTTTGATCCAGTACCTAGTTCACCAGGTATACGAAAACGACGACAAAGTGATTCGGATTCGGACAGCACCAGCAGTTCATCCTGGAGTAACGGTGAGAGTTGCGCCTCCCCAAAGCATCGTTTAAATCGAAAAAAGAGGGGGGCAGACATAAACGGCGTTCGGAGAAGAGGAAATATCGGCAACTCTTAAAAGAGGTTCGCAATTTGAAACAACTTCTGCCCGCGCAGGGTAATAGGTGTCAGATAGAAACAGATGTCTGTGATGGCGATTCGATGTCTATACGATCGGGTATAAGTGGTAAGCTTTATGATCAATTTGAAACTAAAGAAAACCAAATCTCGTTTAATATTGAAACAAAGCTGAAGGAGCCAACTTTACCAAAAACCTCTGAAAATCAACTGAAGCTTTTAAATGAGGTTCAACATTTGGGAAACAACAGCTGGAAAGAGATTAGGTATTCTGAAACTCAAAAGGTATATAATCTTTCTCCGGGCTTTACAGATATAGAATTAAATGAGGAAGTCGCATGTTTTCAGTGCCCTCGTCACCTTTTAGTCGCTGATAAAGCGTTTGCTGCCTTGACTTTGTGTATCCTGCAACAAAGGGAGGCACTTCAGAAGTTGTGTAATGACTTTGTTCAATTCTCTCAAGAATTAACATCCAATAGTGACGTTATAAATAATAAATTAGTCGAACTTATCTCTTCCGGTGATTTTCAGAAGACTTCATCGGATATGTTACAGCTTGTGTGCGGCCACCGAGCTGAAGTTTTGGAAATGAGAAGGGACTGTGTGATTAACCAAGTAAAGGATCCGCTTGTAAAGCTGGCATTACGCAAGATACCCCCAACGGCCACGAATCTGTTTGATGCCGAAAAGTTTACGACAGCGATAGACCGAGCAGGGGGATTCCGAAAATGTTTCTGGCCTACTAAGAAGCCCAATTTCTTGACCTCGCAGGTCGAGCGAAATAGACCTAGCGGTTCCGCGCAGGAACACGCAATTTATAAAAAACCCGCGCAGGGTTATAGACGCACATCTTGCGATAAGTGTTACTCGCATGGTTTTCGTCCAGCGGCCTCGCAGGCTCGCAATAATTTGCTCTGTCAGGGGCACAATTCTGTCGCACCGATTAATGACCGTGGGCCATTTCATGGGCGTGATCGGTCCAACGCTTCTCGGAATAGGACAAAATACCAAAATCAGGCGAGAGCTGGTCAGAAGCGTGCTTTCTCGCCATCCAACAAAAGCGGCTATATCAAGCGAAATAAGTACTGACAAGATATTCAGAGCAGGCCGTCTTCTTCAGTTTTTAGATCAATGGAAATCTCTGGGAGCGCCAGAACTAGTGTTAAAAATTATATCAGGCTACCGCATACCCTTTTGCAGGAAGCCTCCGCTTATTCATCCCGTATTAGTAAGGAGATCAATCGAAGTACCCTTTTCTGTCAAAATGAAAAAGACAATCGACAAAATGAGAGACCAAGGTGTGCTGGTACGAGTTTCTCGCCCAACGCCAAGTTTCCTATCGACGATTTTTTTGATGATCAAAAACGACGGCTCTGCTCGGCCAATTTTCAATCTACGTTCCCTGAATCGTTACGTCTTAACCAAAAAATTCAACCTGATAAACATAGCTCGGGTACCAGATTTCTTGCAACCAAGGGACTGGTTATGCAAGATCGACTTGTCACAGGCTTATTTTCACATACGTGTTGCTCCGAGCCACAGACGATTTTTACGCTTGGTTTTTCGCAGTCATCTATGGGAAATGACTTGCTTACCGTTTGGTCTAAGCACTGCACCCAGAGCTTTTGCTACGGTGACGAACTGGATAGCTCAAACGCTCAGAAATCAGGGAATTCGTATTTTGGTATACTTGGACGATTTCTTAATTGCTCATCAAACCAAAACTGTGCTGGAATCTCATGTCCAAGCAGCTATTCATATGTTAGAGATGTTGGGCTGGATAATAAATTCAGAAAAATCGGTGATCGTCCCATCAAAATCCTTGCTATACCTGGGCATTCAGTGGAATCCATGGACAAACAAGAAATATCTTCCATACAAGAAGGTGTCGGTATTAATTTGTCAAATAAGCCGCCTTTTAGTGCGACTTCGCACAAATGTCAAACAAATACGGAGCCTTGTGGGTCTCTTAAATTTTGCGAGTTTTACTGTACCAATGGGTCGCCTACATTATCGCGCTCTCTTAAATCTTCTCAACAGGATGTTAAAATCCGATCAACAATGGCATCTCATTCCTCGAATAGTGAAGGACGATTTAACTTGGTGGCTTCAAAACTGTCAAAGGTCCACTGCCATTCACATATCCCCTCCGTCTCATTACCTTACGACGGATGCTTCGGACACCGCTTGGGGAGCTCAGTTGGACGACTATGCCTTGACAGGGTTTTGGTCAGACCGCGAAAAACTTCTACATTGCAACCAGAAAGAGATGCTCGCTATTTTAAAGGTGTTAAGAGATCATTGTCGGCTCCCGAGCTGCAGTACAATTTTAATTCAGACCGACAACAGGGCTGTGATTGCGTACCTCAGACACGAGGGCGGTACGAAGTCGAAACCACTCATGGAGTTAACGTATCAAGTCTTTCGGATATTAGAAGATTATCGGATCCAGTTGAAGATATTTTACATTCCCGGGATTTACAACAGTCATGCCGATCATTTGTCCAGACTGCGTCTCAATCCAGAATGGCATCTTCTAGCGGCATGCACAAAAAGTGTGTTTGCCAAATGGGGCACCCCAGTGGTCGATTTATTTGCATCGAGTCAAGCCCACGTTGTGACAAATTATGTGTCTCAAGATATAAACGACCAGGGAGCTGTATTTCACGACGCGTTTTCACAAACATGGAACTACCCACTTGCATGGATATTCCCTCCACCATTTTTAATACCCAGAGTTCTATGTCACCTCAACAATGCCTGGGGCACCTATCTGCTAGTAGTTCCGCGTTGGAAAAAGGTCTACTGGCGTGCCGATCTCAAGAACAGAGCGCTGGTAGCTCCCTTAACGATTCTTCATCTCGACAGAGTCTTAATAGATGTGACAACGGGTTACCCGCCACCAAATGTACAAGACATGACTCTCGAAGTGTGGAAATGTGGGGGTGGTCGAACAACTTAAAGGATTGGAACGATAATCAGGTTAAACTCTTAGGAAAGTCGTGGCGTGATTCCACGCGCAAAACTTACAATGTTGCCTGGAATAGATGGTTGTCCTGGTCAAAGCAACACAACATAGATTTTCGGAACCCAAGTGGGGGAGACGTAGCACGATTTTTGTCGGATCTTCACTTAATACACAATTTGTCTTACAGTACAATTTTGTTACACAAATCTGTTGTCTCGACGCTGTGTAACCCAGATGTTGCTGGCCGAATTAGTTCTCATATCTTAGTTAAACAGGTTATAAAATCTATTGCACTACAAAGTCCACCTAAAAGCAAATCACCAATTTGGAATATAGACAATCTTGCTGCCTATTTGGGTGATTATTGTGTTCAACGCGATAATATTTTTCAGGTTCAGAGGCATACCGCAATGTTGTTACTTTTGTGTTCCGGTCGGAGGGTTCATGATTTGACTTTGTTAAGCACTGGCAGCGAACATCTTATTGAAACCAACGAAGGTTCTATTATTTTGTGGCCGGTATTTGGTTCAAAGACTGATTCTTTTGATTACAGGCAATCAGGCTGGCAATTATTCACTAATCCTGGTAACAGGAATTTAGATCCAGTTTGTTTCTGTTAGAGGTGAGGCTAGAGCTGCTTCAAAGACTCTAATCTCTGGCTGGATTAGATCTTTATTTAGAAATGCCGGTTTAACTGCAACTCCGGGCAGTGTTAGATCGGCAGTTGCGTCTAAAAATTGGTTAGATAACTTTTCAATTGAAGACATTCTCTCCAGGGGCAATTGGCGATCTCAAAATACCTTTTATAAATATTATAGGAGATCAGTTTTGCCAATATCTTCTAGTACTTCTATTACTAGATTATTTGAGCCAACTTCTTGATTATAAAGTTTGATATATAAATAAATCAAAGGTTTATATATAAAAGTTTATATAATCAAATTACATGCTGCGGGTTAGTTTGATTATTATATTTTGTGGTACCTAATTAATTTGATGGTTTTTATGATTGAATAATGAATCTTATGCCTTTCGTTGATTATATGTTTGAATAATTAATCTTATGGCTTTCATTTAAAGATCCAGTGAACTATGCTTTTATATAGATCACATTGGCGTCGGTGTCTCTACCACCACCAGGCGATAACAAACAAGTCTCATAAATAAGCTTCGAATAAGGTCAAGTCAAATTAATAGAAGCGTTTTACCTTACAATAAAACGCATATTAATATACTTACCTTATTCGAAGCTTAATATTTTAAATTCTGCCTGGTATATTTATTCGACTCAATGAAGTTAATAGGATAGGCGTCGCTTTAAATACGCCTTCCTGCCGTGGTGGGACGAGACAGGAAAGGTATTTGACCGGATGTTAGAGGTATTTGCGGTACAAAGTTGGCATGCTGGCGGGAAACGGAAGTGCCTATCTCATAAATAAGCTTCGAATAAGGTAAGTATATTAATATGCGTTTTATTGTAAGGTAAAACGCTTCTATTGAAATGTTACTGTTACTTTAATATTTTGTCATACTTTTTTGTTACAATAAGTAATAGCCAAATTTTTCGTAAGTCGTTGAATTTTATTACTTGAACTTAGCTCAGCACAAGCTAAAGGTATGCTAAGCTTATAACTATAAATTTTTAAATTGAAAAAAGAATCGTGGTTCCTTTGTATGTTCAGTTTAGTATAGTACGGTAATGATATAATAGGTGGAGCTGTGGGCCAAAGCAACGGATAGCAACTTCAATACTCAGCCGGAGAGATTCGATGACATCTGGAACATTAGAGGCATCCTCAGCAACGCTTACCACAGGATCAAAGTCAAACTTGTGCACTGAACTCATTCTATAAACATTAATATATAGTTCAACTACACGTTGTCCTGCCTTGATAATAAAAAAAATCCTAAAATCAAACTCAGCGCTACCTACCGGGTTCAATTGTGTATCTTAGCCCTTCTTGAATCCACCCGATTACGCACAAAAAAAACATCAAAATCTATCTAGCTGTTTAGGAGGAATTCAGTTGTATACACATGTGGGGAAACCGTTAAGAATATCTTCCACTGTTTCTCAGCCGATTTTGTTTTTTTTTATTTTATTTTGTAGCTATTGGCGAGCTTTAATGTAATCAATAAAAAAACTCCTATACATAAAGATATACTTCAAATATAACTGATATTTAAAAAACTTTGGCTCCGATCACGTTCAAGTACTTCGCCATATAATCTTTATACTATAAAACATTACAAGAGGAAATGTATTTAAAAATACAATAAATTCTGTTAAATTAATAGACCAATTTAAAAGACAAAAATGGATGAATGAAAGTGGATACATACACCACATTTTGTATGACTCTGGGAGTGTGTGTATAAGTTAACGAAAGTTGTATGTGAACTTGTATGTATCTTTGATATATTATATAGAAGAAAAGGATTGTGTGTTCGTAATTTGTATAACAATATAAATATTTCTCATTATTTATTCATAAAAAATTAAATTAGGTTTCAAAGTACATATATATTGTATGTACATATATAATACAAAGAAAACTATTTATAATATATTTTAAATAGGTATCACATAAAATTTCTAGTCAAAAATACAATTAAAAAAAAATGTGAGTGAATATTTTTTGTGACAATTTTGGTATCAATTTAATGTATGAACATCAGGTCTCAGATTACCGGTAATTTTAGCGATATGGCTATATATAAATTGAAAAATATATCAACATTTAAAACATTGCTGTATCGTGAACTATAAACTTATAACAATTATACAGTTTAATTTTATCTGAAAAAAAAAAAACCGAAAAATTATTATTAAATATATTAAAGATCGATATTCAGTGTATATCCACGATTAACGAAAGTTATAAAAAGATGTCAAAATAAATTATAAATGTATTATTAAGATTGCCTAAGTTTGATTTTCGGTCGTCATGTATATGGTGTTACATCTTCTCTCTATGACAGGGGTTTATTATTAAAAGACATTAACCGATAATTAAAAATTACCGTTAACTGTTAACTACGTAAAATAAACGAGAATTATTTTTGGCAATTTTTACGTTACATTTTATTAAGGATTACGTTTAGTTATATAAATTTGTATAATAAATAAAAATTGTACACGAGTGTAAACGTGTGAACTCACTAGTGTTAAAACTGAGAAACATAATTCAACGGTTATCTAAATATATTAATAAGCAGATAGATACAATTATGTCATAAGCAAATAATTGTCCTTAGTGTTATCTCGTTATTATGATCGTTTGTTACCTATCTTTAAGAATAAATATCAAGTAATAACATATGTTTTTATAGATAGTCGTGTTTCATTGTTTTATATGATTACGTCCTTTAATAAATAATGCAAATAACATTTTTGCTTTAAATTATTTAACACTAAACCTACCGACAATTCTTGTATATCTATTCCTACCGCGTGCGGTCAAATTGACCGGTAATTAAAAAGTTTCATTTATTTCATTATTCAATGCAGATAATGGTTGATTTGTTGCTAAATGTGTATAAAATAAAGAATTTTCATAAAGTTTCGTCCATTTTATATAATTTTTAAATTCTTTATAAAAAAATAAAAAAATAAAATTAAAGTTTTATACAGAATGTTATGCATACATAATATACTTTATTTGGCTACCTCGCATTGCTTACAAATTAGTTTAGTCTGAAATGTGCACTTGCCGCAAACATATTTTTCGCATTTCGAACAGATTTTTGTTGTTTTATAACCTTTACAAAATTTCATTTGACAACTTTTTCGTACGCACAACTCTGTACTTGTGGACGTCGTTGGTAAAAGCTGTTTTTCGTTAGATTTTGTATATAATCTAAATATATATAAATAATCTAAATGTATATATCTAAATATAATCTAAATCTATTTCACTTTCGGATGACAATAAAACCCTCTTTTTTTCTGCCCTGAACGCTTATTTATAATATTCTCCTCTTCACTATCGCTTTCTGATTCTAATTCACTTGTAAATAGTTCTTGATCTATTTCCATGTTTTTTTCACTTACAAAAGTTTCTTGTTCATCATTATGTGAAAATTCTTCTTCTATGTCCGTTATATTTTTTAGGTAATTTGTAATTTTCAAATGCTTTGACATTTTTAGGGTAAATATCTACAACAGATACTTTACCTTCTCTTCTTCAAATAAATAATGGTAAAAAACCTTTTTAGAAGTGCACTACTTGAGACTGCAATCAATACTATTTTTATCTACTCTTTTCAACTATAAGCGACTCTGAGATAGCCGTAAAAAATTTACTTTGAAATAACTTTATAACAGTTTTTCCCGCCGGTCTTATTGACCGGCCGCGGTAGGTAGGTCACATAACAACTTTTTTTTGGAAAAAGAAAAAAATAACTTAAAGTAAAGAGTGAAGAAAATATTATATGGATATTCTAAGAATTGTCATATAGTTTGATAACAATATTATAACATTAAAAAATGTGTAAATTGGATAAAAAGTTTGAAAACGGTCAATTTGACCGCTACTGGTAGATTTAGTGTTAAAAGACCTACGAAAATCTATAACTATACATACAATATATCCTATATCTATCTAAATACTATAATAAAACTGTAACTAGGCCAAAAGTGTACGTGAATTATTTTTGATAATTAAATAGAAATAATCAATTTACAATTTTTGTATGTCTGTCCCTGTTAAAACCTATCACTCCGAAAGTACTGAACCAATTATGACGAAAATTGACACAGTGATAATTTTATTTTGATTTTGGATACTTTTTGTCCCATAAAACGCAAGGGGTTCTGCACAATGACGGATGAGTCTAAAATTGGTAATCAATGAAATTTTTGACGGATTTTAGTAAATTTTCTATGTGCTATATATAAAACATATTAGCTAAACATTTAAGCTATATTTTTATCGTTTTGTGTTTGAGGAATCCCTAGTGCTACTAATCCAATTTTGTTTTTTTTTTTCAGTGTTAGAAAGGTATATTATCCCCCAGTATTATAGGCAATGTTTATTTTGGCAAATATATATTTTCAATAGTTAATCACAAGGAATGTACTTAATTGAAATCGGCAAAAATTCATTTATTATCAATATATGTAGGTTAGTTTTTATCATAATTGGACCCGGTAACTGATGCCGCGACCAGATTCTAGGACTATTTAAAAAAAAATCTTATGTACCAACCGGGTATGTTTGAGTTACTCCCTGGATAGTTTGGATTCACATTTAGAAACGGTTGATGTCAATGGAATCGGGTTTTAGGTTTATTAAGATTTTTCCCGTTTAACAACACAACTGAAGCCGGTAATAACGGATTCGGTGCAGACGAGGTTGCACGGGTCAGCTAGTTATTATAATAAAAATGTAAATCTAATCAGTAGTCCGGTGAAGCTGTGATGGCCTAGTAAGGCCAATAGCGTAGTCAGTTCGAAAAAAAAGTTAATCTAACATGCCATTACTTTTTAGATTTTTGTAAAAAACAAATGTTGCCGGTGCCTAGTAATAGTGTATGTTTGTTTGTGTGAACACTAATCACAGCTAAAATCTTAAAGCATCTTTGAGTATCATTTCCTCTTTGTTTCAATAATATCGGTTCGGTCTATCTGAAGTTATTGAAATTTTAATGACGCGACTAAAGTACGATAGAAAAGCAGATAAGTAAATGAACATGACTTTATTAATCACTGTTTTACATAAAGTTCCACGCGGACGAAGTCGTATTTACAGCTAGTAATATAATAAAACTGTCGAATTTTAGACAAAATATGGAACTTTCATCATAGTATAATTCAGCTTTTACAACGCACAAAATAGTTGTTACCTGTAGTCCAACAATTTTGTGCGCGACTTTCCTGTAGGATACCAGACGTTGACGGGAATCCCCACGTATTGGGGACGATCGTTACCGAATTTAGCATCGAAAAAAATAATTATAATTTAATTTTCAAGACTATTACTATTTCGAATAAAGTGTTTAAAACTTATTTCCCTTTGCGTATAATAATTTATTTTCATAAGTTGTCTATTACATTACATCAGATAAATATTCAACGGTTTATATAGCATACTGGTAGTTTTTTCAGTTAGCTTTTTAGTGTATTTTACTTGTTGCCGTAACGTGGAAATTTAATTTAATTTATAACTGATAAAGTTTTGATACGAATACCGTTTTCAACAACGTATCGGGTAAATAATATTACTTAATAACATCATCAATTGAACTTTGATCTAATATGATTTAGAAATCCGGGTACGTCTTTCATCGAGATAAAATAATTTATTCTAAAGTTGACATGATTAACCGCATTTTATAATGAAGCGATAATGGTTCAGTTGTGACGCGAACCGACCTCTAGGTCCGGAAGGCGCGTATTCATAAAGCAAGTTTATCACGTACTAGCTTCTGCTTGCGACTTCTGCGTGGAAATAAATAACCCAATTTGGAAATATTCTTCATCAGTGCTCCGCTCCTATTTGTCGTAGCGTGATGACATATAGCCTTCATCGATAAATTATCTATCTAATACTGAAAGAATTTTTCAAATCAGACCAGTAGTTCCTGAGAATAGTGCGTTCAAGTAAACAAACTCTTCAGCTTTATAATATTAGTATAGAGAGTACAGATTTAGCGAAAAACATGTAGACGAAGTCGCGAAAAACATGTAGACGAAGTCGCGAAATATAACTAGTTACAAATAAATAGGATGGATCGACAACTATGGCACCATGCTAAATTAAATCTATTACTTAGGTACACTATAGTAAATTACCTGGATGGAAGGAAAATACACAAAAATAACGAGATTATTTAATTATCGAATCTACACAACTTTGTACTGTCCTGGTAAAACGTGTCAAGCGACTTTATCTCAGTTTGTCGCAAACCGGCTCTTGCGAGAGCACGCGAAACATGTTCGCATTGAGGAACCTAAGTAATAAACATTATGTTAAGTCGTTTGTGCAAATTCTTAACAAGCAACTACACAGTCCTGATACTCTTCAGAAGTTCGCAATGTGTAAACATTTAAATATAGTTATACAAGGACAGACGTTGAAGTTCCCTTTCGTATGGCTCAGAGATAACTGCCAGTGCGAACAGTGCTTCCATGGGACTGCAAAAAGCAGAATTCTCGACTGGAGCAAATTCGACTTGAACATCAAACCTCAAGAAGTCGTCGAAAATAACAATGAATTACAAATCACTTGGATCGACGGACACAGATCACAATACGATTTAAATTGGTTGAAGTTTCGAAGTTTCACTCCGGAAAATCAGAAAAAGTATACCGAAACTATTTACAGACCAAAAAAAATCTCATGGCGAGGCGATGACTTCGATAAAATATGTACTAAACACGATTACAATGAAATATTGAAATCGGATGAAGCGCTTTATAATTGGTTGCATATGTTTTCGATCTACGGTGTCGCTCTAATCCAAAACACGCCGCAATGCGAAACGGCTATTGATAAAATCATTGGCAGAATCGGTTTTACAAAAAGGACTCATTACGGGGTAAAATTTATAGTTCAACATGTCGCAAATACAAGCAACGTTGCATATCTATCCAGCAATTTACAAATGCACGTCGATTTGCCATACTATGAATACGCTCCCGGAGTGAATCTGTTACATTGTCTTGTTCAAACGAATAGCAAAGGCGGTGAGAATCTGCTCTCGGATTGTCATTACGTGGCAGAGTACATGAGATACAACCACGAGGAACAATACAAGCTACTCACTGACGTAGAAGTGGAGTGGAGTGACGTCGGTGTAGAACACGGAAATGAGTTCTTCAAACTATATCGATCACCAATCATAAGCTTAGATAAACACGGCGATATAAACAGGATAAGTTTCTCAATACCTCAGAGAGGAAGCCAATTTCCAGGAGATATTAACACGATTGCACCTTGGTACAAAGCTTACGGATTATTTCTTGAACTAAATCACAAATTTTCAGCAAAATTTAAGACAAAGGCTGGGGATATACTAGTGTTTGACAACATAAGGCTGTTGCATGGAAGGAATTCATATGAAGATAACACGGACAATGTACGTAAATTAATCGGTGCTTATATAGATTGGGACGAGATATATTCTCGGTTGAGATGTTTAAAAGTAAAACTACACAATATTGAAGGCATTTGAGACCTACTGTTTATATTAAAATAAAGAATAAGTGAAACTTACTATAAAAATTATACATTACACCAAGTACCTATATTTTTTTTTAAATAAAAATAAAAACATGGCCTAAATATTAAACGCTTTTCTATGCAAATACTCAGACCAAACATAACACATTGTAAATTAAACCAATAGGTAGATGTGGATTGATATTGTGTCTCAGCGACTAATATCATAAGCTATTTTTTATGAATGTGTATTTAACCTTAATAAATTCCATTTTTAACCGACTTCGAAAAAGGAGGAGGTTCTATGTTCGGTTGTATGTATTTTTTTTTATGTATGTTAATCGATATCTCTGTCAATTGTGAACCGATTTTAATGATTCTTTTTTTGTATGATTCGGCTATACTCCAAGGTGGTCCCATATAAATTTGAGTAAAATATTCAACCCCTAAGAGGGTGAAATATCGTTTATTTGATTTTCACCCACTTCGTGTCTACGTATATTCCTGTACTTGAAACCGATTTCCACAATTTTATTTGAATTACCGATACCTGGGAATAGGTGTTCTTCAAATTTAAAAAAAAATCCATCCATAAGGGTTGAAAATAAAGGGATGAATGAAGCTTATATAAATAAACGAACTTCCCATAAACTAATTTTAATGAAAACTTGGAACAACCTGTTGTAGTGATAAGAATATCATTTAATCAATCCTGATTTGATCATGAAAATGGAAAAATTGGAATGGAACTCCTCAACGGCTTACAGCAGCTATAGGGTACAAATGACTCGTTTTGACGAGGACTTACATGTGGGGTTATGACTGTTGAGGCAATTCTCGTGAAGCGGACATTAGGAAAGATGAGGTTCTGAAATTAGTTCACAATCAACCTAATTTGACCAGTTGGATCTAGTACGGTGTAATATCATGTTTGTCAAGTTATGAACTTCTGAAGGACAATTACTTCTGTATCAAATTAAATCAAAGTCATGTACTCGAAAGATATAGAAGTATGGTGGTAAGCCCTTTTATATTTTTCATTATTCTTTTAGTTATTGTTCAGATCGCTCGGAATTATTATAAACATTACAGGGCACTTACATTTATACAGGTAGCCGTTTATATATAGGTAGTGTAGTAGCTAGCTTTGCTACTAGAAGTCTAATTACGATAACCATGAACGAATTTCAGATCTTCACTTTTATTTGTAGTCTGTTTCATATAATATACAACTTTTATCAAAAAGGCAGCAACCATGATCAAAGTAAGCGCGTAAGCGTTGCGGAAGGATTAATAGATTAAGATTCTTAAAACCACCAAACGTTAATAGAAACATTTTACAAAAAAAATTGAACCGACTTCAATATGAAAAACTTATAAAGCACTGAAAAGTGAAAAATATATGTATTATTAAATTAACCAAAATCAATAAAAAATATGGATATTTGAGCTACCTACAGATATATTGGAAGTCAGTGCCAACCGAAATTTCAAATTTCTTACAGGTAGAAAAGTTTTAAGTATTATATAAATATACATCACGAGATGTGAGAGTGGACCTAAATTTTGTACCTCTGTAGACAATATGGTTATCGGTTGGCACCGACTTCCAATATATCTGTAGGTAGCTGAAATATTCATATTTTTTATTTAATTTAATAATACACTTATTTTTCACTGTTCATTGCTTTATAAGTTTTTCATATTGGAGTCGGTTCAATTTTTTTTTGTAAAATGTCAATTTGCTACACCAATGTTCTACAACATAGTCATTGTTCAGTACATTAACTACATTAAAAATAATAAGTTTTATACTTACTTTTCTTACAATTTTAAATTATATACCCAGTTAAATTATTCACAATATAACATTTTATACCCAATACTATAAAAAAGTAATTTATACTTTTGTTTATCATTACATATTACATATACAATGTCCTCTGCTATGTCAGTCTGTTCATAATAAACTCAAAAACTACTGAATAGACGTTCATGTGATTTTCACCAGTAAATAAAGTGATTCATGAGGAAGGTTTATGTATATAATTTGCCAGTTTTTTTTTATTATCAGGGCAGGGCAATGTCCACAAAGCCCTCTAGTTGTTATTAAAAAGATAGCCACTTAAAGCATTTATTCAAATCAATATTATTTCCTCTAATCAGGTAATTGTGGTAGTCATTATGAAACAATTATAATCTTGTCATTGTATAGATGTATGATTTATTCATGCAAACAATTATTTTAGATATTGGTAAAAATAACTGATTCTGATAGAGTTTCTATCTTTACAATATTACTACTTAATATATAAAACAAAATTCTTAAATGTGAACTAAATTTCTTTATCCTGTTATAATTTATGTTATTTAGACGAAATTAGTTTCTATCATTCAGTATTTAACATAAAACTACTACAAGTTAACAAAATTGTTTAGGAAGTTCAAAAATTATTGAATACTCAATCTATTTATATGTGGGCAAATTGATTTCCAGTAATGTGACAGTGGGATTAAATATATTTATTTCAACACAAATAATTTCAAAGTTCTTCCTATGGACAATACAATGAATACTACAAGGAATTGGTTGTTCAAACTGTGTTTAAATTGCTAAAAAGCTCTTTTAGAACAAAATCTTAATTTTTAGCTACTTTATGGTAATGACAGTTTGAACATATAAATAAAATGGAAGACCTTTTTATAACAATTATAATTGACCTAGTTTATTCACCTTAATGCTACAACAGTTGGGTATAATAGTACATCTAGCTGCTTTTGATGTAATTATACAGGTACAATATATCACTGTATATTTAAAGATTAAATTTCATTTTTTTTTAAATTAATATTAACTTACAATTTTAAACTACAACCTTTCCATAAGGGTTTGGATTACCCCCACTAAAATAATTATGGAAATCAATAATATACTTTCTGAATAAAATGTTTACCAATTTAATTCCAGAAGATGGTACAGAAATATATAAAACATAAATGAGCAACTGTCTCTTATTAGACATCTACTTTTATTATTTGTTGCATTATCTAAATGATAAAAATCATCTAAATTTCAATATGACTATCTATGTTGTAACTTCTTATTGAAAACCTGCTTAATGGTATAATTGTGTCCGATTCCTCAGCCTGTTGGTCTACTTCCACAAGTGGGAACTCCTCATAATTAGGATCACATGCTAAAGCTACTGCCATAGATTCATTTGTGTGAATATTTATAGTAAAACTACAGTCCTCAGGCACATCTCTGAATTTGTAACTTAACGAAGATAATTTCAAATTGAAAGCACGCAAGTTCTGTTCGCACTGTACTAAATAGGCGTCAGAAGTTTCATCGAAATAACAGTTTTTCTCGAAATTAAATACGAATTTTATTATCGGATGGTAACAATTGTCAGTTACTGCAAACACTACACATTTTAGTTGATCATTCTTCAGACATTCAGAAATGGTTTTCAAGCATAGATTTATATATTCGTTTACTTCTGGATGCATAGACTGGTGCACAACTAAGTTGTATTTCTTCTTGGTTTCAAAAATACTTTGTGGATAAACTGATGCGTTATATAATATACTATGAAATGCGACACATAGAAATTCTAACGTAATATCGATGAAACAAGCATCCATCGTGTATATAATTCCGGTAGGAATATTATCATAATTGAATACATAAATAAGTATGTAGGTAACCAAAAATAAACTAGTGTCATATTTGACAACAATTGGCATTTGGCAGTGACTAATGACTCTCAGTATATAGGTCTATGAAAACGTATCGATACTTTATGGTATGAGTACATTTCATTCGATATCGATAGTTTTATACTCGATACTTTGTATTCAATACTTTTACTCAATGAGTACTTTTTGTCAGGTATCGTACCGAATGAATTACAGAGTATACCTATTTTAAACTTGACCTTACGGCTCATGTTTATTGCAACGTACTGAACTAAAATATTGAGCTCAATATTGTTACACCCGTTCACAGACATTGAGATCCTATCTCTTCTTTTATTCATTTCGCTAACCAATCATTCACCCGATTAGGCCTCCCACGGCAGCGGCTCAAGCCTAGGTTCGATCCCTCGGTAGGGAGCCTTTGAGTGCGTTGCTTGCGCGATACGGTGACACACAAATATACATCACCGCTACAACACTACACGTTCACCTCCACACACGTGCACGCCTACACGCTTACACATGAAAGTGGAAGGGTTTTCCCCTATCGAACTGAAAAACTCAATTTTTAATAAATATATGGAGGAGTTTATGAGGCGTGTATGCTTGGTACACATATACGTTTCAATAACTCATACATATATGAATAGTTAGCTAGGTTAGCTAAGATAGGTCGCGATTTTGCAAGCAACAGGCAACAGCCAAGCCGAGGTGTGCCGTGCACCTTTGAGCTGGTTGCCAAAATAAAATCGGCTGAGTGCCTTAAGCGCTCGCCTTAGTAGTCCGGTGAAGCTGTTAAGACCTTGCTGAGTCAATAGCGCAGTCATTTCGAAAAAAAAAAAAATTTATAGTGTCGCGTTGTGTTTTTGTTGCAAGTAGTAAAAAAATATTTTTTTTAACTTAAGTATTCAGAATATGAACATCATAACATTTAATTTTATATATGTTTCTTAACCAAAAAAAAAATGAGACACCCAAAAAGACTGCCGGCAGAAGTGAAAACTAAAAACAATGAAATAATTGTATTCTCTTTTGAATCATTAAGGGAATTATGGTATGTATTATTTAAATTCCATAATTTGTATATTGAAAATATCAACATTAGTCTGATTTTGAGATCGACTAGCGCTCCAAACAATAGCCAAATACATTTTTATACAGTTTATTATGTAATCAAATATATGATTGGCTGCACAATCTCATACAAAACATAAATAATAGACGGAACCAGATCCCAAATCTATGCGTCTCTGCCGTAAGCGCTATATGCTCGGTCACGCTCTACTATCATGTGATGACGCAAAATCAAACTTTATCTCCTGCCAGAAATACTGCATAACAAAATAATATTGTAACACCAATGAAATGAAGCAAATTCAATTAAATAACTTTATATTCACATTGTAACAACATCTATGATGATAATTTAAAATGCTACACAACACTTCAAACCCGCTCATTTGTCTGGAATGGATTCCAAGCCCTGGAAAATAATTTGAATACATATATTAAAATAATATACATTTAACATTAAAAAAGGAAGTTAATCAGGGAGAAGAGCAGGGAATATATTTATTTTACAGAAAATTATAGATGTAACACTATTTATTTACAGTCATTATGCTTTTATAAACCTAAATGGTGAAGATATAATGCATTTTTCAAAATTAATTTTCAAATACTTTCCGATTATTAAGAAATGTGCACAAGGCTTATAATTAATTTAACGGATTGTTCAACATTATCAGGATAAAAAGAAACATTTAATTTTACAGGTTGTATGTGTAACATGGACTAATAACAAATTTCGGTACATACAGCAATACCACACCTATCTTTCTTTCGCAAGTCTAGTGTACCCTGACCGAAACAAGACTGACCATATCAATCACATTGCCCTGAACAAATTACGTATTAACACAACCTCACTAAAGTTAGTAAAGGGCAGACAATCTACACCTAATTCATTTAGGCCATGTGATTGATATTTTATGGTATAGATTAATAGGAGGAATATTTGTTTTCCTCACTCTTCTTGTTTCAGTTCGTTAACATGTACTTCTCTCTATAAAATAAATGTAGTAACAAAAAATAATAGACATATGCATATATGGCAATGTGACAGATAATAATAAAATTTGTAAATCAATATGTTTTTGTGTAAGTTTAAATTGAGACTCAGGTCAATAATAAAATAAATAACTTAACAAAAGGGTGCTGAGTTTCCTTCATTTTAAACATTTCTGGATGTGATTCTGACCCACTTCAAAACAGTACATTAGAACGTAAGAACGAAGAATGTAATTTAGAACACTTATTTAAGACTGATAACATCATAATAAATTAAGTTTATTCATACAACTGTAGTAATTAATTAATTGATTTAAAAGAAAAAACAGTAAACTTAAAATAACTCAAATTGAGTCCCACGTAATGGTGATACATTACATAAATTACAAAATAATTCAAAGTACAACCTGAAATTTTTTTACCATACAAGTTAAAAAAAAGGTAAGTAACGAATTATTTTTATTTTGGTTACCTATAACAGTATTTTTTTAGTTCCTTATAATATTATTTATTGTATAACTTGATCTTTATAACAAGCTATTAAAGGTAAATTTTTGCATTTGTTTGTACTAAATTTTTATAGCTTATAATATTTTTATATTTTATAAACCTATACTTTGATAACTAAGTAGTCATAAGCAAAAAATATCATTTCTTTGTACTAACATTAACTTTATACGGATTTCCAGTAAGCCTCATATCACGTTGGTACATAGCACGCTCCCATCTATCTAACAAACTCCTCCTGTAGTGCTGTAAATTTTAATAAAATTATCATTCAAGAATAAATACAATAAGAGAACTAAAACTTAAAAATTCTTAACTGAAAGTCACATCAGAATGAACACAGTATTCTTGAATTTAAAAAAAACCTTAGGCTTTTTATAATCTATAGAATTGCATATATATCTGTGATTTGAAACTGTTACCTAACACCATAATTATTATGAAGCGTACTTACGTTGCCTAAACTTAAATTGTGAATATGGTAAAGACCCCATCCAGGTAAACCTAAGGCAGCTGTTATAACGAAGAAACTGGGTAGAATCTCATACCACATTTTGGTAAATTATCAAATAACTTATCGAGCAAGTGTTTTGGGAAGTAAAGTGACAAATAACTATTGTATTGCCAACATTTAGGTATATTTTTAGTACCTATCAGTGGGACAAGTATTTATCTTTTAAAGGTACGTGTGATATATGTTTAATGTTCATATTGTCTCTAGTTAATTATTGTAATACATTACTTTATTTATTTTATTGTAGAATTTAGTTAATTGTGTATTATATAAAATAATTTCGATATAGTAAATATATAAATAATTGGTTATCAAATACGTACATATTTATTCTAACCGCAAGAGACTCATCATACTTTATTATCAATCATTAGTAGTGATAATTATATTATCTCTTTCTTTAATAAGACTGTATTGTATCATAGTATGCATTACATTATAGCATATATCAACAAAAATAAATAGCCTAGAAGAAACTTACGTTACCCAGAACATAATGATGTGTCCACCATAGACCAATGCCCGGTAAACCTATAGAAGCTGCAACGATAAAAAAACCAGGAAGAATATTAAACCACATATTGACGTGGACACAAATTAATGCTTTTTCAATCGTTCTAGTTTTATGTCAAATTTATTGCTTTAAATCATTAAAACTTCATTTTAATATTTGTGGCCAGCGGTGAATTAATAAGTTCAGGTTCTGATAAAAATTACAGAGTATTTGCTTTACTTTGTTTTTCCGTAAACTATCCAGGCGGACTCTCTAGTGGCAGTTCAACTATTTTTTGATAGTACTTTTACTTTTGTAGGTTTGGTAAATTATAACATGCAACATTTATGGCAACTTTTTTAAAATTATATTGTTTATTACGGTTAGCAACACGAGGCATCGGGTCATCAAAAATGGCAGAAGCACCGATTGACTGTGATTTCCCTGTCTGGGGTTTATTGCCGAAAAAAGAAACGGGGGTGGTCTCATTTCTAAATAAATACCCTAATTATGATGGCAGGGATACTGTTATAGCTATTTTAGATTCGGGTGTCGATCCTGCAGCTACTGGTCTTAAGGTAAATTTTCTGTCTTGTCACGATTTGTTTGGATAATGTTTTATCGGTTTTCTTCGGCTGATTGACCGGTTCTTGTGGTTTCAGGTAACGAGTACAGGCGAGACGAAAGTCATAGAGAGATTTGACTGCAGCGGGTGTGGAGACGTTGATACTAGTACAATTGTAAAGACAGTGATCGATGGTTGCATTACCGGTGTAACTGGGCGAAAACTAAAGGTGAGGGTCCAAGAATGTCGTATTTGCGGCTTTGTACATAGTTAACAGTATATTTTAAATCATCATTCCCTTATATTTCAATTCGTATACATACATTCTTATGTTTTGTTTAGGTCATTCACCCTTTCTTGTCCTGACATGTCATATCACAGCTGTTTTATGAAACGGTAGACAAAGAGATAAAAGTATATAGAAATGCTATCACATGAAAGTTTCATACATGAATATATTGATTTTAGAATCTATGAGTAAACACATAGAAATCATTTTGTTTATAATTTTATTATATCAATAAAATAACTTACATTTTGTCTTGATACTAAATTTGAATGATCATGAATTTGATTTTGTCTTTTTGTGCCGAGTTTGTAGTAGTATAGAGTATTTAAAGTTAGCAAATAATAATTACCTATGTTTATATAGAATAATAGATAAGACATTATGCAAAGAAAACCTGTAATATTTGAAAAATTGGATCTTTTTTCCTCATGAGAGCTTCCACAACATGTTAGCGTTAGCCTAAAGTAACTATTGCACACGAATGAAGTTTAGGGCAGAGGGTGGTATAGTATATTTATAAAGAGAGTTCATTTGTTTCATTCAAGTGAGTAATATGTGAAGCTAATGATCTGATTCTAAAAAAATTAGACTAACAGAAAGTAATATTAGCCTTAAGTGACATTATCTATGTTTTATTAAGTTTTATGTTAAAGTCATTGACAATTCATAGTTTAACCTTAAAATACTTTAAAGGAAATATTCATGGTTTATTGTGTTGTACAATTAAGGTTATTTTCTGATTCTTTGTATTCTCCATTAAGTAATTACATACTCTGTAAGTGATGAAAAAACCAAAATTGGTATGTTGGTGGTATAATTCCTACAAATTGGGTTGGCTTTGAATAACAGTTATCAGAGTAGATATAATTGCTAAATAATCAGAGAGTTATTTTCATCTTGAAAGTGATACCTACAAGTAGCTCTATAATGTGCTGTTTTTTCACTATAATCTTTTGCTTCATAGTTTATGTTCATAGTAAAACCAGTCCTCCATTTTATTATAGACTTGATAAATTTGTTGTAGATACCAGAAACATGGAAGAATCCTACACAGGAATGGAGGGTGGGTGTACTCTATCCATTCAGCATGTATCCATCAAAGTTAAAAGAAAGGGTGCAGGAGCACCGCAAAGAGCGCCTGTGGGATGTTGGTCACAAGCCTGCATTTGCAGCAGTGAACAAACAGTTACAAGATTTTGAGAATGATGTTGGTAAGGATATAACATTGTGTTGTCTAGGATATTTGTTTAATTCTTACATTAATCAATTTTTTTAAGAGTTTAATGAGATAAAAATCATGAAAATGAAAAGTTATCCTTCATAAATACAACATGCACACATACACATTCTTTTTATTAAATTTTATTAATCTGATTATTACAGAATGTTCACTACTGTATATCACTAAGCTAATTTTAACTTTCCCTCTTTGTAATACTCTAGGTTCTTCTGTATATATTTTATTTTGTAAAACATTTAGTGATTTGTGTAAGTTCTCTGAATCAGTCTATTGTTAATAACTTTCATGTAGTAAAAGATATGAATTCATAAAGATTACAACTGTGTTCAATGCTTAAGATTTCTTGTCTTTTATTGTCCTCCAGCATCAAAGAATCCGAATTTAAGTATGGAAGAAAAATTCCTAAAAGAAGAACTAGATGCAAGATTAGAAGTTCTACAGAATGCTGAAAAGAAGTACACAGATGTAGGGCCCACATATGATTGTGTGCTCTTTCATGATGGTGAAGTCTGGAGGTGAGTTTTGCTAATTTGAACTGATGTGTTTTTTTTTACAATACTGGTATTACTTTGAAAAATGTAAGATTTGTAGGAAATTTATTTTGACAGTCTAATTTACTGCAATACTTGAATATTATATCTCTTGGTAGTTTCTATATGGTAGATGGCCATAATTTGGTTTTTAAAACTTCTGACTGTGTCTGAATATACCAAAATAAAGCATAGTTTGTTCTTTCAAATATTGATGTCGTTCTAGAAACACTTTAAAAGCTCTTGTATTTAGCAAGGAATTTAAAATTGCTCTAAAGTATTTATGTCAAACTAGCGTGCCGAGCGGGCATTGTCCTGCCCTGATAATAAAATAAAACTTGACAAAATATAAACCTAAGCTTTCCCTATGAATCATTTTATCTATTGGTGAAAATCTCACAAATATCATTTCTAATTTTTGGGTTTATCCCATAGAGACAGACAGCTGTGGCAGGGTACTTATATGTTATATATCCTTATTATATGTAGTGATATGCATCGATTTTAAGATTAGAATACTAACTTTTTTTGTCAGCTATATAGAGGGCACTTGTTATTTGGATGATTTGAAGAGCCAAGGTGTCTAAGAAATAACTGTCTTATAGATTATACATCTAGGTTATCTATTTCAGTTAACCTTTGAAATATTTTTTTAAGGAACTCTTTCATTAATATTCCATTACATATTTTTTACATGAATATTAATTATCTATGGGTCCAGAGAGGGACTGAGGCTTAAAATCTCTACATGGTTTTATTTTGAGGGGCGAAAGGGGGAAAAACCTATTCTTATGCAATATTTTGTAAGTCGAAATTTAATCTTAAAAATTTAGTTCCATTTCAGATGCCAAATGGTTTTTCATTCTAGTATACTTTGATTTACAACTTCTATTACACATTTTTAAATGTTGTAAATAATAATGATAGTACATTCTGTCCCCATATTAATACCTATTTAGTAATTTGGAAAATAAAAACAGTGTAATGAATAAAAGTTGTTCTATTCAATAATCATGTCTGTCACAGTAGCATATTTATTTTACTAAAAAAAAATACATTTTATAATTTTGCAATCTTACAAAATATTTTTTTTCCTTTACATTAGACTTTTGAGGTTTAGTGTCATTGATCCTTTTCTAACAACATTTTATTATTTTGGGAAACGAGAAAGATTCTAACGTAATAGGGAGGAGGATTCAAGAAATTTTATGTAACTTTACATGGAGCTAGGGGGTTAAGAATCACCAACATCATATGATAATTATGATATGGTAAAATGTGTAAAATGTTACCATAGAAAAAAATAATGTTTTGTTAACCTTTTTTGTTTTGTAAATTTAGCTCTTACACTTTCTAGAAAGACTGTTTCAAAATGATGCAAATCAATTATACTCTATATAGTATATCATAATTTGTCTATGGACAGTAGTAGTACGGATTATGCCTTTATAATAACTAATTTATTTTGCAGGGCATGTATAGATACCTCAGAACGTGGAGACCTGTTATCAGGTCCGACACTCGGGGAGTACAGCTTGACGCATGATCACACTCACTTGACCCCGTTAGATGAAATGACAATTAGTATAAATGTACATGATGATGGTAACACGCTCGAAGTTGTCGGAATGTGCTGTGAGTATGCTTGGTAATTTAAGGAAAAATAAAAATATATGAAGTCTTTACTATAGTGTTGGTTACGGATTAAGATTATTAGAAGACCAGTGGGCACAATTTAGTAAGATCATGGCATTGTTGCCAAAATTAAAACATGGCAAAGAAGTCCACCATTAGGTGTAGTAAAACCTGTTTTATTTTTTGTACCTATTTGCCCCTCCAAACTTTTTTTTTTTTGGGATTGTGATGGAAATAGTCTCGTGGTAGATATTTGTAACCTAACAAGCACAACAAGCAGTAACTTGAGATAATCAGGTTCCTCCACTCTTCCACTGACTGTATTACCAAACATCTGATACAGTGCTGTATACTGCACGAACATAGAGTGAGTTCTTCACACATTCATCTTTACCTATAAAAAGGGACTATAGGACCATTGGACTACAGGAACCAATTAATAGTTAGACATTAAAAAATTGCAATATATGTATAAGTAAAATCAGAATATATTTTGGCAGCAACCCACGGCACTCATGTAGCGGCGATAGCATCCGGTTACTTCCCGGATGAGCCAGAGAGGAATGGAGTGGCTCCCGGAGCAAAGATAATATCCCTGACGATAGGGGATGGTCGGCTCGGATCCATGGAAACTGGGACGGCTCTCATCCGAGCCTGTATCAAAATCATGGAACTCTCAAAGACAATGAAGATTGATGTCATTAATATGAGCTACGGAGAGCACGCACACTGGTCTAATGCTGGGTGAGTTTTCTAACTCAGTCATATATTCAGTGATTGATGGAGTTTTGATATTTATTTTACTTTTTGGCAGCCAATGTTTTAGTACAGTGATACTGACCATTACTCTAGTATATTATTATTGTCATTATCAAGTAGGTATTGATATTAGGTCTTTACCTATGAAATTGCCGTTTTGTATGAAAAAATTTAAACGATTTTTTTAATGTATTTTTTATTTGAATTTATCGAAGTAATTACCCACGCAATCAATGCATCTTTGCCAACGCAGTGGCAGTTTATTGATGCCCTTCTTAAAGAAATCAGCTGGACGGGAGGCAACAGATTCTTCAAAGGCATTTTGTACTGCCTCTCGGGTATTGAATTTTTTTCCCGCCAAGGAGTTATCCAAATTCTGGAAAAAGTAATAGTCTGTAGGCGCAAGGTCTGGTGAGTAGGGCGGATGTCGGAAAACTTCCAACCCCAGTTCTTGCAACTTGAGACCGTCTGCTGTGCAGTGTGAGGTCGCGCGTTGTGGTGCAGGAGCAGCGGAGACGAGCGATTGCCCAATGCTGGTTGGAGATGTGCCAGCTTCTCCATCATTGTGTTCAGTTCTTCATAGTACACATTTGCAGTAATGTTCACTCCGTTTGGTAAGAAGCTGTGATGAATCACACCGGCGCTAGACTACCAAACAGTGAACATCACTATCTAGGAGTACGTTTTCGTTTAAGGCATTGTTTAGATGCTGAACCAGGATCCAACCAACTTGCTGAGCGCTCGCGGTTATCAAACAGAATCCATTTTTCATCACAGGTAACAATGCGGTTCAAAATTCCTTCATTTGTGTGTCTGTTGAGCAGTGCAAGGCACGTCTCGACGCGTACTTCGCGTTGGCAATCATTGAGTTCGTGGGGCACTCATTTGTCAAGCTTTTTTACCTTGTCAATTTGACGCAAATGAACCAATATTGTTTTGACGCTAACGTCGAAAGCTGCTGCTAATTAAGCCGTAGATTGTGTATCATCAGCTTCCACAATCGCCTTTAATTCGTTATTGTCGACCAAAGTCTTCGGACGACCGCGAGGTTCATTTTTCAGGTCGAAATTCCCAGAACGGAAGTGAGCAAAGCAATAACAGGTTGTGCGTTGGTTTGTAGTGTTAGCTCCGTAAACTTCGTTGATGTTGCGTGCTGCTTGTGCCGCGTTGCTGCGACGACGGTACTCATATTCCATGATTACTCGAATTTTTAACGTATCTATGATGATAAAAAAGATTGAAATGCGATGAAAATGTAACACTAGTCAATAAATAAATGACTACTTTTGGAAATAGAATTCCATGTTTTTAAAATAAAATTTAATTGAAATTAGAATTCTTAGCCAAACAAAAAACATTCTGATTTGAAATGGCCAGTACTGCAGAACCGCAATTTCATAGGCAAAAACCTATTATTATAAGTTGCTTGTGAGCATCTCAATATTCTATCAAAATGGTGGCCCTCTTATTAAATTTTTCAGGGAGTTTTTTTGGCAAGTCAAAATCTGTTGTTTGTGGTATTATGTCCCATTCACATCACTTGTGCTTTTTTTTTTTCGAACTGACTATGCTGTTGACCTAGCAAGGTCTTAACAGCTTCACCGAACTAGTAAGGCGAGCACTTAAAGCACTCGGCCGATTTTATTTGGGCAACTAGCTCAAGGGTGCACGGCACACCTCGGCTTGGCTGTTGCATGTTACATGCTAACTCGCGACCTATCTTAGCTAACCTAGCTAACTATTCATATATGTTTGAGTTGTTGAGACGCATATTTGTACCAAGCATACACGCCTCAACAACTCCTCCATATATTTTTTATCGGAAAATTAGAGTTTTTTCAGTTCGATAAGGGAAAAAAAAATAAAACCCTTCCACTTCCATGTGTAAGCGTGTAGGCGTGCACGTGTGTGAGGGTGATCTTGTAGTGTTGCAGCAGTGATGTAAATTTTTGTGTCACTGTATCGCGTAAGTAACGCACTCAAGGGCTCCCTGCCGAGGGATCGAACCTAGACTTGAGCCGCTACCGAGGGAGGCCTAATCTGGTGTGCGGGAGCGAAATCTACCCCTAAATCACGGCGTCGTGATCTGTGGTTACGCGGGCGTAGGCGTGAGCACGCTCTGTTTGGAGGGACAGGCTGGTACTGATCGTTCAGTGCCGTTATTTTATCAGGAGGATCGATAAACATATGTCGCGGCCGTTTTCTATTACGTGCAGCGTTTGGTACGAGTCGCTTGGTACGGATCACTTGTGCACAATAATCTAACTATGTTACAAAATATAGAGTGACACAAGACTATGAGTAAAAATATAAATTCCACTATAAAACATTATAAGATTCCACAAAAACTTATTGTTATCATTTCTGTACATGATTGTATGAATTTGTCAGAGCGTACACTATTTTAAGTGTATTTATGGTAATTTTTCGAACGGCAGATATCTAATAATATAGGTTAAGAAAGTGTATGTATTGTGCAGTCGCGTGGGTTCGGTGATGTCGGAGGTGGTGTCGCGGTACGGGGTCTCGTGGGTGGTGTCGGCGGGGAATCACGGGCCTGCACTCTGCACTGTGGGCGCTCCGCCAGACCTTGCGCACTCCTTGCTTATTGGTCAGTATGTATTTGATTTTGTAGGTGTGAACAGAGTATGTGGTAGTGGGTGAGTGATGGATGTGAGTGTGGTCGGTCGGCAGGCGTCGGCGCGTACGTGTCGGGCGAGATGTCGGCGGCCGCGTACTCGATGCGGCGGCGCGTCCTCCCCGGCGCCTTCACCTGGAGCTCCCGCGGCCCCGCCTCCGACGGCGCCCTCGCCGTCAGCGTCTGTGCACCCGGCGGCGCCGTCGCCTCCGTCGCCAGGTAACACAACCAACCAACCAACCACCCAACCACCCACCAACCAACCAATCAACCACCTACTAAAAATAACACCAACGAACTCACCTACCACCAACCGACAATAATACTCACCATCGACCAGCTATAATAATGTGTTTTTAACACCCTTTTCGCAGTCGTCGGTTTAGATGTTTGACCTCCGATTGAGTACTGCTCCTGCTGGCTGTAGAGGGTCCTCACGAATGGGATTATTTAATTAAAATGCAATCGTGATCTTGCGTTGTTTAATTTTGATATTCCCCGTGTCTATGGCCTTTAGTGCGGGCCAGTGCGCAGTAACTGGTTCGCCGTTCATACGTCGCGCTCTCATATAATTATTTATTTACCATGCACTCTGCCTTACACGCTTACATTGTGTCCCTACACCCTGTAATATTGGCCATTCTTTAAGGCTAATTTCTGAAACGGGTAAACAGTTTTGATGACGATTTTAAAAGACTTCAACATTGAGTAATTATACTTGTTTTTACATAAAAACTAAAAAGTAGTTATACAATTTATAATTTACAATCATTAAATAGTGATAAGAATTTAGTTGATGTTAGAAATAAATTTATTTGTAGTACTTTGTAGTACATTGTTACTTGTTAACAAACATTTAACAAGGGTACGGATAACCAATTTAGTATATGGAATGAGAGCATAGATAGCGTAACGGTTATAACATGTGGTTATGGCAGCATTTATATTTGATTTTATCTCGAACAGCATTTTTAGTTTATTTCATCTCATCATCATCGTTACCCTTTTTTTTATTAACAATTCGTTTATTGTAATAAGTATAAAGAATTGTCATCGTCACTACCCTTATCCCACCTAAGTAGGGTCGGCATAACATGTTTTATTTTTCCATTCTCTCCTGTCAGATGTCATTACAGTATTCACTCCTTTTACGGACATATCATTTTTCACACAGTCACCATTTCATTGTATTGTGGATTTATTACTTTTCCAAACGATGATATTGGGCATATCACTTTTTCTCATAATGAACAGACTACATTTAATTCAATATCACCCTATGGGGTCCTGTAAAATTAATTGAAAATTGTGTCATGGATTGCGATAAATTTCTTTATTTTCGTAAAGTTATGTTTGATTTTTGTTTCAAATTTATAATTAATTTCAATTTTCATTTACACATAGATTTCTTTAAATGTTTATATAATTAAAGATCATGGCAAATAACTGAGTAGCCATGATGAAAACCTTTGATTAAAGAAGTGGATTATAGAAAGGGTATCCTTTGACAAAATAACTCTAATAAAATTCAAACTTTAAAAAAATCAAATAACTATGGTCGAATGTCGACCACTGGGCGCCCACTAGTTTCGTTAATAGTACAAAGTTCGTGTTTTGCGTCGCCACGTCTCACCATGCCAACAATGAGGTTTACCCTCGCCTAAAGATGTTTTATATATACGTTATATAAATAGATATCCTTGTAGTGAATAGCTGTTAGAGAGAGATAGTTGAATAGCAATATGTACGCGCAGGTTTACGTTGCGGAACTCTCAGCTGATGAACGGCACGTCGATGGCGGCGCCGCACGTCGCGGGGGTTCTCTGTGGGTATTACTTACTATACTTATACTATAGGTAAAATAGGTTATTATGTCCATCCCCCTAGCTCATTCTTACACCTTACATACACTTAAATGTTACTATATGTCAATCATATATGGAAACTCAACCGATTTACGCAAGCGCGAGATGGCAACCCAGTGTGATATATATTCATCAATCATATAATTAATCAAATGAGGTCCATAATCAATGCAAATCCTTTTTTTTCTAAATTGTGTGTAATTCTGGGCTATATTTTGAAATAAATAGGAATTAAAAAAGATTGACCACAATATATTTTTTTTTAATGTTTACAAATCTATGTTTAATATCTCCAATTTCCAAATCTGTCCAATTTGAAAAACTACTTTTAATAAAATCTGGATTTCAAGTTTGACTATATTTTAGCAGAGTATATCTCAGCAAATAATATCATAGAAAAAAATCTATGTTCACGTTCATAACTGTTTTACTGAATGTGAACAAATTTCAGAACCTCACTTTTTTTCGTTATCTGCTTCACATAGAGAAGTTCGTATTAGACATTTATAAAGAGAATACATGTACTGATTCAATGAAATTAATCTACTCTTTCAGCAATTCTGATATCCGGGTTAAAGGCAAAAGACCTCCCGTATTCTCCATATTCAGTAAAGAGAATGTTAGAGAATTCTGCCACATATTTAACAAATGTGGAGCCCTGGGCACAGGGATGCGGACTTGTTAATGTCGAAAAGGTATTTATCACATCTTTAATCACTTTATATTACTTTATCTGTATTGACATATTCTAAATGCAACGAAACAATTACTTATGCCCTGTTGTGTATGATATTCTAATGCAATATACCATAATACATGTATTTTTTGTCAAAATATCAAATAGCCTGAAGGACATGTCAGGCAAAAATGGCTTGGCACGGAACATATTAAAATAATGTACAAGGTGTTTACCGTTCATTCAATTTACCAGAAAGGAGAACTATTCATGAAACTCTTATAATAAATACACTTATAAATCATTACTATAGTTTTTATTATTAGAAAGTTTGATGTATGTAAAGGTCCCGAAATAAAGGCTGATTTGGTGTATGCCAAATAATTGTTAAAAGAGTATAGGAGGATACCAAGGATATACCGTAAGGGGACCATTTATAAATTACAGTACAGTAATCTCATGATATTTCAAAGAGTTCTAGAATACTTCAGATACGTGTTTAATTCAGAAGACATGTCTATTTTGTAGTAAGTAACAACAATAAATCATGCGAAAATATAATATTTTCCAAAAATTTAGACTTTTTTTGGATTCATTTTATGTACCAAATCAAAAGAAAACAGATATCTACATTTCTGTTCCATTTATGTATTAAAGACACATTTAAATTTGATATAACATACTTTTGTATCGTTGTACTGTATTTTCTTAAATAAGTGTAGACCACATTGGACACAGGAGATTTAATGCAGCTCATATTAGTTATTTTTCATATTCTACAAATTGTTTTTTTTTTATCCTAATAAATAAAAAAGTAAAAATGTAAATAGCAAAGCTTATGAAACACAAAATACTCTGAATAAAAAAAATGTAGTCTTGAATAATGAATAAAAATATCGGTTTCGTTACTGGGACTTTAGATTGTCACAGCGTGGTTTTTAATAGTTTATTCTTAACTTTGGGTCCAATGTTCATATAAATCGTAATACTGGTGGCATCTTACATAATAGAGTTTAATTAATGTATACATGTGAAATAATGATATGGAGCATATGAATTCTGAGATGTTATAAATACCTGGAATGTTTTACTAAGGGGTATACCATTTTATTAGAACAATGACACTTTAATATTTTCAGCTTGATAATAGCAACTTGAATAATGGCTCAACCATTTTAGCGGGATTTCAGTCTGTCATGTAGTGGATTTTATATTTCAATCATAATCTTGTGTTATGTGACTCTATATTGTGTAAATTTGGTGGTGTTTTACGTAATATAGTTAATTTATTGTGCATGAGTGAAATGAATGAAAAATAATACCACGGAGCATGAAATTCTGAGATGCCACAAAACTCCCCTGGAAGGTTCTAGCAAGGAATCCACCTTCTTACACACACGATGCTTAATATTAAAATGATCGCACGACGCTTGTGATATTATTGACTACGTGACAATGGCAGTAATAATCGGAAAGATTGAATGCCAAAATTAAAGTTAAAAAAAAATAGTTGGGTGCCAAAGCAGGGAGAAGATGTAAAAAGGCCTGTTGATTGTTGTGGAACAGGCGTTCGATTTGCTAACGACATACGCGGACGCGATCGAGCGTGACGTCACGTTCAGCATACAATGCAGCCCGCACAACGGGAAGGGCGTACTGCTCCGTCCCAAACTCGACGATGTACACAAAGATGTGTCCGTCAACGTCGAACCCGAGTTCCTGCAGAGTCACGACGACGTTGATAGTGAGTTTTTACATAGTATTTAATAGTTAAATTAATAACCCGACAGATTATATATATATTTTAAGAATCTTTTCACTTTATCTGACTCTCTCATATCAAACTTTTGACTAATATTCTAGAAATAATACCACCTGTCCTGGCTTTTAATTGTAATGTTGAATTGAAAACAGTGAGGTGATCATTAACTTTATAATTAAAAATACAGAAAGAGTTAAGTTTTATAACATATAGACATATAACTATATATCGAAATATATTAAACTATATCTATCTATAAGCAGTTTTTAATATTTAATAATTAAAACAATGCTCACTGAACTCGTCGCATGATTCTTATTCGTTGCTGAATTATGTAGACGCAAACGAGCAAAAATACAATATAATTTTAAATTACATACATATATAGAAATATATGAAATTTTTGAAGTGAAGTGCATCGCACGCCTTATGCACATGTTTACAGTGACCAAAAATGTTATTGTTATACTTCTCGCGGACGAAGTCGAGGGTGACAGCTAGTCTAAAATCAAATAGGCTAAGTTAGATCCTATGAGAAATGATCGAATCGTTTCGAAGATTCCCTGCAAACAAAATCGCATGTAACAGTCTAAAATAAAATAGCCCATTTACTCTTTAAAAGGTCAGGTATGTGCCAGCTAGTAAAATTCTCGAGCAAATTGGTCTAATCTTTTTGAAGATTGCACTACGGACGAAATCGTGGGTAAAGCTAGTTTAAAAAAATGCCTAAATTACATATTATAAGGTCATCAACTACCTGTATTGAAGCTTCTCAGAAAATCGGCCTAATCATTTTAGAGATGTCATTGAGGGCAAAATCGCAGGTAACAGATAGTCTAAAATCAAATAGTTCAAATTACTGATTATAAGGTCAGCTGTTTTTCACTGAAAGTCCCGTGAAAATCAGTTCATCCGTTTTGGAGTTAGTACTGCGTACATAGCCGCGAGTAACCGCTAGTCTAAAATAAAATAGCCTATACCGCCATCTATATCATTTCAGCAATTTGTGAGTGAAATTCCCGTCAAAATCGTTTCAATTGTTTTGGAGATTTCCTGGAAATTCAAACACAAAGTTATGCTTTGTTGCTACATACAGGCACTTCCTTTTTATTATATGTATACAGGCTGAAAGCTTAGTCAGTAGCAATATTTATGGACGATACTCTGCACTCGATTTTCGTTATAAATCAATTAAAAAAAAAATAGTTGCATAATATATGCTGATTATGTAGAAAAATAGAAGCGTTTTACCTTATAATAAAACGCATATTAATTTACTTACCTTATTCGAAGCTTACTTATGAGATAGGCACTTCCGTTTCCCGCCAGCATGCCCACTTTTGACAGTAAATATCACTAACTTCCGGTCAAATACCTTACACGTGTCTCGCCCCACCATGGCAGTGAGGTGTATTTAGAGCGACGCCGTCTTTCAACTTCATTGAGTCGAATAATAATACCAGGCAGAATTTTAAAATATTAAGCTTCGAATAAGGTAAGTAAATTAATATGCGTTTTATTGTAAGGTAAAACGCTTCTATTAATTTGACTTGACCTTATTCGAAGCTTACTTATGAGACTTGTTTGTTATCGCCTGGTGGTGGTAGAGACACCGACGCCAATGTGATCTAGATAAGCCAAGATTCATAAGGGAATCTTGATTACACAAGCATTAAAGTTAGCACGTTAGTCCAAGATGATTTAGTTACAGAGGTACTATCAATTCTGAATAAGGCCTATATAGTCAAGAAGGCAATTCCCTCTGAAAGATGCCTGTGAACTAGAACGTTTACCACATTTCAGTATATAATCATACCAAAACAAAAAATGTATAACTATGCCATAAGAAACTATGGTATGGTTTCTTAATTGCCTTTAGTCTTAGTTACGTAAGGATTCGGTATTCACCGCGGTGGATTTTAAAATACGATACGAGAAACGATTTGGTTCACTATCACTATTATAAAGAATTTTACCTAAAATAAGACCAGTTACGTGCGTATATAAACATATCTGATAGAGATAAAGCTACTACTCGAGTAGTAATACTGGCAATGTGCTTTGCATCACCATTGAATCGGTATACCAAGATATTTAAAATAAGTTTTACACATTCCTATTTGAAAAAGTTTTACAGCTTAAGAGCTGTCAATGATCTCTAGTGCTAACTAGTAGTACGAAACTAAAACATTAACCGTCTAAAAACACCCTAAGTGATATCAAAGACAACTGCTGTATGTAAAAATCACTGGGTTTGGTTAAAATAACCAAAGATTTATACTAGCATCAAAAAATTTATGGCTTGGAAGAATTTTGGCAAAGTAAGCGCAAAAAACTAGTTTTCAACCAAAATTTCCAGTAGCCTATATTTTGAGCAAATATTGTTGACAAAGCCCTTCTAGAAGCACTCTCTTGGTCTAAAAGTTTTGATAGCAAACTTAAATTACGACTCAAAGACAAACTACTCATCATATAACCAATTCAAAATGATTCTCACAAAAAGCGTGTGCGACACCATACAGTAATATAGAAATTTCTGTTCCTGCCGTTATGTTCAAAGCCGAACGAAATGGTTTTACTAAAGAGGTACCTTATTTATGTGGCGAGCGATGTGATTGTTGGCCTCGAGGCTAGAAAGCGCTTGCAGCGTCACCTCGCGGACCGCAAGGCGTTTGCGACGCTGCGCCTCGGCCCCCGTCGCCCTCAACCACTATAGGTAACAGACGCATCGCTCTCATGCTGCCTCATCGAACTAGTTAAGCAAACTTACGTAAGAGACAACCTTGACTGCTTAGCGGCACTGTTACTTTGGGTTATTCGGTAAAACATTTAATCGACCATTTCCACATGTTGGCTCAAAATTTTCGCTGCAATCAATTAATTAGAGGCATGACCTTACTATGTTAGTCAGTAACCCTACGAGGGCGTTACATAGAACCTATAAGATTCTTTGAAGCTATGCACTCCTGAGACTTTACTAGAACACTGAGTAATAGTCTTTATTAGTACCACAGTAGCCAAAATACTTTGTAAATGTGACCAAAATACTTTGTAAATGTGAACAGTTAAACCTTCGAAATGTGAACAGTTAGACCTTCGAAGCTATTCGAGACTGCTTAAAATACAGAGTATTAAACCTTCGATTTAATATACTTCGATTAGTAGATGCTTCTGCTTAACACCCAATGCTGGTTACTTCCAACTACTCATGCTTTTACCGGGAGTCTTCACATACTTGCTGCAAGATTGAAGCCACTTTTGAAGTTACAAATGTTATAACAAGTTTGTGTTAATGGTCAATAATCATACAAATAATAGTATTGACGCAGCCTATTTAAGCAGAATATGCGCCCTTGATGCGACTAGAAGTTACAGAGTAGCGATGCCTATAAGCATTAGGCCACTTCCTATACCACATGAGAAAACTTCCGACAACCACAAAAACAAGAAAACCTTGCTGCACCCTGTGAGATCGACCGTCCAGAAGCAATGTATGATCACACACGAGGTTACACCGATTAAACAGCCATACAGTTATCGGAACGATTTGCGTTCCTGCAAAAATTCCTATCATCCTATCTACTCCTAACCGTTATCGGTTATAACAAAACTGCTAAAAGACAACAGTCCATTTTTCCGAAATCCATTCCTCCACATTTCACGTCCACGTAAATTTACTGACATATCCTAACTTGGCGATAGACGTAAGTTCACACTGAGGACAGGTCACATCATTACTATATTATTGTATAGCTTTAGGTGGTCTGGCTTCCTAGTATGAACTACTCCTGCGCGCTGTTATCTACTATCCTTTATGATATACGAGGAGGTTTCAAATAACCCTTCGAAGGTTCATTATATAATTTGTGTGTCCTACGAAGAACCACAGACTAACGCTACGAGGGTTGCTTCCGTAATTCACGTACACCGAATAATCCAACGAAATTTGATTCAAAAATACGCGTGTTCCTGTGAGGAGACACTGAACAAACTGCGTATCGTTAAACGATTTGCGTGCTTCTGCACTGCACAGAGGCACTAAATAGGCATGGAATAGCTCTGTGCGGGCTAGTTACTTGATCCGCGTGCTCCTGTGTGAAGACACCGAATAGCTCTGCGAGGGATTGATACATGATTCGCGTGCTCCTGCGTGAAGGCACCGAATAGCTCTGCGAGGCGAGGGATAGACACATGATTCGCGTGCCCCTGCATGGAGGCACCGAATAGCTCTGCGTGGGCTAAGTGCTAGTTACTGCTAGTCATCAGTCATCATCCGTGTGCTCCTGCGTGGAGGCACCGAGGAGCCACCGAACAGCCCTGCGAGGACTAGTTATATGCTTCGGTGTTCCTGTGCAGAGGCACTGAAAGCCCAGCGAGGGCTAGTTATATGCTTCGCGTGATCCTGTGCAGAGGCACTGAATAGCCCTGCGCGGGCTAATTACGTGATTAGTGTGCTCTTGCGCAGAGGCACCGAATAGCCCTGTGCGGACTAGTTACGTGATTAGTGTGCTCTTGCGCAGGCACTGAATAGCCCTGCGCGGGTTAGTTATGTGATTAGCGTGCTCTTGCGCAGAGGCACTGAATAGCCCTGTGCGGGCTAGTTACGTGATTAGCGTGCTCTTGCGCAGAGGCACCGTATAGTCCTGCGTGGGCTAGTTATGTGATGCGCGTACTCCTGAGCAGACGCACTTGAGCAAGACGGCAAGACGCACTGACTGAAAGCCCTGCGCGGGCTTATTATGTGATTAACGTGTTCCTACGCGGAGACACTGACGAGCCGTCAGCGGGATCGTTACATAATTAGAGTTAAATAGCAGTGATCCAGCAGCAATACCCGTCGGAATAACCCTACGCAGGTTATTTATATAATCGATGTGATCTTGCACCGATACTCGTAATAATCATCCGACACTCGTAATAATCATCCGACACTCGTAATAATCATCCGACACTCGTAATAACCCTACGCGATATATTAGCCGTGATCCAGCACCAATAACCGTCGGAATAACCCTACGCAGGTTATTTACATAATCTCCGTGATCTTGCACAGATACTCGTAATAACCCTACGCGGGTTTAGCCGTGATCTGGCACCAATAACCATCGGAATAACCCTACGCAGGTTATTTATATAATCGCCGTGATCCTGCACTGATGTTCTCCTGTGCAAAGAAATTGAATAAGCCTGCCAACTCACTTTGATGTTCTTGCATGGAGACACTATGTGCTCGCTCGAGGAGAAACTTCTATCCGCGAGCCCGAGGGGTCACGCTCTGAAGACAGGCCAGAGGTATTGAGATTCCACTAGCGTGCATAGTGCTCACGAGCTTCTTCGTCTGATGATAGTTGGTAGAATTTTGCATACTTGATCATTACTATTGCTTTTCTCAATCCGACAACAATCAAAATCCATTATCAGCGACTACGAGCTAGTATCACCACAAGTAGAAGAAGAAGAAGTGCTAAAATAAGCGTATATTACTTGATTTTTAAAATAAACTGTCGTGGGTCTTACAGCTAATAAAAATTCATTAAAAACATGGCTCCGCCGCAGGTATACCAAGATCTGAATATTCAGTGAACATGGGATTCGAAATAATAATGCTTACTACTGCTGCTTGCAATTTGTACAGGGTTGTACTTCGATATATCATATATTGGATATTTATATAACGGTATATACTGCGGCGTACACATTTACCCCCCCCCTTTATTTAGGGGAAAGGTGGATTTTCAGTACCACTCGAGGTAACTACATAACATTAACAGTTAATGAAATTTTAATTTTCACTAACACCACTTATTTCCACATTCGAAAAAAAATGTGAGATGTATGCATACACACAATATATGTATATAAACAATCGGTATATTAGGCAATAAAAACGATGATAATATTTTATAAAAGAGCAGCACTTCATAAAATGACCGGAAATTAAAAATAAATTCGAACGGGAACCCGTTCGCATAAAAACTGTTATTAACACTAAATAAAATAGTCAGTTCTTAAAACAGACTTAGCTTGTACTCACGTGATCGAACTTGTACTCACGTGATAGTTTTTCAACGAAAGGTATCGTTATATTGTTCCTCAGTAACAGCAATAGGTTAATATGTAAGTAGCTACTTACGCGGCCTTACAATACTTTTTACCAATCCTTCCAGGAACATATTAACACTCTTTCATATACTTAAAAAGCAGAAATACAATATTTTCTGGAAATATTAATCAGACTATAAAATTAAAAAATAAAATATTTTCTGCAAATATTTTTCACTTTTGTGCAAGTATTTCACTTGCACGTTTGTTCTCGGCGGGGAACAAGACGCCAATGAAGTTGAAAGACGGCGTCGCTATAAATACACCTCTCTGCCATGGTGGGGCGAGACACGTGTAAGGTATTTGACCGGAAGTTAGTGATATTTACTGTCAAAAGTGGGCATGCTGGCGGGAAACGGAAGTGCCTATCTCATAAGTAAGCTTCGAATAAGGTCAAGTCAAATTAATACAAAAATTATACGCAACTCTCGACGCGTCTTTGTTAAAGCACAGTGTCAATAACCGTCGTGTGACTCCACTTTCATTTGAAAGTGATCGTGGGAATGGCATGAATAAAACAAAAAGATTTATTCTCCGTTTTATTATCGAAAGTGAATAACTCCAGGTCGCACCTTATAGCTTTCGGTACCAGTAATGCCATCTAGGTTTATTACAATTGTGTTTATATTTTAAAAAGTCTTAGAACACAATTCAATTTAGGTTCTCTTTGTTGTTCATTAGTATTTGTTTTGATATTGTTAGTGTTAAATGTGACAATGAATGATCATCTCTTAGAATACTGTAAGCTACTAACCTAACACGTGGTATATATGCGAGAGAAATGATTAAATTAAGTTTTTTAATAAGGTTATTGGATAAAACGTGATGGTTCATAGTGAGTGTAGAGTGTAGGTGGGTAAAGTGAATAAGGTTTGATCGGGTTAAGCTAGAGCTGCAACAAAAGGCATGTAGTGGGCTGTGCGTTGCAGAGGCATGCGTGATGAAGCGGCAAATAGGGTTTGGCATGCGCGTCGCGCTCGCCTGCAGCGCCGAGTGGGTGCACGCGCCGCGACATCTCGACATGATGAACGCGTCGCGCGCGCTCTCCCTGCGCCTGCACACCGCCGCGCTGCCGCCCGGCCCGCACTACGCCAGGTACCACACCAC
>JACEII010000114.1:824188-888477 GCA_014332785.1 Antheraea mylitta
TTCGCGATTCTCGGATTACGCATACTCGGTTTTAACATCGTTTCCTGGATGAGGAAAACGTCAATCTGTCTATCGCGCAAAAAGTCAGCTACTAGATCGCGCTGTGACCGAAGGGATCTCGCATTGAAAAACGAGAGACATAGACCGCGTGGTTTTACTTTATTAAGACTCGTGAATTTTAAGACTTATTTAAAAGAGGGTGACCGGGCGATGCGCTGAATGGTGGCTCCGATAGCCGGGAAGCGCGCTAGAGCAGTGAGGAGACCTAGCTCCTCTTCTACCTCGACGATGGCGTAGAAGGCGAGGACCTCCTTCATGTCGTGTTCGCGGAGTAAATGCTTCATCCAGTCGAATTTACCCGAGAGAGAGGATGATGAAGCATAAGCCGCCTGTGGCAGCGGCACCTGAGGCTTAGAAGAAGCCTGAGGCTGAGGCTGAGGTCGGGGTGCCCAGGGGGCCATAGGGGCCCGCCCAGGTTGAACCGCGCGCGGCACAGAAGGTGGCGGTGAGGTCGTGGGCGCGGGCGCTACCGGGGCCCGGGAGGCGCCCGGCAGGCCCGGGAAGGCCTCCACGGACATGAGAGGTGGAGGCGCAGGGCGGACGGCGGCTACAGGCGCCCTGGGCGCCTGCCTCGCCTGGCGGGGACGCTGTGTGCGCGGCGCGCGGGGACAGCCGCGATAATTCGCGGGGTGACCCGCGTTTCCGCAGAGCACACAGCTGGGAGGATCGGGAGTGCCAGGACTGCGCGCGCACTCCTTCGTGGCGTGGTCTCCCAGGCACTTGACGCACCTGGGGCGAAGATGGCAGTTCTTTGCCGAGTGCCCATAGCACTGGCAGTTATGGCACTGCGACGGAATATGGGTCTTGCGTGGGGGCTCAACGGTGACGCCGTTGAGGTCGCACACAGATGTGAGCGAAAAGATGGCCTTGCCCTCCTGCGACCGGTCGAGGAGAACAAGCACCATGTTGTAGGGAGCGCGGGTGCGTGGGTGGTACATGCGATGTACCTCACGCACGGGAAAGTTCTTCTCCTTAAGGGAGAGGGTGACATCCTCGACCGAGATTTCGGCCGGGACACGGCGAAGCACGACACGGAGGAGGCGCTCCTCTTCGAGAGCGTACGTGAAATACGCGAGTTTCGATTCAGTAAGGAATCGTATGAGCGCGCGATGGTCTTTGGACGTGGGACATTTTACGCGAATGCCCGCCGGAGTGCTGAGGGCATTCGTATAATTGACCTCAAGGGTCTTTAAACGATTAGAAATCGCAGTCCATTGGGACTTGTCCTGAATCGTGACTGGAGGCGGGGGGCGCGGCTTCCTATCTGCGGAGCCCGCAGGTTGAGATGGAGTGAGTGAGACGGAGCTAGGTGCTTTCGTCCGCGGTTGACTACACGGTATAGCCGCGGCCGGCACGCGAGCGCCACCTATGTTGGCGATTTTGACCGGCCCTACGGAACCCGAATCCGTCGGGCTAGCCGGACGACGCCTACTGTACGAGACGGTCGTATAACCGTCTTTGTCTAACTGCGCAGAAGGCGCGGGGATCGCGGTCGCGGTCGCTGTAGTCTCGGTGGACGCCGTCACGTCTAGCTCCATCTCGGAGCCGGTCTCCGAGCTGGAGCTTGGTATCGAGGCCTCAAGTAGGCCTTTGTCGCGCGCGTCTAGAGAAGATTGCGGCGATAAGGTCGCGAAAGAGTTCGCGGTTGGGATGTTAAAAAGGCCCTCGGAGGCCTGCGACGTAACATTCTGAAATGTTGTATTGATAATCTCCTGATCTAGGCCGCTCGCGAGGAGATTTCTGCGGAATAATTCTATTAACGCTATCTGGTCCATCGCGGTGGACTGAGAGGGATGGGCCGCGAAACAACCTCCCTGCCTTAAAGGCAGGGGGGTACGCCGAACGGGTTAATCTCGGGTCTATCCTGGGTGCAGATCAAGAGAGCTGTTTAAAATGAGTCAGAAGGAGAAAGCAATACAGGAAATAAGTTAGCGAGACAGGCAGGGTAAATAATTTGCATAGATATAGAACAAATAAATAAATGGGTATCTAAACAAATAAATAATTGAAATAAATAAAGTTATAAAGAAATGACGACTAAAGGGAAAAAGGACTATGTAAATAAATAGATAAACTAATTAGTGAACAAATAAATGTACCAATATAATATAATAAACAAAGCAATAAACAAATACAAAGGAAGGGTCTCACTCAATTTCAGGAAAATTAGCGCAGCTGTTCCGCAGGTGCGGTACACGTGTACGGCTACGTCAGGCGGATCGGCACTTCAAGGCGAAAGCCGAACGAACACTCACTGTAATAGCGATTATTATAATAATCACGAAATATCGTTCCGAGCGCGGACACAACCGTTCCCGGCCGCGTCAGAATCGGACTGTCCTTCTTTCCAGTGCTTTGCATCGTTGCCTGATAAAGCTTCATTTACATCCAATGGATCTGTGAATTGTAGAGCGCACATGAAATTATTACCTTGAACATCATGCCCCATCATGTGTTTCTGATGAGACCTCAAAGTGATATTTCTGTAAGAACTATCATTGCTGTCATTATCACTAGTACTAGGGTGATATGTTTCATCATCAGTTGTTCTATTCAAAACACAACTATCAAAAGATGTATCAGAACATGAGGGTGACAAAGTTTGTGTATCATTTCCTGTTCTGTTCTGAATTTCTTTTTCTATTCTGAACTGGAGGAGGGCAAGCGGATTCAGGGCGGTCCCCTCCTCCGGTACAAAGATGTCCAAAAGCGACACATGAAGAAATGCAACATAGAGCCTTCTCATTGGGAACGTTTGGCAGCACAGCGGTCAGAATGGCGCAGGATGGTGAACAGCCAAGTATGCGAGTTTGAGGCTCAGCGGAAAGCTGACCTAGATACCAAACGCAGCGAGTTAAAAGCTCGACCACCTGCTGCCATAACGTATAATTATGTGAACGGCGTACTAACGTGCCCTCATTGTGCACGGAGTTTCGCCGTGAAGATAGGCTATATAAGCCATCTTCGAGCGCACCAGCGCCATTTCTCTAATTAGGGGTCAAAGTGGTCGCCATGGCCGAAATCGGTCGGAGCAATCATCATTTCCTGTACTGTCATTAATAGGTATTATTTCTTCACTTTCTTGTGAACAATTATTAAGTTTTGAATTATTACTTTTTGAGTTAAGTGGGATCCTAGTAATCTGTGGCATTGACTCCGATATCTGTGTAATCTGATCCATATTGTTAAAATTCTCAATAAATATTACATCCCTGCTAATTACAAATTTATTATGAGTGGGATCAAACAATCTGTATCCCTTTGTGTTATCACAATAGCCAAGAAATATCATTTCACATGATTTCTTGTCCCATTTCAAGCGATTTTGTTTTGGTATATGTACCATGGCCTTTGTACCAAAAACCTTTAAATGTGAAATGTTAGGTTTCTTGCTTGTCCATTTTTCATAAGGAGTCACCTCGCCTAAAACTCGTGATGGTGATACATAGGCTGCAGTAGACACGGCTTCAGCCTAATACATTTTCTGCAGATTTGCTTCAAACAGCTTGCTCTTAGCACGTTCAACTAAACTCCTATTCATTCGCTCAGCCAGCCCATTCTGCTCTGGAGTGTACGGAGTGCTGGTTTGGTGTTTGATGCCAGAAGCTGCTAGAAAATCAGAAAAATCTTTATTGCAATACTCTGTCCCATTTTCGCTTCTTAATACTTTTATCTTCTTTCCTAATTCATTCTCTACTTCATCTTTAAATTTTCTAAACACAGATTTAATATCCAATTTGTTCTTTAAAAAATACACATATACTTTACGGGAATAGTCATCTATGAAAGTTATGAAGTACTTTCCACCACCAGCAGATGGTGTCTCCATCGGACCACACAGATCAGTATGTACTATTTCTAGTAATGTGTTTGCTCGCGAACCAGAATATGGAAACGGTAATCGTGTTTGTTTTGCTTTACAACATGGTATACAAATGTTATCAACTTCTTTGTTGGTAATCGTTATACCCTCAGCACAGGTCTCTAACCTTTTTACATCAGCTATATTCAAATGGCCCATTCTTTTGTGCCACGTAATAATATCTGCCTTACTTTCACATGACACAGTGTATGCATTACCAGTAATAGTGTTGAGTTTATACATGTTATTAGTAAGTATTGCTGTTGCTATAAGGTAGTTATCACTATTATAAATGTTACAACCCATAGCAGTGAACTCCACTCTACAACCATTTTTTGTAAGTTGACTGACTGATAACAGGTTTGCACTAAGTTCAGGAATAAACAAAACATTCCTCACCTGGATTGGATGCTCATCTTTACACAAATTGGTATGAATGTTTACTTTACCCATATTTTGTACAGAGACTGCATCACTATTTGCCACCATTATTTTTGTATTCGGAGGTAGTTCAATGTCATACATCCAGTCTGAACGTCTTGTCATGTGCATTGTGGCACCTGAATCAACGTACCAGTCTTCTTGATTCATTGAGCTGTAAGCTGCAAAAATTGCTGAAAAACCACTTTCATTAGCTATCTTCACCGTACATTGATTTTTAAAATGTCCATATCTATTGCAGTTATAACAGCGAGGGCCTTTTCCTTTTTGCTTCATTTTATTATAGTTATTTTTGTGTTTGGTTAGAAATACAGACGATTCAGTAATTTTTACTTCTTGTAACAACTTAGTCTTGATGAAATCAGAGGAGATTTTTATCCCTGAGCTTTCTAAGCCCATTATCATTGGTTTATATTGTTCTGGTAGGCCAGGCAGCATTAGTGTGCCTAACCATTCATCTCCAACTTCAAAGCCGATATTTCGGAGTTTAAAAGCAGTACTCATAATTTTATTTACATAATCTTCAACACTGAGACAGCCCTTCAACGTAAGGTCACGTAATAAGCCCACTTTTCTAGACAGCCCGGAGTCCTCGAAAGCCTTTTGAAGATTTTGCCATACTTGTTTGGATGACGTTGCATTTTCAATATGCATGTAGTTAATAGGCTCCACCAACAAAATGATTTTTGACTTAGCTTTTATGTCTTTTTTTAGGGTCAACTGCAATACCCGGATCGATACACTCCCATAACTCTTCGTGTTCTAAATACGATTTAATAGCAATTTTCCATGTTGAATAATTATCTCGACCGGCTAATTTTTTAATTTGAAGATTTGACGTAGCCATTCTCGGGGCGATAAATATAATTGAAAACTTTGAATATCGTATTTATCGTTATTTCAACTGGGCGTACTGGGCCCATAACCTGTTGAAATGATACCACGATAAGAGTTATAACGATGTAGTTTATTCGACTTTACCAGAACAATGAAAAGTGCAAGTAATGACAGATGTTCACCATAGACTAAAAATATATATTTGACATAGATAACTTAAACACTATTAGTTTATGTTTACATATTTTCATCAATAGTATTCATGATATTTAAAAATGATCTACTACTAATTGAATATAGACGGGAACAGTTGTGGTTTTCTGCGATATTATGTTTTTTTTTCCATCTGGTGGAAATTTATGAAAACATATAATAATTAGCGGTAAGATTTAGAACGTAACTTACCGGGTTGTGTAATAAAGTCTTGGCTGGTTCTGCTATTCCACCACAATAACAACACAAAATATACATTGTCCCGGTAATGTTCATACAACTTTGGCAACTAGCTCAAGGGTGCACGGCACTCGGTGCGGTTGCCTTTTACACGCAATTCGCGACCTATCTTAGTTAATTAACTAACTAACTGTTCATATATATATGAGTTGTTGAAACATATATGTGTACCAAGCATATCTCAATAACTCTTACGGGATAAGGGAAAAAAATAAAATAATTAGCGTGCTCAAGTATAGATAACATATGCGGAATAAGGAAGAGGAAATAATACATAATAGAAATAATAGATGGTGTTACCAACATCAAAAATGCGAAAAGGGCGTATATGATTTTTTTTTTTAAATATCAATCGTGTTTTAATTATTGTTTAGGCTTAAAATTAAAAGAAGAATATTGAATAAGAAAACATTATGGCTTTTGTTTTGGCATAAAACCGTATTTAACTACTTTAATATATACTTTTGCATTTGGTCTATGGTGCATTTATATAAAATATACATTTAGTATTATTTTCTTATATATCTGTGATTCCTTTTATTTCTGCAGATTACTCGTAATGCACTATTTACCCTTAGTAAAAGCTGCAAGTTTCTGATTTTATGGAGTTTCATTTTCCTTGCGCTGGTTGATTTATAAACTTTGTAGTTTACGTTGTGCGTATTTAATGCAATGATTTTTCTTGTTATTTATAACTTGACGTTATTTGTTTTCTTTATTATATGTATTAAAAATATATAGTTTATCAGTTGTAATGATATTTATAGATTTTTTTTGTATAATACATTATTTGACATATTTTGGTCCTTCGAGCCGGATTTAATTAAATTCTTAGAACGGCGATTTGTTTTAGTTCTTTTAAAAAATGACAAAACTCATGTATATTTCGTAGATAATGGACATGATGATATCGTTTATAGCGCGAGACTTACGATATGACTGGTTGTGATGACTACTTAATTGAAGCTCTTTATTAAATTAAAATTTTTATATTTGATTGGAGAAGGTGTTACTTGGCGGAAATTCGTCAGTAAATATTATAGTGGACGTAACTTTGCAGTAACTATTAGAGATATTATTCGAGACGTGTGAGTGAAAATGGACGTGTAGTATAATGGTTTGTATATTGTATTAGTTATTGTTTCGTTTAGTTGATAAGAGAGTATAGTTATGCGTATAGAGTGTAGAGTTGTGGTGTATGTACGTGTGTACGGTGCAGGGTGAGCCGGTGGAGCGGGTGCGGCGGCGCGCTCTCCGGCACCGTCACCTTCGCCAAGGAGGAGCTGGCGCGGCGCGTCGACACGCACGCGCTGCTCTACCTGCCCGACTACCCGCGACGCTCCGCCGCCGCCGCCACCGCCACCGCCACCAGCGCCACCACCGCCACCGCCACCGCCACCGCCACCGCCACCGCCGCTTCGCCCACCACCGCCCCCGCCGCCACCGCCCCCGCCGCCACCGCCCCCGCCGCCCCCGCCACCGCCGCCACCGCCGCCGCCGCCAGCAGCAAGCAGCACGACGAGTACATGGACGCGCTCAAGGACTTCTTCAACACTTGGCTCGCTAAACTGGGTACACATTACACTTTACAACCCCCTCTCACTCTACAATCTTTCATGTCCCCCAAAAACGGTTTTCTTTCATGCAGATATTTCTCAATGAAAATACTCGCTACTACAAATGGCTACCCAAAATGGAATAATCAATTTCTAAACAAATAAAAATAGAATATTTTAATCGATACTACCATCCAGTTCAGTAAATTTCGACTGTTTCATTAATCAGTTCCACTAAACTACTAGCGGTTTGGAAAACAACCTAGCCATCGAGAAAAACCGGTAAGAAACTCGATCAGGTACATTTTTTTAACATATACCTGCAATACATCATGCAATAGCTTTTAATTGATGCACAGATAGGAGTCAACTCTAGTCATCACTATCGTTCACATAATGATCCATTCTATAATATCCTTTTGACACTAAAACCTGCTTGACGTGGCGCTTAAATTTACCATCCGGCAAATCGGTAACATGTTTTGAGACTCTATTGTAAAACCTAACACTATTAGTGGATATAACATATTCAATTACAATATTGATAAAGTATTTGCGTGACGCCATCTATGAGATATCTGTAACAGTCAGTCCTACAATCTTTTGTGAATAAACTATTCTATAGCGCCATTTATATATGACTTATGGGACTTACATTTATAACAATAATCAACATTGACAATTGCTTAATTTGTAATTAAAAACATTAGTTATTAATCGAAATAAAAATTGTCGTATCTATCAAGTTGAACCAAATTATACATAAATGCCAAAGATTCATTAAGACCGGTTGAGTAATTTCAGAGTTGATCGTGGACAAGAATCATGACATTGGATTTTATTATATTCAGATGTTAACGGACAAACTTACAATTGAATTACTATGATCACTTGCTACAGGAAAAGAGGTACTGATTGTGTTGTAAACGTTAATAATAGAGGGTTGCGTTGTCCGCAGAGGGCGAGAAGCTGGAGCAGGTGTACGAGAAGGTGCTGGAGAAGTTCCCGGGACACATGGGCGGGCACGTGGCCTACCTGCAGGCCCTGGACTCGCCCACCGACCCTAAGAAGTAAACATACATTTATTTATCTCATTATATCCTAAATGAACGGTCCATATTTTATATTTATATATCGTTATTATAGTAGCGAAAGGTCCTTCGAGCCAAATGGTCCTTCGAGGCATTTTTTTAAATTGAACATTTTTTATTTTATTAAAAAAAATGTATATATTTGCTAGGCTGCCACATGCCAACGAGGTGCCGGATGTGACGACAGCCTGGTGCGAACAGCTGATCGCCATCGCCGACAAGGTACGTGTCCATACTGCTATCCCATCTTCTTTACATAAACGTTATAAATCAAACGATTATGTCTTTCCCTTTAAATTACACCGTCATTAAAATTATAATAACTTTTGATAGAATGAACTGATTTTAATGAAACCAAGACTAAATATTACTCGAGGATATGCTTTATTATTCTCTTGAGTTAAGGTTGGTTGGTTGATTAATTAAGGAGTTATTGTGAGTTCAGTATTTTAGCAGTGGTGCGAATTCACACAACCAGACAGATGGACAGACATTTCTAAAAATATATTTTATTACATTTTCCAAGAGTCGCAACAATTTTTTTCATAAAACCTAAAACGTACAGGCATGTTAAATGTACATTTTTATTATATGTATAAAACACATTATATTTCAATTAAATGTATAACACTGTGTGATATTATTATTGTAGTCAAAAAGTTGTAAAAAAATTTGAAGTCTGAAAAAAAATTGTTTTTATGAGAACTAGTAACAAAAATACCTCTTTTAGTCTATTTTTCACAATATTTTATTTTTACAGGTTATTTGGAAAAAAATAATTCAGAATGTTACGAAAAAGACAGGAACTGTAACATATTGTTATTTGATTTCCAGGTGATAAAGGCCATAGACCAGGAGAAACTGCTCGCGTACATGGGCATGAAGAACGACTCCAGGAGTGATGCCAATAAAATTAAACAGTGGGTTTATTGTTTTTCGATTATATATCACTTAAGTAGGGTAACAGAACGTAACGTGTTTCCCTTTTCATTCCTCCTATCAGATGTTATCTCAATATTCACACATATTATTTTTCATACAATCCGTCCATACTGTTTTGTCTTCTTGTACACTTTTATCCGTCCATCATAATACTCGAAACTTTTCAAGTTACATGATTTTCATCCCTCGTCATGACATGGTTATATATTGCTTAGTTTATTACTCCTTAACTTGCTTGTGACTGGTGCTATTCCAAACTTTCTCTGAGACACTCATTATTAATCGTATCGATTCTAGTTAAACGAAATATTCCTGATAACATTTGTATTTTGTCACAAACGTACAGCACATTATTATCTGTTAGATTGTAACAACTACAGCGCACTTTTATGACTTATTCTGTTTTGTGTAATATTTTACATTATTAAAATATTAGAAAATAATGCCAAAAATTAATTATGTACCACGTAAAAGTGTATTAATTTGTTTTAAAAATTAGAATAGTTAGTTTTATATATATGTTATTTGACATTAGATGTTTGTTTTGTGTGTGGAATATGTTGTGTAGATGTATCGGTATATAAGGGTACGTTGTTACAGGGAGCAGGAGAAGCAGCGCGGGTACCTGGTGGAGGCGCTGTGCCGCCGCGGGACGGCGCTGTGCCGCCTCCGTGCGCTGCACACCGACGCCCTCGCCGACAAGCTCGCCGACAAGCTCGCCGACGCGTTGCGCGACAACCTCGACGACCTCCTCAAGTTCACCGACCTCGCCGACGCCAAGGTACCACCGCACACCCGCACACCCGCACACCCGCACACAGTACCACTTTATATACATGTGTATATAAACACACACTTATTACTTACAACCCGTATCTCTAGATGGCGCTGATTTAAAAAAAGAGCAATCTCTATATAGTATAAAGTAGTATGCGAGTGATGGTTTGTTTCGCGAACCAGGCGATCCAGTACGGGGTGTGGCACTGGTTCACGCTGAAGCAGTGGGGGAAGGCGATCAAGCTGCTCACCAAGATGCTAGAGGACAAGCCCTCGAGGGAGGCCGAGGAGAGGCTCGTGGAGGCGTACCGCCAGCTCGGCTGGGACCACCTCGCCGCCTTCGCCGAGGCCGCCTTGCCTCTCAAGTACCCCGCCACCTACCGGCCCTTCTGAGTACCCACCCCCCACTCCCCCACTCCCCCCCACTACATACGCGTGCATCGCTAACACAACTTCCAATATCTTTTGACTATACAGTCTTTTTCCGTCCCTTTTTCCCATTATTTGGGGTCGAGTCTCATCAGATGCTTGCGCCAAACTAATCCGTCTTCGGTTGTCGATTCTTACAACTGGGCTTTCTTGAGGTCTTTTGATAATATTTGACCACCAAGTCGAAGGTGGGTGGCCTCTAACTCGTTTGCGTTCGGGTAGATTCGACGCCAGCTGGACCACATGATCTTCATTACATCTTTCTACATGTCCATACCATCCTTGGTTATTAATATACTATATAGTATTTTATAATACAGTGTATATTCTTTAGTTCAATTTGATTAGTCTACTACAACAACATTTATGTTTTTCCCTTCCCTCCCTATAACGAAGTCTCTTTATGACAAACAAAAAATGCTCGATCACTTAAAATTTGTTATAAAGAGTTTGCACTGAATACGAATGAAATCGTCATGAAATATTATTTAGTCCATATTAACATTTGTATTGTTCATAACAGATAACGATAAAAATAGATTCGCCAGTACTGAGAATATAAATATAAAACATGCACAGTTAACAACGTAGTACTCACAATAGGGCATAGATGGCGTTAAATCCAAGTAACCTCAAATGTGTATATATATTTATCCGACTTAAATAGAAAAGCTAATTAATTATTCGCGAATACGTAATGTCTCTAAATACTTTGATATAATAACTATTTTATAGACAGCCGTTTGTTCTTTTATTTAAAAGTATGCGGGGTTTTCTAGATAAATTCACTTTCAATATATATATCGTGGTTATTCTCTTGTCTGTATACATATTTTAGTGCAAATTTAAAAAGTTTTGTGTGATTCGTGTCTATTTTTTTAAAGCAACCTCAATAATTGTTAATTAGAAACTAAATAATTGTAGATGATGAGCGCTTTGGTGCCTGATAGATCTTGAGACACTTTGACTGACCTATTATTATTCGCTGTGAGACAACCCGACACTTCACACAGTCACAGATTCTATTAGTTAATTGTATGCAAATTTGTCACAGAGATATGGTGAAAATATATATTTGTTATAGAAAAAATATCCCGTTCAGATCTGATAACGACTGGTGCTTTCGTTAGTTAAATTTGATTCCTACATATATATATAAAAAAAACTGTTACAAAATATGTATGTTTTCATATTTTTAGTGAATCACGTCAACTCTGGGATCTCATTTCCGGTGCCTATTTTTTTTAATATATCAACGAAGGAATATGTTTGTTTTTTTTAATAATTTTGATGATGTGACAGTAATTTAAATAATAATAATTATGAAATATTAATAGAGTAATTTTATGTAAGTATATGATTTTTTTAACTCTTAGACAATATGTAAAAGATTTCAAGTGTTAATAATATCTTAATGATTATAACATTTTTTTATAGTTTTTATCACTAATAAACAATACAGATAAGAAAAGAATTGACACTCCAAAACTTAAAATATTTGGTGGTGCTTTTGTCTCTTTGCTTAATTTTTTTATCTGTATTTAAGGAAATAATTACGTATCGCCGGTTTATAGCGATTGATGGTGTAATGCTTTTTTTTATACGTAATAAGTTATTTTAACAACTGTAACATTAAGTTAAATGGCTTATCTTAACAATCTTATGTCTCGCTTATCAGACTCCACAGACTATTGTAAAGACGATAGTTATTTTTATTCAAAATTTGATTAAAATATTCATAATTAGAATTATACGGATACTACAATCAAAACCTATTTTTTATTAATCGCGTATAAACAATAATAGTCTGAAACCGTGTAATTCTTATCACTTACAACCATCACAACTAGATGGCGCTGTAACAAAACTACAACAAAATAAATATGCTTACTCTTTTGTTCTACTCTTGCCTATCACTCTGCGTAGATTTTTATAAAGATGATCGTTTTTCTGTAAAATTATTTAAAAGAATTCGTAATTACATCATGTTGATAGTTACAATCGTTATTTGTTGATTTATCGCGTATGAACGAGTAACAAAAAAAAAAGTGTTAATAAAAGTCTTCACTTGCAGCCATTACAACTAGATGGCGCTGTAACGTAATTTTGCGTGCGGTGAAAATAAGTGAAATTCTAGGAGTTTTTGGCGAGATTTTAGTCTGTCATGTAGTGGATTTTATATTTTATTCATAATCTTGTGTTATGTGACTCGATATTTTGTAAATTTGGTGGAGTTTTACGTAATCTAGTTAGTTTATTGTGCATAAGTGAAGTGAATAGAAAATAATACCACGGAGCATGAAATTCTGAGATGCCACAAAAACTCCCTAGCTAGTTCTAACAAGGGATCCACCATCTTGTTAGAATATTGGCTCACACGACGCAATATTGAAGTGATTGCACGACGCTTGTAATATTATCGACTACGTGACGAGGGCAGCAATAATCTGAAAGATTAATTGCCAAAAATAAAGTAAAAAAAAAAATAAGTGAAATTCTATTAGTCACGAGAAAATATCGTTAATATCCTTTATTTTTTATGCTTTTATAAATTATTTACTCAACTGTTAATCATGGAAGTTCGTATAAACGTAATGGAAGACACAGAAAAATGTACGTACGGTGCTTTTCATCCAGAAGAACCAATCGACGCAACCGAACCCGCGGGCAAGAGCTAGTATGACATGAATTTTGATAGAAACACTAGTTATCATCGAAATACAGTTTTAGTATGGGTGTCATGGTATAAATGAATATTATTGTGATGCTTTTCACTCGCTGACGAGTTCTACATTGTATGTTGTATTCTTGTGAATTAAGTTAGTTGAAAACTTTAGTTTCTTCTTGTTACCACTGACAGCGTTAGTATTTGGTGTTTAAAGAAACTATTTTTTTTTACTTTTTTATTTTTTTAAGTTCACCGGTGGAAATGGGTACAGATGTAAATTTAGACTTGATACCGTTCAATTTCAACTTTATTAACCGCTTTCAATTTTATGTCCAACACGAATAAACTTTCAAAATATGTAATGCGAATGGAATTATGTATTGTATGGATTGGATAGAATATTTACTTTATAAAGCTAAATTAAAAATAATAATTTCAAGTGAATTTATAAGAAAAATGGTATTTTTGTTAGTGTTACCAAGCGTTAAATGTATTCATAAACTCTCGATTATGTACGTAATAATAAATATTACGCTATGTGTTTTTGGAATGTTTCTAAATGAATTTGTTTTAAATGAATGACAAATACAAATATTACTTGAATGACACTGTTTTTTATTTGCTACTATCTGACTCGAGCACGCTTTGTAGCGGTTCAGTTATTACATGTTGAATTAAAACTAGTCCGGTGAAGCTGTTAAGACCTTGCTAGCATCACTAGCAGTCAGTTCGAAAAAAAAAAAAGAATTAAAATTATGATAAAGTATTGGGTGTTATAGGTTAACGAGTCTGCCTAAAAACTTCATACAGAAAACGCGTAAATAGGTTAACAGACACCTGCACCATAAAACAAACTGTAGTTCAAAAAATAATTCAGAATTAACACGTAGCGCCATTAACAGTCTATTCTACAGTGTTTTGTGATCAAAGTAATTTAAAGCGCCATCTATTCGAAACTAGTAAAAATTACAGTTAAAAATAATCAATATTGAAAATCATTTAATATGTAATTAAGAGTATTAAAGCCATTAGAGAAATATAAATTATTCTACCTTTTAAGTTTAACCAAATAATACACACATAAAAGAAGAAGAAAAAGTGAAGAATGAAGATCGGTTGAGTATTTTCTGAGTTCATCGTGAATAAACATAATGATACTGGATTTTTATATATTTAGATGATAACTATATATTACATGGTCGTAAATCAGGCTCAAGAAGTGGGAATATTTCGCTTATTTATTCTCATTATTGAAGAGTTACAAAGGAGAGATGTAGGCTGTACAGTTATAAAAAAAGATAGTTTCAAGGAAATCAGTTGAAATGCAAGGAAAAGAAAACACTTATTTAGTATTAATATTGCTTGTAGATCATTAATTTTATAGGTGCTATAGCCACGCTGAAGTGATTATTATATATATGGATATTTCATAAGTATTTAAAGGATCTAATTACTAAAAACTGTAACAAACTAGTCGTCCCATGTTTCAGGCTTAGTAAAACCAGTAAGTTTTTTAGGTTAGGTTAGGCTTTACAACAAAATCCCATAGTTACTGATTTGCCGGATAATGAGTTCCAAGCATCTAATCAAGAGGGTTTTGTTGTCTAAAAGCTATAATAGAGTGGATTAATATGTGAATGATGTCTAAAATTGACTCCGTTCTGAGCTTCAACTAAAGACGATTGTAACGTGTAATGTATTTTAAATATATGCATTCCAAAACGATACACCCGATCGAGTTTCTTGCAGGTTTTTCTCGTGTCTCGAGTGGGTTGTTTGTCCGAATGATACATGGTAATTTCACGTTCGTAAACGCCTTCTCAGGGACTAAACTTGAATATTATTATAGTATTAGTATTTTTGACTTGATTTGCTGCTGCGGTGTAGAATCCCACTTTTCTTTCATGCGTGTTTAACTTGAAGTTCATGACGTTACGATATTGGTCCGTATATTGGAAAGGATACAAGGCGTGAAAGGAATAGGAGTTAACCTCGTGGATACTAACTGCAATATTTCCCTAAAATAACTACTAAATATTAGTATTAATTAACTAAAACTGATATCATTATTAAATTAATGAATAAAAATTAACTCACCCCGTTTTTCCCAAACGCGCCAAAGAAGTGTAACTTTAAATATGTAAACAATATATCAGTCAAAAATTCAAGTATTTTTTACTCTGCTCTTGTATTTCTTATCTGAAGAAGTGCATTTATTTTCTTGGATAAAGGAACCAATGGGCGAACGAACGATTTAGAATTCACGTAATGTAGAAATGTCCGCACTTCGATATGCAAACGAATGCAAAATGGCAATTACGCGAGTTGGCGCGCGTCACGAATAATCAGACCGTTCCCCTGCAGACTGTTTTGGGAGTTACAACAGTATTCTGAATTAAAATCGGCATCAACAAGGCAAAACATAAATTAACCTTTAAATAATTCTAATAATATACTTGCATTAAAATTCTTCTTTATGATTTTTTAAATACGCACATAATGTAAAACTAGATTCACGAAAGATTTTTAAACTTCATGCAATGTGTAAAATATGTAAGCCATACTTTGTAATAGCTCAGTCGGATATTGCATTGGTTGACATTAGTTCGAATCCTATGAGTTAGATAGCACTTCTAACATTTTTTTAAATATCATATAGGAGGGAAACGGACTGGCGGCTCACCTGATGCTATGTGATCACCGCCGTCCAAAGAACCGGCAACACCAGGGGAGTTGCAAGTGCGTTGCCAACCTGTGTTTAGAGGGGTGGAGGAATGCGTACTACTACCAGGTACTACCCTGGACGAGTCGACCCATTCATGCTTAAACCAGTTATAGCTTTAACGTGGCTCTACCACCTATTTTTTATTTTTACCTTTTTTCAACTGAATAATTTGTAATAAATACATGCTGTATACATATATGACGTCTTGTATCTAGTCGTCGGTCATCGTTTAGGCATTCTTTTAACTTCGACCGATGACGCTACAAGTCATTAGTAACTCCGCCGAAAGTCGAATTCACGAATGCAGGTCAATAGTAGCTTCCTCGATGTACTAATATGACGTAATATACAGTTCAAGTGAACAACCATAATAACGAGATGACCCCGAAACCTGCAGCATATGTCTTGGGGTAACACGTGTCGCACGAAAACAAAATGCCTGAATCATAGTTACCTACTGTAATTGAAACTTACGTTTTAATGGAAGACAAAAATGATTATGAAACCATAACGTGATGTTTGGACATTTCGTAGTTTGCGAATATTTTGCGAGCACTCTCAAGTTTTAGCATTTACACTTGAATGCCATTCCCGCTGTAGATACTTTATCTGTGCTAATATTATTAAGCTGAAGAGTTTCTTTGCTTAAACACGCTAATCTTAAGAACTATTAGTCCGATTTAAAAAAAAAGTTCTAGATAGCTCATTTACCGCCGAAGACTATATAGCACAGTATAAGTATGAGACACAGTACTGAAACTACGAAAAAATTCTCGAAAACAGCACACTCACACAAACTCGCGCATTGACGAGAGCTTTTGAAAGGAATTCTATGAACAGCATCACGAGGTCCGCTTAGGGGTCGTGTCGATGTGCATGCTGTGTGAGTGTGCTGGTGCGAGCATTTATAGGGAGTTTCCAAACTGTCTTTTATGTGAACTGTGGCTATAGGCTATATTTCATAAGACGGAAATACCAATAGGAGCGGAGACCCAATGGAGAATGTTTCAGAATCGGGATTTTTTTCCTTTTGAAAGCTTCCGCTACGTGCGCTGCGTAAACGTTAAATATTCCACTCGGCCGAAGTCGCAGATAGAAGCTAGACTCGAATAAAAAAGTTAATTTTCGTTTGTTTGTCTCTAGAGATTATTCGACCCAGTTACATTCCAAATTTGTATAATGGAAATAACTCATTATATAATTAATTCTGTTAATCGTAGCTGTGTGCCTCCACCCTCGTCAGTCTGAGAGCTTATTATCATTCATGAGACGAAGGGACGTGGAATGTTATGAGATAACAAATGGTGTCGGATTCACTAAGGACGTTGCTTTAAGGTTAGTAAGTTTTCTCTACATATCATTGAATAATACCAACGAAGCAAATTTAGAGTTGACTTTTTCATTCCAAACTTTTGATTTCAATGTTAGCAATTAATCGTAATACTCACTAGATGAACAAGTTTTGTATTAAAAAAGTTACCTATATTATGGTGATGTCATTTATGATCGCTAACAAGTTCAGTATTATTATTTAATTTATTTTAAGTATTTATTTAATTTGATCTCAGATGTACTAATATGAGTATAGTACTTTTTCGTATAATCTATCTAATACCTTTAAACGAGCAATTCTTGCATATTTTTATATTTATACATTTTCATGATCTCGGAAACGGCGTCATCTATTTCCGTGAAATTTAGTATGTAGGTAGTTTCGGGGACGATAAATTGATCTAGCTAGATTTAATTCATAGAAAACTTTTTTTTACTAAGATTTCAATCAAAAATGTTTTTTAAAGAGCCGAGCTAGGCTCGGTCGCCCAAGTACTTATGTTTATACAAACTGCAAATTATACTGTTAACACGGCGTCCGCGTTCTACGAGATCAGCAAAGCATCCAGTGCAAAAAAAAAATGTAAATATTTACCCCTCTCGGCAGCGACTCAAGCCTTGGTCCGTAAGTAGAATGGTTTTATATTTTCCTTATCGAATTGAAATAGTTTAGAAAAATTATCCAATACAAAATACATATAAAAGTTGTCGAGGTATGTATGCTTGGTACACATATGTGTTTCAAAAACTCATATAAATATGGATTTGTAGCTTAGCTTAGGTTAGCTCAGTTAGGTCGCGTATTGCATGTATCAGGCAACAGCCCAAGCCGAGGTGTGCCGTGCACCCTTGAGCTAGTTACCCAAATAAAACCGGCTGAGCGCCGCAAGCGCTCGCCTTAGTAGTCCGATGAAGCTGTTAAGACCTTGCTGGGTCAATAGCGTAGTCGAATGGGAATTACAAATAGGAGTTTTTGGTGGGATCTTCGAATGTCATGTAGTGAATATTATATTTTATTCATAATCTTGTGTTATGTTGCTCTATTTTTTTAATATTCTTGATGTTTTACGTAATATAGTTCGGTTATTGTGCACAAGTGAAGAGGATGGGGAATAATACAACGGAGCATGGATTCTGACTTGTCAGAAACATTCCCTGGAAAGTTCTAATAAAACGGCCACAATCTTGTTAGTTTGAAATTATCGCAATATACAAATGAAATTCCCGTAATAATTGTTTTAGAAGGTTATATAATCAATTACAGTATTCAACATTTTATTTAGTATAATGCTACAAACAGGTATAAACTCATTACACAAATTAGAAGTACTTTGTACGAACAAGTGACTAAACTAAATTGTTAGATATTTCTAAATAGGCCAACACGTCCTGCAAAATAATTCTTAAGACGGAGTCTGCAATTAGGTAAAATTATAGATGGCGCAGGTTGAGTCGCTACGCAGTCACTTGGTTGAGTATGAAATATATTTTATTAAGTACAAGATAGCAGAATTGTAAGCCGCATCGCATCGGCAACATTGCGGCTCGTAATCAACACTTGTGATATGTCTTAAATAACATACGACACGGAATAACTAAGACCGAAATTATAAAAAAAACAGTTAAGAGTTTTTAGTATAAATGAAGTTAGTCGGATTGGCTTTAAAGGTTTACAAAAGAAGTGCGAATACTTATCTATGAACGTTAAAAGTTACTATTCTTTGGCTTGAATTTCAAATATAATCATTTTAAACATTTACACAATTATCAGTAAAAAAAAAAAATATGAACGACTAAATTAAATACTATGAAAGTTTCAATACTATAATATAATAACAAGAAATATCTAAAAAAATATTAATTTATATTTAATAGAAACTAGTTATCAACTAATTTCATGGTGTGTTACATCGGCAAAGGTAACTTCCGTGTCAAGCTAATGTTCACTCAACGATTTCTCATATTGCACCAAAACAAGCATAACTGTGAATATGTAATATAATTACCCTTTTATACCAGAAAATAAAACTGTATACTTGTCGCTTGACACTTAACATAAACAAGGGCGACAGATTATAACCGAAGATATTGGTGAATCGCAGTGTGAACGGAATAATATTATATTGCTATATATAGCGTTCGTGATAGATTTCAGGTGATTAGAATGAATAACTGTGACACGTTACGTGGTAAGTGGTTTTCACCTATACTTAAGTGATGAACTATGAGCGACTCGTGTTATTTTAAGCGATAACTATTGTTGTTATATAAAACGTGTGAGGTTACTCGGTCGGTAACGTTGTGAATTGTAATCAACTCGTGTGAATGTAGCGTAAGTCATAAGCGGCTTTGGGAAAAAAAATCAAAACCGTAATTAGATATTATTAAAAAAGTACAGTCATCTATAAAAGTAGAATATAATTGCCTCTTTGGAAAAAGGAATGTTCTTTGGAGTATCTTTATAAAATAACTTCAACCAAATAATGAAGCAGATTAATCAAAACAGATCTAACTATAATAATTGAAATAAAACTTGTATCTTATTAAAATCATAAAATGAGATATGTCAAACTACAACCGATTTAAAACTTATGAGATAAAAGTGTTTAAAAAAGGTCATTTACACGAACAAAACTATTAGATTTTCGAATTAATACTTTTTTGACATATTATTAAATATCGTAGACAGTGGATTTATAGATTGAGAGAAGGAAGTTTTGCGCACTGATGCAACAAACCATGAAGTTGAAAGTAAAATATTGTAACGAAACTCCTGGCAGCTCAGTAGTATTTAGAGCCATTATCCCACACAATAATTCCCAAACCCTTACGCTATGAAGTCATGCACGCGTTTACGATACTAAGGATGTACGTACATAATACCTTTGCACTTTATTTATTAAGGTACTATAGTTTAAAACGTAGTTTAAGGGTAATTCTAAATGATCAAATATCTAATAATTCTTTATCTTATCTTTATTTATACTATTATTAATTATCTAATAATTAAATCTAATCATTTCATTGACAACGTGACCTAAGTACGAGAGAAAAGGTGATAAGTAAATGGACTTAATATACATTTAGATGATTTTATTAATCACTGTTTCTAACTGACGGTTAGTACTCAGTTAGTTGATTAATATGAGCGTATTTAACAACCGCTCAGAGTTCAGTACTTGCGTCAAATGTGACCGACAGCCGGTGCAGAGCGACTCGGCAGTCAGATGGTTACTCTGAAATTTAATTAAACTATTTAATTAATTCCCACACGAACCGCCAACCCGCCGCACCACCGCACCGTGCCGGGCTCAGCCGGGGACACCTTTTACTTATTTTTCTGTCACTCTCGAAGCACGTTTCGCTTAATGACGCGGAGGCAATTGAGTTTTTGCCGTTTCCTTTCAATAGAACCGTTGGGGTTTCCTCTGTAGGATTCTTTACTAAATTGTACCCGGTGGTAAATACAGTGTAATCTAAAAATAACGGCGTCTGTCAATAGATCTCAGAGTAAGAGACTTTCGGCTGTTGGATGTACACTGTACATGTACGTTGAAAATTTTGACTCAGTGAAATTGGCATATGTAAATCGATAATATATCGCCATACTAGTAGTAAATTATATGAAAACTAGGCGCTTTATATATATATATATATATAAAACTGCCTGAATTAACTCTCTGCACTCTCCCAAAGGGTGAGATATGAGATTATTTCCTGTATTAAATACATGTAATTTTTTTTTATAACCTGGCGGCACTATATTTTAGCCGTCTTCGAAAAAGGAGGAGGTTACTGTGTTCGGTTGCATGTATTTTTTTTTTATAATATCGAACTCAGGAACTACTCAGGATTGGGTGTTGTACAATAGTGCGTATTGCGACTTAACTGTAACTCACACCGGCCAAGACATTTTTAGAAGTGAGAAATTCAATTTCTTACAAAAAAGCCTTTTATGTAAGAATTGTTCGTTTAACCATCCCTTCGAATAACATCACATTATTACCCCGAAGATGTTACGAAACCCATATATAAATATATAAGGAACATGGTGGTACAGTTTTACAAAATCCGAGCTCGGTTCTCGTGAACCTAGATCGTTTGGCACTACAGCGGTGCCGCAGTTCTCGACGCGATGCGAATATGATAAATTAATATGAGAGGAAAGTTCGTGTAACGGTCGATCTTACTTTAAGTTTTCGATTCTACTGAAAATAACTCGATTCTTTTATAATTTCACTGATTCGTTTTTCATAGCAATTGTCGTTGGAAATACAATATATACTATGATACTTTATGAACAATAGTTCTAATAAATTATGTACACAAAATACTACATCTTTTAAAACAAAGTTCTCTGTCACGTTTGTCCGTCTGTTCGCGATAGACTCAAAAACTTGTGAGCGGATTTTTTTGTGGTTTTCACCAGTAGATGAAGTGATTAACGAGGAAGGTTTAGGTATATAATTCGTCAAGGTTTTTTTTATTATCAGCGCGGGATAACGTCCGCCAGGCCCAATAGTTCTGTAATAATTGTAAGTTTATTGCTTACTAATTCACGCATTAAGTACCCAACGGATCATTATGAAATTGAACAAGCACGATATTAGCGGTACATTAAAGGAGATACGGTATCTTCTATCCAGACAAAGAGCACCTTTCAATAAGATAAGTTAAATATACTTTACCGTGGGTAAAACCGCAGATAAAAGCTAGGAATTAAAATAAACCGTACAATTGTTCCCTTTTATGTTAATAATTCACTCTTAACACTTTCTGATGACGCACCAAAAGTATAAGTGTAATAAACTAAAATATTTTTTTTATATCATACAAACTAACATGTGGGTCAGCTGATGTTAAGTTATCACCACTGTCCGTAGACACTTGCAACAACAGGAGAGTCGCAGGTGCGTTGTCAGCCTGTGTCGGGGCGTGGGGGTGGGAAGAGGAGAGGAGAGGTGGGCCTCCGGCGCTCTCACTAACCGAACGAAACGCAACAATGCAAGCACTGCTACTTCACGTCGGTTTTCTGTGAGAGGGTGGTGCTACCTCGGACGAGCCGACACCTTCATGCTAGAGCCAGTAATAACTTCAGTGTGGCTCTACCACCTACAAATCTATACTTACTTGACATATATGTACGTAAAATATGCAATATTCCAGCTTCTACCGAAACCCTTATATTCCTCTATCTGACTACGCTATTGACCTAGCAAGGTCTTAACAGCTTCACCGGACTACTACAGAAACTCGTTTTCTCTTTCGAACTTGAGAGAACTCGAAATATTTACAACCAAGTATTATAAGCGAGAATAATGTGACTACAAACCTATGGTAACCCTCGGGATTTTTTAATAAAATAAAGTATTGCCTTTCTCTGTATTATCTAATCAGTTTGCTATTATACTGGATCATTCGTTCATCGTTCTTTATAAATCTGTTTGAATACAAGACGTAATGTAATTAATTCTTTAGGATAGAAAATATAAAAGACCTTTTTTATCTTGGCTTTACTGTTTTTAGATATAAATGTTATTTTGAGCTTGTGTTGTAAAAAAAAAAACAATATTAAAAAATTCTACAGTGAGCCAAATTATATGTAAAAATTCAGTAATAGAAAACATATTCTCAAGTAAAATACGTCAACTAGACATACGATTAAATTATGTTACCGTGACTCCCACTGGCGTACTTTTTTTCTTCACTTTATTTTTAGTAATCAATCTTTCAGATTATTACTGCCATTGTCGCGTAGTTAATAATATTACAAACGTCGTGTCATCACTTCAATATTAAACGTCGTGTGAGTCAATATTCTAACAAGATGGTGGATCCCTTGCTAGAACCTTCATGGGAGTTTTTTGACATCTCAGAATTTCATGCTCCGTGGTATTATTTTCCATTCACTTCACTTATGCACAATGAACTAACTATATTACGTAAAACACCACCGAATTTACAAAATATAGAGTCCAATAACACAAGATTATGAATAAAATATAAAATCCACTACATGACAGACTAAGATCCCGCCAAAAACAACTGGCGTAATTAACCACTGTATGTTAAGTTACCACAGTGTATATTCAGTTACAAAGTAATATTGTAAAGTGTACTAAGTCCAATTTCATTTAGAAGCGTATAGTGTATACTCTCAATATAAAAAATAAAGATGCCTTTACATAAAAATGAGATTGTAAGATCTTAAAGAAATATCTCAATTTTATTTGTTATTTAACAATGGTGTATCATCACCTGTACATTGTTTCATATCCAGATTGTTTATGTCGCGTCGCTATCTGTGGACAAAATATAAAAGAATAAATACAGAATATATTCATTAAATAACAAATTAAGATACAATATTTTAGGATATACGAGATTGTAGGTGGTAGAGCCACTCTGATGCTATAACTGGTTTCAACATGATTTTGTCAGCTCGCCAGAGGTACCATCCTCTCACAGAAACACCCACGTGAAGTAACAGTGCTTGCATTGTTGCTTTTCGTTCGGTCAGTGAGAACGCCGGAGGCCCACCTCCCTTCTCTTTTTTCCTCTTCTCCCTCTCCCCTTCCCCACCAACAATGCATTTGCAATTCCTCTGATGTTGCTGGTGTCTATGGACGGTGGTGATCACTTAACATCAGGTGGCTCACCTGTTCATTTGCCTCCTATGGTTTAAAAAAAAATAATTTTCCGAGACTAGAGGTATTTCTTGTTATTATTATTATCAATAATTAAATTACAATATGTAATCAAAACAAGCGGCCCCGGTGGACGTTGTCCTCCCTGGTAATAATAAAAAAATGATATACCTAAACCTTCCTCAGGAATCACTTAAACACAAAGCGTAAATAATACTGCCTTATAGTTATTTAGTATTATTATTATTTGAGTTATACAACTAGATGGCGCTATCAGCAAAATTTCCTTCAGAATAAAAAAAAAATCTTTAAATTTCAAGTATCGAATTGGATCCGTAATATCCATTTCAGCTTCAGTCGTCGCGAGCCTTTAATATCTGCGCTGATGGCGCAGGCCCGTAAGCTTTCGAAATGCCCATAAAACGAAATACAAATTAATTGGTTTAGACTATGATACTCAAAGTTTATTTCTTAAATCTTAGTTATAAAAATATATATCAGTAGAAGTTGCCTGTCTACTGAGAGATGAAAAAAGGTCTTCTACGTTCTAATTCACGATATAATTGACTTTATACCAAATTTTATTCACATTCGTCCATCATTTTGAATGTAATTAAAAGAAGAATATCCAAACAAAATACTTTTTATATTTATAGTGTATATTAGATTGATTATTTAATATAAAATGCTATATTCATTTCATTTTATAAGGTCAGTTGCAATCCAATAATCGATAATCTATTTAGACAATGGATAATGTACAAGTTGTGTCTATTTGTGTAAAATGTTAAAAAAAATAAATATTATTATTTCGTATTTCCTGAATTGGAAGTCACTTGAAATATAATTCCTTTTTTAGTATTAATAGTAATTTATATAGTATACATTCATTATATTCCAACCTACGTCTAAGTTACAGTTTCCCTTGCTGTCAAATATTGATTAATATATTTATGTTACAATTCCTTTATTCCTTAATTCCAATTCCAAAGCCTTTGATAGGGTCTGGCACCGTGGTTTTCTCTCCAAGCTTCCAGCGTATGGAATTCCCGAAAATTTATGCAAGTGGATCTCTAGCTTTCTACATGAGCGCAGAATTCGTGTTCTTATCAAAGGATGTGATTCGCAGCTCAAGCTCAAGTCTCTGTACTTTCACCTACTCTGTTTCTTCTGCATATCAATGATATGTTGCCTTTGGGCCGTATTTATTGCTATGCAGATGATAGTACCATCCATGAGTTATTAAAATTAAAAATTAAATAAAAATTACAGCAAGTCACGGTCGGGGAGAAACTGAAAAGAGACGGCAGGAACTTGTCATTGAGCTCAACCGATCCTTGCAACGGATATCAATATGGGGAGCAAGTAATTTGGTCGAGTTTAATGCTAACAAAACACAGGTGTGCGCGTTTACTTGCAAGACATCTCCATTTACCCCCCTTCCTACTCTTCAGAACGTCTCTTAGGTGTAGATATTCGCAGCGACCTCAATCCCAGGGACTACATCGAGAGCGTAATCTCCATTGCATCTCGGAGACTCGGAATTCTGAACAAGGTGCGACGGTTTTTCACGCCGGATCAGCTATATATCCTGTATAAGGTACATGTTCAGCCTTGCGTAGAATACTGTTCGCACCTCTGGGACGGTTCCTCCAAATACCCACTGGATGTCCTGGAAAGGTGGCAGAGATGGGCTGTCCGTATTGTTAATGATGCAGACATTACAGAGTGTATAGAGCCGCTTCAACTTAGCAGGGATATTGCCTCACTGAGCGTATTCTACCGTCTGTATCATGGCGAGTGTTCTGCAGAGTTGTTCAATTTAATCCCTTCCTCTCCTTATTACAACCAAACCACGCGCACTGGCCTACGAAGCCACAGTTTTACGGTAAACCCTATCTGGGCACGAACTAAAAAGTTGGTGTGGCACGAATGGTTGTCACGAAAAAAAAGGTAAGCTGTGGAACAATCTTCCGGCTAGTGTAATCCCTCCTTTCTAGAATATGGGGTCCTTCAAGCGTAAACTTGAAGAGGCATTTACTCAGGCCGGCATTACAGCGACGAACGACGAAGGATGACGTATCTCTCGACAGTCGCCTTTGTTTTTGGGTTGTACTGTGCATACCATCAGGGATAGTGCAGTCACTTTTCCGTGTTACAATAAAAAAAAATCCATGTAAATTTTAAAAACTAAGATAGGCGTTGATCCTGCCAAGTCTCTCATTTGGTATATTAATGGTACAAATAAGTATAGTGACAAGCGACAACGGTTTGAGAACTCCTGGAGCACAATGACGTCGTTATAAGGTTATCGGAGACGTTCCGCGAACGTGATACTATATTTTATTATTACGGATTATAGGAAATGACTCCTTGAAATAATATACTATAATTAGTAAGGATTTATCCAACATTCTTATTACTAAAGAAGATATAAGCATTACTTTTATTTCAGTGTTCGTGTGAGCTAGTGTAAGTGTAAATAAGTGTGATGAGTAATAAAGTGTGAGTAGTGTGTAGTAATAATTTAAAAAAGTAGTCTTATTTTTAGACTTACCAAGAAAAAAAGTTTGTTATTTACTTGTGTTTGGCTTTACAAAAAAGTCTCAAACTAGAATGCTGATGATTGAGATATATTATCGTTGCATTATTTTTTTTTATTTCTCAGACATGTCGTCGGATGATTTGGTGATTTAGCCGCTTTGAAATCCACTTGTCGCGGGTAATAATTTAACACGACGCTAAATTCAAATAACATATAGGTACAATTTTTTACTAGAACATGTATTCAGGGTGCGATTCCTCTTTTGATTACATCATTTGTCCATTTGATTTTAGAATGCGTACGTAATATGTGAGATTTCTATGCCAGGGGATCCCATGTTATAAACAGCTTAATATGCAAAGCCGTGTTTCTATCTCAGTTAGCAAAATCGTAGATCCGCGGTGACTCTGGAGGTGTTTTTGCAACTATGGGACTCGCTTATTGTTTCCATTGTCATTTTAATATAGAAATCGCCTAACATCTGACAGATTTACGTAACTAACGTCATTGTTTATAGACATTCTGCAATCGAATTTTCACCAACCTCAAGTTCAGAGACATCTTGTTAAAGTCTTGTTAGAGCGTTTGAAAGTGTTTGCAATGACTTTCGATTCATTAACGCTTTATTAGCTTCGTTTAGCGGATACCTATGAGGTAACGCAGCTATGGACGCTGCGCATTATCTTTCAGACAGCACACAGTAAAAACAATAGAGCAACGTTAGACATATTTGTACAAACATACTTTAAAATCAAACAGAATTCTTGCTCGTAAAAAATATTTTGCCTATTTAAGTTTGTTACTTTTGCAATAGAATTAAATAAATAATTTGATTATTTATTTTCACAAAATGCGTTCAAAGTTCGTGCCTGTTCTAATATTAATAGCGTTTGTTATAATCTGTGACGCGACATCACAGGAAATGGAAGCACGAGGGAAAAAGAAGAAATTGGCCTTATTCGGTAAGATTCTCATCGAGCTAAATGCATTTTAAACTTTATATTTATTTTCCAATTCGTGTAGAAAAATCATCGTTGAAATTCTTGTTTTACCCACACTCACTACTTTTACTGATGTTGCATTCAATAAATATTAACATTATTGCCTAGCTTTAACAACAAAGCATAATGATATAATGGCTTACCATCTAAAATCGACACTGTAATACCACTCAGATATATTGCAGCACATAGCTGATTGGGGGTGTCATTCCTGGATAAACTTTGTATATTTTCCTTTACTTATCTCGTTTGTAATTGTTTTGCAACAATAAAGATTTTTGCTTTTCTTCATTTTATATGTAATGTATATAATAACTTGAAAACATTATCTATACGTCAGTAATGTCTCATTAAAAGCGGAACCGTCGATTCGGATTTTAGCTAGGAGAAACAGGAGATAATTGAATTTTATCTGTATGCATAGATTCGGATGGATTTTATTGTTTTAAATTTAACATTATACATTCATAATGGCTATGCTTGTAGAGATACCAAAAAGAGCTGTAAGAAAAATGTTTTGTGTTAAACAGATTAAGTTTTCACAAACCAATAATCTGAAAAAGTAAATTATATAACGAATAAATACTAATATAATTGTATATCCTGATAAATGTGAATAAAATTAAAATATTGAAAAATATGCGATGAAATCATTAATTCCTTTAAATTCCGAATGTATAATGGACTATTCGAAAGCCATTATCGAGAGCCACCAGCGCGACAAGCGTGCATTATCGCCCGCAGTTTCTATTTTTATTATCAACCGCAGCTTCTATTTTTATGTTTTTTTTTTTAATTATTCTGCCAGCTCTTTTGTGGAATTTGATTATTAATTTACTTCTTTTGTTTGAATTAAAAACCTTAACCCACAAACAGCACAGCTACAATTAATACGAAAAAACTCTAATAAGCAGATCGAAATTAAACTTTACAGTTGATATCTTGTCTACTATTGATTTCCCATTACCACTCTCATATTCCAATTATTAGGTTGAGGTTAAAAACGCCATTTTAATACACTAAATAGAATAATTTTCCGAAAATGTTTAGCTAAATGCCTAGGATCCGAAAAAAAAAAAAATCATTTGTATTGTCGTTTCATAAAACCACACGATTTTTATTCTAAAAAAGCACGACATAATTTATTTACCAAATTTAAAGATGGGTGTGTTTTTATCTCTTTTAATAATGACACCGTATATTATTTTAAAGTTTTTTTTTTCTGGAACTGACTACGCTATTGACCTAGCAAGGTCTTAACAGCTTCACCGGACTACTAAGGCGAGCGCTTAAGGCACTCAGCCGATTTTATAATGGCAACCAGCTCAAGGGTGCACGGCACACCTCGGCTTGGCTGTTGCCCGTTGCATGCAAAAATCGCGACATAACTTAGCTAACCTAGCTAACTATTCATATATGTTTGAGTTGTTGAAACGTATATGAAGTACCAGCATGTCCGCCTCAACAACTCCTCCATACATTTTTATCGGAATTATTTTAACGTTATTAGACATATCGACCGAAGAAAGCAAAATTGTCGTAACTTGAAAAATCCAGCTTTACACCAGAGCCAAAAAACTCTTTCAAATTATTTTTTTAATTTGTGCTAAATCTAGACAAAAAGCCAAGGTCGTATCGATGAAAAATTGAATCGTAGGAAAGTGAGACCCAGAACATTCGAAGTGGTATTTTTTTTTAAACAAGAATATGGTAAAAAGTGACAACCAAAATGCGAGTTACGACATTTCCGCTTTCTCCCGTCGATATAGACTTATATCTGGTTTATGTGGCGCACATCGTCTTGTGGTCGGGTTTCAAAAGTCCATGAAACTTCTCATTATTTTTTACCTGGTTTAAATATTGTATTTATAAATTAGTAACTGCGCTGTTGTATAACATTTATATAAATCTAAAATATTTACAATAACTTTTGATAGAGTGGGCCGATTTTAATGAAACCAAGACTAAATGTTACTCGAGGATATGCTTTATGATTTTCTTTGTGAGGATTTATCGTGGACGAAGTATTTTAGCAGTGATGCATATTGAAACAAAGAGCCAGATAGACAGAAGGACATTTCTAAAAATGAGTGGAATGTATTTTATTACTTATTCCTAGACACCTCCAAAATTTTTTTCACAAAATCTAAAAAGTACAGAGACATTAGATTTACATTCTTATTATATCTATAGAATCTATAGAAAGAATATAGCCTATTTGTTAGATTAATGTATAAGCTACATACACTACAGTAGAGTTTCATCAGAATCAATTAATTAGTTTTTGCGTAAAAGCGTAATAAACATCCATCCATTCTCACAAACTTTTTCGTTTAAAACACTAATAGGATTTTCTTAATTGCGGCATTAGAGTTGTAGTAAAACAGAGAACTTTGTTGTCCGTATTTACTACGAGTTGTAGAATATAGCAAATGTTTAGGACGAGATCGTGACTATCACACTCAAATTGCGGGGTGGTAGGGTTTTACAGCCCGACTGGGTCGCAACCACCATGTATATGGCGAAAAAGCCCGTAATAGTGATTCGCTTCTTCGGGTCGCGTTTCGGGATCAGCCTGTGCATATCCAGCTTATTACAGGCCGGCATGATAGTGGCGACCGGCGATGGACAGTGTGTCAATCGGTGGTCGCTATTATTTTTGGATTGTATTGTGCTTACCATCATTCATAGTGCAGTCACTTTGCCGTGCTACAATAAAAAAAAAAAAAAAAAAAAGTAGCAACATAACAACTGGCTCTAGTAGCACGATTATATGATCTTATTAGGGATACACTTGTTGCATTTCAAATTATCATTTGGGGAGATCTATCCGATAAACTCTTCACAGTGACAGTATTGCCGATATTATTTTTGGATGATACAGGAAAAAAACTAAGTCGAAAACTTCCGAAATTGGATAAAAATGTTTTCTGCCATTCCCTTCAACCTCCTAAACCTCCACGATTCAAAATTTGAACTCTTTATGAGTCGAAATAATCAGTGAGTCCCTGGAAGCTGTTTCGGTATATATTTTCCTTCGACAACTCCATAAAATAAATTGAACCTCTGTATCTCCAACATAACCTTGTTATAACGACTATATACCTCTAAGAGAAGTATTACTATTATTATTCTGGAAAAGGGGCTATGCAGTCCTTAGTCCTGTATCACTGCGACCAGTAATGACCTATTGTGATCGCCCCAGGAGAAGTAACTGACTGACTTTAAGAATAACAAGTAGAACATTACCTAAAAACACGCTTAATTCAAAATCCTTGATAAATCGAAAACTCTGTAATTTGAATTTTTTCAAAGTTCGATTTATAGAGTTTTTACTGTATATATGTACAGTCTTTATATATACTATCAGATATAGCATCGTTTTTGCAAAAACATATTGTAATGCAATAATAAAGAAAAAAGGTAATTGTCTACTATATAGTGACGCCATTATCATTACGAAACTCCCCAAATGTAAACTTAGTCATTGATTAAATCTTATTGTATTTGCAGTATATATCGCCGATCTCATCGTGAAGAAGATTTTCGTCTTGAAATTGATATACGCATTCATATTTTGGGTACTGATTCACAAGGCGGGTTACTTCCTCTCTTGGTTTGCAAGTTACTTGAAGCAGCAAAAGCGTGACCATTACGAACACCATGAATACCACGGACCCCCACACGATTCCTACGGGCCAAGTTACGGTCCCTATCGGAGGCAAGCTAGATCATATTGAAATAAAGTAAATAGAAAGTGTTTTACAGCGTCTGCTGAGTTTTACAGTACTCCCTGAGTTTCACAGTGCTCGCTGACATTCACAGTGTGCGCTAAACTGCACATTTTCACCAACTTTGCACTAATCTTTATGTTCTACAGTGATCACTGTGATGTAATTGAGTTTGACAGCATCTAGTGTGTCAGATGTCTACATGAATAAATAAGTGTAATGATTTTTATTGTTGTATCGTTATGTATGTTTGTACATTGATGAGATAAAGTTGACTTCATAATAAAATAATTAGATAAATACATATAAATGACATGTTTGATAAATTGCAAGACAAATGCCGAAAATTTATATAACTTCAATTCTGCTATGTACACCAAAAGGTTTGCCAAAACTTGACAATTGGCAATTAGTCTTTGATTACGATAACGTGTATAAATTAGTCTAAGTATTTATTATTTATATATTAAGATTGTTAATATAAATCTAATTTAAATTTATTAGTTAATACTAAAATAAAATTTATCTAAGATATTTTTAGTTTAATTTCCTTTTACAGTTGTGATCACTTGATAATTTTTGACATGTTATAGATCTTCTTGCTGTTGTACTGCGTTTATAAATACTGATAATATATAGCAAGTCGTGTTTTTAAGTATTCCTATATAAGATATATATATATATATATAAGATACATAGTATAATAATATATAATATATATAAGATAAGATATATAATATATATAATACGAACAGATGGGTCACTTGATGTTAGGTGATCACCACCGTCCATAGACACTTGCAACACCAGGGGAGACACAAGTGCGTTGCCAGCCTGTGTTGGGGAGGAGGGGGAGGGGGGAAGGAAGGAAAGGAGGAAGGGGAAGGGGAGGGTAGGTGGATCTCCGGCTCTCTCACTCACCGAACGAAACGCAACAATGCAAGCACTGTTACTTCACGTCGGTTTTCAGTGAGAGGGTGGTGCTTTCCCGGACGAGCCGTCCCATTCGTGCTGAAAACAATAATAACTTCAGCTTGGCTCTACCACTACCAAATTACTACTACCTACTAAATTACGACTACAAACCACTACTATATTGTTAGCTATATCGAAAGCGTTAGTGTATACATTTTTCACAGTATAATATAGGTTTCATATCATCACGCTCTCCCTGACTAAGTAGTAATTGTAATTTTTTACAGAAGTAATTTGAAATCGCTATCAACGTTAAGCAATCGTGTCAAAACTCAATAACGAAATTAAAGAAAATTCACATTTAATCAAATAAATAGTTACTAGTAAAAAGTAGGAAAATAAATATTATGTAAAATTATTTACAACATGAATACAACTTCTACATGCTTTTGTTTTCCAAAGGGACATTAAAGTTTGGCACGGGAATGACAAGCTCCCTCAGTCGGGGGCCAAATTCATGATATTTAAATGCGCCACTTCCGCCAAGTATTCGATAAGGCTGCATTTTACATTAACTGACGTGTAATTATTGCTTTATTCCGGGTGCCAAAAATATACATCATACACACTAGCCCTTTTCGGTGGATTCGTCCGCGTTTTGAACTACATAGGTTATATTGTAACAATAATGGGTTTTAAATTCAAACGTTAATTTTATAGTTTTTCCAACAGACTATAAATCTAAATGGTCTATATCTATCATTTTATGCATACCATTGAATATATGAAATTAATTCTTTTTGGATTAATTCGTCTGAGTTTGTATATTTAACAGTGATTCCAAAATATTCATATGCAAAATTATCTTCGTGAACCTAACAGTTTATTATGCAAGAAAGTTGAGATAACTCACAGATTAAACTAGTCACAGTCAGCGGGTCGGCTTTACTATAACATACTCACATTGTGGTTAAACATACTTCTCATAATCCTAAGATCGCAGACCAATTGAAGACATCTTCCTCGAATTGAATTCGAACGCCCAGTGGCGCGCTTTATATACATTACAAGGAAGGAGGGTGGAAATCTCTGGAAGGCTAACGTCTTTATCTAGAGATTTGAGACGAGTTACATTAAGAACCTTGTTGTTTCCCTTTGGCGCAGTAAATGATTCATTCTTGATTTTTTTGTACAGTATATAATACTATCATATGTTTATTTTCCTATTTATCTACCATTCACAGTTAAATCTTTGCGCTGCGTTCAGACATAAAACATAAATTACCGTAAAAATTATAATAATGTACGTAATGAAAAAATATTATGCCCTCTTCTAACTCCGGCAAGGAGCGCGATTCGCCTGAAACTGGTAATAACCCGGGGTAACCGGTGCTCGCGTTAATAATCTCTTTACGCCTCCAGCTCGTTAGTTTTAAACGACTATTTCTACTTATATATAAACATAATTATGTGTAACACGCCACTCTATTAATTATATTTAACGACGCTTTGAGATTATAACATATTTATTAAGGTGATTTTGTTAGGAATATATGGAGGATAAGTTAATAATGTATCGCGTTCAATGTTGTCGCGCCGGCTGTTATCTGGATTCATTATTAGAGAAGCGCTTATGCTAGCCTACTTAAAAGAACCTATAGCTGTAATTGAAATTAGTTTATATGTTTTAACTAAAAATAAGTCAAGATAACCTTGAATTCTATTTGATTAGCCTGAATATTTGTTGTTTTGTGACACGTAAACCTCTTTTAATCGTTTCGATTTTTTTTATACCTAGTTATCCACATCCATAATATATTTTTATTTAAATATATCAGCTTACTTTAGTTTTCTTTTTCTGATAGTAGTTATGCGCATTTTGCTACGTTTTTATTTGCTGCTTTATAGTATGGGAGACTTTAATTAATTTTTACCAAACTTCCTGGCAGGATTAAAAATTTGAAATTATAAACTCAGCCCGGCGTTGGATAACAATATAAAAAAAATACGACAAAAAATAAGACTATTCTTGAAGTTATACTTCTTTTGGCGCCTTAAGGAAAAAATGATGAAAGTAAATTTTTACGATGCACACGCACACCATCACAAAAAACCGACACCATGAAGTTATTATGATGCGAGCGCATACCATAACGAAAAACCGACATCCTGAAGTTAGCTATAGTCAACATTTTGTTTCTTTGTATTAAAACTTTCAATGTATTGAATACTTTTTTCTATTGTTTGTGGCATTTTTGCTAAATGTAGAATAGGACGAAAGATAAAATTTTTGAAAAGATTTTTATCTTGTTACGCCAAAGAAGTATAACTACTAACGCGTGTATATAAGTACACACACACACGCTTTTTTAACTTGATAGCTTTCATAGTTTGATCACAATCTTATCTGAAATTAATTATATGACGATGTAGTTTGAGATGGTATACGTTAAAGAAGAGCTTGAGGGTTGTAGATAGCAGACGAGTTTTGAAAAAGTCGCACCACCATGCTCTGGTATCATCACAGAGTTATCATTCTTCAGCTTCAACTTAGTTCTAATGATTTGAACTTGTCAATTAACGCAATGTCCATGTACGTTACCACTTAGCTATTATCCCATTATAATCATACACGATTAAAAGGCTGATAGTCCGGTGAAGCTGTTAAGACCTTGCTGGGTCAATAGTGCAGTCAGTTCGAAAAAAAAAAACAATATTTTAATACGGACTAAAAATATAACAAAATAATTGTTTTTTCATAGCCAGAAAATATTTAACACCTCATAAATAAGCACTAGCAAATATTTTTGCGGAGACCATTGTACAGTAAAAATTCGCAAATGTCTATATTACAATATTTAAAGAGTTTTTGGTGGGATATTGGAATGTCATGTCGTAAACTTTACATTTTATTTATAAATTTGCGTTAATTGACTCTATGTTTTGTAATATCAGTGGTGATTTACATAATACAATTTGGATTCTAATTTGCCGCAAAAAATCCCTGGAAAGTTCTAACAAGACGGCCAAATTTTGTAAGTTCAATGAAATAGTCTCAAGAAACTTGTAATAACCTACTTGACAATGGTAGAAATAATCTGCTAGAAGACTGGTTGGTAAAAATAAAAAGCATGGTGTGCACATAGTGTATATGTTGTCAAAAATTATGTAATATAAAAAAAACACAACTGTTTGCTGTCATAATATTACTGGTGTATAGATACTATATGACTTCTATGGTTTTGTTAACACACAAAGCTCGATGAGTATCGCAAATTTACGTGAAAAAGCGATTAATATGATGGTTTCAATTCGACAGGTCATTGTTTGATTTTAGTGCAGCTCAGGTTCGTACTTAAAGGAATGTTCTGTACGTGTAATATTCACCAATGATTTTTTCCGAAGATAAATAACAAATTATAAATTACATTGTAGTTTTCACCAATTGAAATCGGTGTAAAAAATTAAGTACGGTAGGTACTTAATTTACCGTTTAATGTTATGGAAAAGTTCTGGTCTTTTGATAAGAAGTAAATTTATAAAATTAATCCTGTATGTACAGGGAGTATTTTTATAGATCAGCAGTAGATAGAGTTACTGTTGTTTCGAGTGTAGAGTGAGACGAGACGATATGAAGAAGAGAGGTAAGACAGAGTAACGAAAAGAAGAAAAGGTTTTTTTTTTCGAAATGACAAAACGAACGTTCGAAATGACGAAACGAAGGACAAAGAGGAAAAGGGAAAAGAGCCGATCTTGATTTAGCTTTGGTGCAGTTGTGACTTCAGATAATACATACATACATACATATAATCACGCCTCTTTCCCGGCGGGGTAGGCAGAGACCACGTCCTTCCACCTGCTACGGTCCTGGCACACATCTTTCGCTTCTTCAACGTTCATCAGTCTTCTCATGCATGTTCGTTGGTTTAGAGTACTCTTGACCCGACCTTTCTTCAGAACGTCCCCGATTTGATCGAGGAACGTTCGTCTGGGCCTTCCTCTTCCAACGTTCCCATTCATACTCGCCTTATAAATTTGCCTAGTCATTCTTCTCTCGTTCATCCTCTCTACGTGCCCAAACCATCTGAGCATCCCTTTTTCAACTCGTGTCACTACATCTTCTTTCAGATAATCAATGTAACATATATAATATGATACATAAAAATCTAGTTCCATGATGTTTGTCCACGATGAACTACGAAACTATTCAACCGAAATTCAAAGTTGGCATTAAGTATAATTTAGTCCAACTTGAGAGGTCGGATGAATAATATTTCGATTGATGCCCTCAATATGTAAGTTTTATCAGTCTCGGACAGACCTAATTTAAAGCACAATTAGTTTGTTGACAGAACACTGTAAAATCGACTGTCATGTATGTGACATAGATGGCGCCAAGTTTTGATTTTATACTTCTTTTTCATCTACAGTTTATTTCATGGTGCACGTATTCTGTTAATCTACTTACTACGAAATCGCGTTTTTTCTGTATTCAGTTTGTAGACAGACTCATTACCCCAATTGAGCCACAGCAACGCGTGGTCGGCTCAGCTAGCTGAAACATAACCGTAGTAATATATACTACATGTGTTTACTAACTAACTTAGTAATTAATAACTTTATTTAAAAAATAGTATAAAATAAATCGTGTATTATCTGAGATACTAAGACCATTACAACTACAGAAATAGTGAAATAAAAACAGGGTTGTGTTTTCAAGACACACGATAAACATAAAACTTACGTATTAGAGGAAAACATTGTAAATAAAAGGATATAATAAAAAGCCATCGTCACGCTGTGTTCGCAAGCGATCACCCATCCAACTACTGACCGCACACGACGTTATTTAACTACGATGATCGGATGAGAACCTGTGTTTTCAATACTGTACCCGACAGTGTTTACCCCAGTATTTTTCATCACACAAAAGGTCGTGGATTAGAATTTCAAAAACTTTGTCATAATGAAGTACTCTTGTGTATTTTTAAGATTTAACGGTTCATATTTGTACGTTACTTTGACGGTCGTGACTGTTGGTTGATCCTCATCCTTTGACAGTCGCTGCTGATTTTAAATTATACTTATAATCAACCGAATTTTATAAGTAGTTTCTCAGGCTATTTAAATCAGTGAAGAGTTTTTTGTTCTGATAATAAAACAATTGCATATAATTCATTATTTATAAATGTTGTGTACCTTATTACGTACCTGTGTAGTGGAAAATTTGCGCAAAGCAGATAAAAGCCGCGATACGTGTTGCAGTCTTATTTGTACCAAAAACCGATAATACCCACACACGTCCGTTTAATCCGAGATAATTTACGCAGAGGGCTTCGTGAATTCCACATTGTTAATAATGAAATTGACTATTTATATGGAATAATTCTGTTTGTACACTTCACCTTAAGATGGCTTATTGTTTTCTCACTTTTTTGATACACCCCTGGATGTCAATCACCAAACACATGAACGAATAACTAAGAAGGTTTTAAAAATACCATATATATGTAATATTTAGTTATGTGTGCATTAATATATGTACATAACTACCTATTAGTTCCTCTGTTGTAAACTCACAAATCTCAACTCAGATACTGATTGAGGTATATTCATTTTCCAAATTAAAATATTCAGCCCATAGTTGTGTCGCCTCTGGTAGACATAATATTAATATTTTATCTAAATACATTCCTATCACAGTGTACTTTTTTCATTATTATTATTTCACAAAAGATATATGAAAGAACATAAATCTATGGTAGTGAAAAGTATTTTTTGATTACTGCTATTTCACAGGTCATTAATGAAGACATAATATGTCATTTTATAATTGTATCACTGCGAAATATATGTTTTTTAAGTTATTGTCATTTTTAAGATCATAAATAAACATGTACTTGTACTATTCACTTATGACGATTATTACTCTTCTTTTAATGACTTTTTTCACCAAAACCTTCAACAAGAAATAGAGAAAAGGTAGAAAATTAATGATAACTGTGTATTTTTTTAACCAATCTTCCAGATTATTACTGCTATTGTGCTATTATTACAAATGTCATGTGATCATTTCTATGTTTTAACAAGATGGTGGCTCCCTTGTTAAAACTCTCTAGTAAGTTTTGTGGCATCTCAGAACACATACTCCGTCGTACTATTTCCCACCCACTTCACTTATGCACAATAACCAGACTATATTACGTAATGTGCCACCAATATTACAAGATATAGGGTCATATAACACAAGATTATGATTAAAATAAAAAAGCCATTACATGTCAGACTGGCAAAACCTCATGTCTAGTTTTATTAGACTCTCAACACAACTTGGCAAACATCAATTCGAAAATTATAGTTAGAGATGTGTTGCGAATGAATTCTTTTAATTATATAGTGAAGTAAATTACCACACAAATATGGTATTTGGTAGGTAATGTGTCAAATTATACTGAACTAAAATAAAACTCGTATCATAAATAGCAAGCATCTTATAGTTAAGATATCATATCACAAATTATTTTTCATATATGAAAAATATCAGTGCTGCGTCAAATGCTTCGTGCTTATTCTGCACTAAAAACGACCATTAAAAAAATCGCTGTGTCTAAATCGAACATCAATATAAGTTGAAGTTGTTCGAATGCGGCCTCACTCGCTTAGCATAATGCTGTCACTTATAAAACTGAACACTAACGTCACGCACGTCGCCAGCCATAAAATCTGCCAGCAATCATCGTTATGTTAAGCGGCATTGACAAAGAGTATTTAGAAGCGTAGAGTATCTACTTCAAGTGTAAACTCATTTACCGACGTAGCCTCAAATTCAATACCACTGCAGTAGAATATTTTGACCTCAATAGCATAGAATAGTGTCATTTTAGCCAACATAGTTATATAAGGCTAGTACGCTCAAGCACCGATATTATGAAGTATTATTTTTCTTGGATTCTAACTTGTATGATACCAACCTAGTTGTTTTTATAGGTTCTATTTAAAATGATTTGCAACGAAGTTATGTTACTTCTATGTTACTGAAGTTGATATTACAGAACACAGCAGTATGAATATCATAGGCTAACCTAATATTTGAAGCGATGATACCTTGGTAAATAGTGTGTTCGGACATAGCGTCAATAAACGTAAGTGCGCATCTTTGCAGTCAGAGTTGAAGGAAGAGACCGTAATGAAACCATAGCATGGTGGTAGGACTTTTCTGAGACCGTCTGGTTAAATAACACCTTCAAGTTGAAAGTCTGTCACAAAGTAACTGTTGATGTGTTCTAGCAGCTGCCCTTGGACGTCAGTCCTCTAAAGTATTTAAAAGAAGACATCTTCTACCGTTCTTAACTTGATAACCCTCAGCTATGTACCTACGTGTATTATGTTGAATTCAGTCATACAAAAAGTAGGAAGATATAACTTGATTCAAAGTTATACAAAAAATAACCCTATAATTTTTAAAGGTATTTGATCTTTGCTATAACCACATAACAAGGGTGTAATCGAGGGACTTGCGGATGTACGGTTAAAATACTGCCTATTTACATTCGCAGCGTAAATGATATGTTTCATGAACGTGTTGTAATTTCAATGTTTTTTTTTAGTTTATATATTAAAATGTCAACATATGTATTCTAATCGTTGATAAAGATATCTTTCGATTTGTCTGAGATATAACTATATGTAATAAGCAATTTTTAGAAGATCCTGCTATTTGTGAGATATCTCGGTGATCATTTATTAAATATACGAATGTATTTTATTGGCGACCTATAGTTTATTACAGAAGACCTGATCACAACTAGTACATTATTTATTGTTTATATTTAATATTACCTATACAACTGTTATTGGTCTTAGTGAGCATGAAACATGAAATGACTAATTTGTTAGTATTTTTAGTATATAAATTATCCTGGTTTTATTTTCAGTTTATCTACGTTTTTCTAAATGTATTTTTGAAAAATATTTAAACAATGTTTCTATATTCACACCCCAGCATTTTAGCGATTCTAATCAACGCCGAGTCATGTGATTGCACGCCACTGTGACATGGAGCATCGACCCATGTCAATTCGAGCCAGCGTGATATGTAACATATTAAACTGTAGCACCAAGAGCAATCAGTTTTATCTGCCATGAAATCCATGTTTTTGAATCGAGCTTCTGATGTGCAGTATTTTTTTTTTTGTTAATTACGAGCAGCAACTTTTTCTGTCTTGAAAAGAGATAGGGGTAAACACTGTCGGGTAGAGTGTTGAAAACACAGGTTCTCGTCCGATTACCAAAGTTAAGCAACGTCGGATGAGATCAGTATTTGGATTGGTGACCGCCTAGGAATATCGCGTGGCTTTGGTTTTATTGTTAAATTAAAAAAAATGTTTCTCTGTAACACAGAACTTTAAACTAGATACAGATCGACAATTGAGTTTAGAGAACAACCTGCGTCCAACACTCTTGGTTAACGATATTAATTTATCACAGGCTTAATTTATGATATTCTACACTTAACTCAGCCATATTTTTCTAGTTGGAAAATAGAACTTATCAAATTCCTCTTCATTTTACAAATTAGTCTTAGTTATAAGTTAATACTCAATTGATTTTGGTGCTGTACGAATGAAAATCTATCTCATATAATTAAAATTGTGGACACCGTTGAGCGGGTATAGCTCAAAACTGTTGGCTGGACACTTCATACTTGATTCTTGTCTAAGAATAGTCATATAATAATCATATCTCTCTTCTTTTAATATTCAATTATTATAATTTTAAGAAAATATATTTTTATAAGTACTATGTATTCAACTGTGTTTTCTCTTGCCACGGTGAAGTGGAAGCGATGTGGTACTTATATTTTTTCCTCTGTGTTAAGATAATAACACAGGCGAAGTCGCATGTCATAGTTTAATAGGCTAAAGATATTTGTTTGATATTTTTTTTTGTATCCGACATAATATAAAACAACGTTTTTGAAATTAATCTGTGTGCATTCCTACTATAGGATGAATAAAATCAAGAAATATACATTGTCATGTATTGAGTTTTATTAATATTTATGTATTTACTGTAAACTAGAAGTAAATCACATAAAATAAAACTTGAGACGGGAAACCATAAACAGTTATTACAATTCAGCGTAGTTGAGCGCACCGCTCGAGTCGCGGCGAACCGGCAAACTGCATATTTTGCACCAGACGGGTACTCGATCCATCATTACGTTTGTAACGACCCTGTTCGTGAAATTTATGTTTTAGCTGTTCTACCACATTAGTATTATTTTCTACGTGATTTTTACTTAGATAATCTGGATGCAGTAAAAAATCAAAATAATTTAAATACACCCATGTTTTAGTCTCACTAAGACTGGTAACAGTTTTTGAGGTAATATTGTTCTGTTTTATGACAAAGTTCCAAAGCACGTTACCGATTCGCCGGATAGTTAGTTTAAGCACTGATATTTAAAACAATGTAAATAGTCAAAATTTTGTTATGCTAAAATATGTTCAGGTAAATTCAGTTATATGCAAACTACTATTGAAGCGAGGAGAAATTTTCCATTTAAAAGTGAAAACAAAGAGAAGTTTTTCAATACAAAAAAATATGTAAAACACATATTCGAAAGTTGGCCAATGAGTTTGACGAATATTATTTCTTTAATATGTTAATTAGTCAGAGTAAAATGTAAAGTCGAAGTTATTTGTTTTCCTAAAACAATACAAAACTTTCTTCTTCGAACAGTTTACGAGGGCTACAATACTTGCAAACTTCTTATTTATTTACGACGACCCAAACGGTGCACTTCTGTGCCTGTATTAAAAATTAAAAAAAAGGAGACACAAATTGGCTGTAAAAACTTTAGGTCTTTGTTACGTTTTATTAAAAACAGAAATCCACAAGAAAAAGGTTGTAAATATACAGCTATAACTAGCTAATTTAAAATTCTAAATTTAAATCGAGATATGTTCAAGCTAGTAATCGTTTTTTCGATGATATTAGTGTGCTGTTATTGTTTGGAGAGTACGGATATGATAAAAGAAGAATCGAGAGCGAAAAAGAAAAGGAATCCAATTCGACTTATAGGTAAGAGGTTTTATGTGATATTCCGTTAATTATTTATCTAGTTACTGTAATAATTACTTCAACATCCCTTTAACCTGTAAGAGATCAACTAGAGGGTCATAAACCTTTTCCCGAAGGAAGGTATGGGCATAACCACCGCGTCAGCCCATGACGTGTTGGGGTATTGACGATTTGAAACTCTGAGAAATGTAGTTCTATGTTTTCCCATATACAGTATTACTAACAAGAACATTTCTCAGGTTCAGATTTCCTAACGATGTTTTCATTCACCATCAGCGGATAGTGTACAAAATTTAAATTAGTAAATGTACGCCAATTCTGATAAATTCATTGGTACATGCCGGAGTTTGAACCTGCGGACATCGGATTAATATTTTTTTTTATTGAAGCACGACAAAGTGACAGCACTATGCCTGATTGTAAGCATAGTACAATCCAAAAACAGTGGCGACTACCGAGAGACAGATCATCCATCGTCGGTCGCTGCTGTCATACCGGGCATAATGACGAAAGTCACCCGGTACTGGATATGCACAGGCTGATCCCGAAACGCGACGCGCAGAAGCGAGTCACTATGACGGGCTTTTTCGCCATATACATGGTGGTTGCGACCCAGTCGGGCTGTAAAACCCTACCACCCCGCTATCGCCATTGCCTCGTTCATTGATCAGCAGGGTGCACCACGTGCAGGTGAGGTTGGCTTGGGTGTCTCAAGTCTTATGATGTTATTCGACACCCCTTACACCCCTTACTATATTCCACCGGTTTAACCACTAGAACAGTGTTTTTCAAACTTTTTCTTGACACGGCCCTTTTAGTATGAAGAAATAGTTCATGACCCCCTACCCGCAACCTTTTTACCTGCGACTCCCCTATCAGCGATTCAACTACCCGTTGCTATTCTTTCATGTATTTTATTTTGTGACAAATATTTAATTTAACATATTTATTCATTTTCATAATTAAGTTTCGGATTAGTATTTTTTGTTTATTTAATGCAAATAATTATGTCCTTTAGTTAACATTTTTCTTAATAAATCTTTTAAAACGTTGTTTTTTTACTGTAGTAGCTTTCCTAACCTTTTGCAACTCCGCTATAGAACTTCGCTTCACGACCCCCCGAAGAGGCTTTGCGACCCCTTCAGGGGTCGCGATCCACACTTTGAAAAACACTGTACTAGATCATTACGATATGTATTAATGTATAAATTGGTCGTTTTTAGTAAGTAAAGAGTAAAATAATTACAAAATATATCCGTATATATTGCAAACGCGTGCATAATTACTGAGTGAAATTTGAAGTAGCTCAGGTTCATATAGGAAGGCGCACAGTAATATAAAACTTATGTATGAAATTAGATAAAACATTTATTTATTAGGTTCAAACTGAATTTCAAACGCATGTTAGTCTGTGGTCAGAATATCGCTTTGAATAGAGATTATTAAAAACGTATAAACTATACACACCAATTATCATCTTTAAATATTTGTATTTTTAAATGAAATCAGAAAATAATGCATAATAATTTATCTGTACTTACTTACGGTACGTATTTGTACCAACGGTTGTTTTAGAATAAAATTGTAAATATAGAACTAGACTCTTTGAAAATAAAACTCAATATCTTTCAAGCTAAAAAAAATGAATTACGCTCGTTTTTTTGTATTAATAATAATATAATGTTCATGAGAGACAAGGTCTTGACAAACAATTCAATAAGGCTTTTAGATACGAGACGTTTTATGTATGAATTTGCAATTTATTCAGTACGTAAACTCTTTTACTGATCCAATTTTTCTGATAAATGGTATCAATTTAATAAAATTGGTATTTGAGAAATTTATTGACTATTCAAATAGAAATGCCGAAAAATATTTCTTAGAAAACAAGACCTATTTTGCCTTTTTTTATAATAAAAAGAGCTCTTTTGTCAAGAAAAAGTGACATTAGTTTAGGACTAGTACACTCATGAACTATACATGCTTTTGCTCTCTTCCAGCCATGATTCTATTCTTTGTCATATCAAAGGTAGCAATCTTTAAAGTGGCATCCTTCTTCATGCTTATGGCGGTGTTCCAAAAGCTGTTCTACGCTGTCGGTCTGGTTTTAAGTTACTTCATGAAGAGTCAATCTGTGTCGCATCACGTTCCTGTGGTAACTCAAGCAGTGCAGCCTCAACCCACATATGGGCTGCCCCAGGATTATAATACAGTCGGGTACAGCTACGGACCTCCGGACCGTGAACCATTCGGCTCTGACGGAGCATTACCAAGTGTTGCAGAATTTGGAAACAATTTCAACAGCTGGTTTAAGAAACAAAAATAATTGTTGAACCTCTTCTTTAAAGCCCCACTATTGGGATTCCAATTATCGCGAATCTATGGGATATAAGTATGCTTCATATAAAATTACTTTTCAAGGAATTAATATAGAAAATACGTTATTTTTGCGATAAAATAATAACATTGTTTAGATAAAAATAATCACGAATAAGTTGTATTTATTATTGTAATTATTACATTAAAAAACTACATATGTATTATTTATTATGAGATGTAATTCGTTATAGCAACAACAACATTCGCTTTTGTATAAACTGGTATTAACCAAAAATTTATTTACAAAGACTCGGTGTTTGTACAAAGCGTACTACTGAATACGAATTTAATTATAATTAGCTATGGTATTCCATTGTACATCGCATGCGTATCGCGTGCGCTACTGTCCAAAATATACATTAGTATTACGATATGTTTTAAGGTAGATTAACTTTTATTACATTTTTTGGACTTATGCACAAATTAGTTGTGCCCGCGACTTCGTCCATGTACAACATTATGTAAAAATAATGATTAAAAAAGGTATATTGTATTAAGTCCATTTACTTATCTACTTTTCTTTCGTATTTACGACGCATCGTCATTGTAATTACAATAACTTTTGATAAAGTAATGAAACAAAAACTAAGTTATTCTCGAATATATGCTTTATGATTTTTTATGTGATTTTATTGTGAACCCAGTACATTAACAGTGATGTTCAAACAAACAGACAAACAAACGTTTCGAAAAATGTTTGAAACGTATTTTATTATGTATTCCCCGACATCTGTAACAATTGTTTTCACGAAAATCGAAAAAGTACAGACATATTATATTTATTTACATTCCTATTGTATGTATAAATCGAAGATGCAATATTATGTACTGCCATACTATAATATGTTATGAATGCGACGTCAATATACTTTTGTATCTTTTTCAATCTCATCATTCAAAAACGTTCAATTACATACAGATTTTTTGCAAACAATTTTAATTTGTGTATAATATCTTTGTTCAATTCTTCATTAAGAAAATTTACTTATTTTAGTTACATTGGATACCATTATTGTGACATTTTAGTATAAAGAAAATAATGTCATTGTTAAAATATGTAATTTGTATGATTAATATGTTACGTCAAATGCCATAAGGCCGATCAACACTATATTGTCAGATTAAATATATTATCAAATATTAATAAGATCATATAGCTGTAATTCACTTGTAAATCCCTATTCTTTTTAGTTTACTTCTCCCTAGTTAAATATATACACGAAATTCATATTTTACTACTCGCCTTAGCTTTGAGGATTCCTTCTGGGCATATTCTATTGAATAAGTTTACTTTTTGAATGGAAACAAGGGAGAATATCAACTGCGAAGCTTGTCATCAAGAAGAAGATGTCTATCATGTTCTAATGGTATGTGTCAGGAATTAATTTCAAAAAGCGTATTTTGCTTGCAGGTATAAATTAAACAAATAACACGTTAATAAACTGAGAACTGTTAACTCCGACAAGTGTTGGACAATATTTAAACAATGCCCAACTGTAAACAAGGGTAAAACACTCTTGTGATCAAACTTGTTTTAAGCAAGTTTTCAGCGCGTATTTTCCTTTTTGTAATAATACGGTACAAGTTTCAGTATTTTCTGGTTTTGTTTAATTATAACTAGCCTCTGCCCGCGACTTCGTTCGCGTGGAATAGATACACTAACATGCAGCAGTTCTCAAAAGGAAAAAAACATCCCGATTTTAAAACATTCTTCATCTGTGCTCCGCTCCTATTGGCCTTAGCGTGATGATATATAGCCTATAACCATTCTCGACAAATGAGCTTTATAACACTGAAAGAATTATTGAAATCGGACCAGTAGTACCTAAGATTACCCCCTACAACGTCACAAACTCACAAACTTTACCTCTTTATAATATTAGAATAGATAACATGTTTGTTCTAACTACCAAGTACTTTGAATCAAAAAGATTCCAAAGAGATCTTTTTATCTATGAATTAAAAGAGTGAATGTTTCTAAGAGTGGATTTCATTTAACTAATGCAAATAGTTTAAAGTATGAGTAACAGTTTCTCTTACTGAGAGGGGAATTTTATTTGCCTGTGCGAAGATTTCTTTGAAAATTCTAGTATTTATAAACTTAGGTTTGTTTAAACACAGCGGTCTATAGAGAGTATTTATGCATGTATTTCCGGATACATTAATATTATCTTATAAGCAGTATTATCGTGACTACCCATGAGAATTTAATATTCTATCTTCAGTAATTGTGTGTTGTTTTTTTTTTTTGTCTTATTATAATTTCACTATCACTAATTAAGATCTATAATCTTCAATTCGTACTCTAAACATCTAGTATAATAGCTATATATAGTATAATACTAGCCTGGGCCCGCGGTTTCGTCTGCATCGAATAGTTACTTTGGGCTAACTAACACGCAGCGGAAGCTCTCTAAAGAAAAAAAACCATTTTCAAAACATTTTTCACTGCTGCTCTGCTCCGATTGGTCTTAGTGTGGTGATATATAGAATATAGTCTTTCTCGATAAATGAATTACACTGAAAAATATTTAGATTTTGACAGGTGTACAGAGCAGAACGTTATTTCCAAATGTCATCGTTTATGTATTGATTCACCCTATAGCAGCCTTTGACATTAAAACATCTGATTGACATGGTGCTGGAACTTACTCTACGGTAAATCGGTAATAAGCTTTGAGACTTTGTTACATAACTTTTTTTTTTATTGATCTTATTGAGCCTGAAACATGGAACGGCCAATTTGTTACTGCTTCCAGTATTTAAATTATGTTGTTCTATTACTAAGTCCAAGTTAAAGTTTACTAACCCTTTAAGTCGAACCTCGATAAATCGAAGAAAATGTTGTTACCTTCTTTGCAAGCCATAAAACCCCTAATTACTTAAAATTTCAAGCAACTATAAGTTGACATACTAGTGACTTTCTACAAGATATTTCGGTACGTATTTTCATTGCATAGCTTGAATAAATGTTTTGGACCTCTCAATTTGAAACATTTGACAGTAATTACCTCTATAACTGGAAGGAAAGAAGTTACCATCTTTAAGAATTTGCGGATAATGTTAGCTCAAAATCAGTTATATAAATCTTAACTTCTACAAGTATTATATTTAAATACAAAATCGGCCTACATCAAAATTCTTCGTTACTCGAAATCACTATAACACGAATTTTTTGGCGTCTCTTTTAAAATTCAACTGACACAGGTTTTGTACTACTTAAACAAAATCCTATAGTGGCCTAGGTATAGGCAGACCTTTAATTAATCGGCATACTTTTAATTAAACCACTAGCAATAACTAACATATGCCTACATTGCCTTTTGTTACCGCCTGGTTTCATTTTGTAATAGATTACGTTTCATATTCTATAAAAAATATCTTCGCTTTTTTATGTTTCTCGTAACGCTATCAGACACTTTCTCATGTTTTGTACACATGTACGACTTGGGTTTTGTGAATCGTAAATAAATAAATTATAAATATTTTTCAGCAATTTCTAATAAGTTTTACCAATATTGCTTAACCTTATTGTAAAAGCGTAATGATATACAGATTATGTAACTCTCTGGAAGTCCCCTATAGACTAGTAAATTATCGTGGAATATATTTATGCTGTTTTATCAGAAGAATGTAGAAACCGGTAATGGATTTACATAACATTAGATGGTAAGTATAAGATGCGTTAACACTGTTGTTCTAACTCAGGTCAGTTACTTACTAGTTTCTAGTGACTGTCTACAAGATCGGAGTTGGAATGTCTTCTTGTTGCACACCAAAATGATAGTAGTGTTATTTGTTTTGAGAAATGTGGGGAGTTACTGCCGCTTTGCATAACAACAACTTAAGATCCAAATTCATACTGTGAAAGGATATTGAGATGACATAGAGAGCCAATATCCTTACTGTATGTAATAATTTAGTATTGCTAAGTTCATCTATGTTAATAAAACCATAGTTCTGTTTTTACGTTTATTTTCAATATTTTCTTCCAAATTTACAGTTCAAGCGGACAATGACACTCATATGATTAACACATTGATAGGTCTTACAATTTATTTTAAATTTCATAACAGATATGAGTACAAAATTATAAATTAATACAAGTCTGTAATAGACTTTTATAAATATTATAATAAAATGTACTCATACGTTAATGAAACAAAACAATTATCGTATAAAAACGCGAAGGGTGCCGCAGGCAGTTACTAGTCGTGATCTAACATCAAATGGGATGATATTCAAACGATAAACACTTTTCAAATAAATTAATCGGTTTTATTAATTTTCAAATATGAATATGTCACACGCTCTAATAATCTCGTCAAAAATTTCACAAGATTTTTATTTTTTTTCGAGAAAGTGTGTGAAACCAAGACACATACTAATACATACAATTACCCACCAACGCATCACCGATCTCATTTATTACACTGTAATTTACGCTATGAAAATATCAATACATTTGCCTGAATCACAATCGAGAGGAACCAACAACCGGGGAATGACAATGAGAGCCAGATAGACTAATTTATTGGAAAAAAATACAAACTTACCACTATACAATGAGGTTAAATTGTTACAGTGTACTGACATCCACAGCCCGTATTTCCGTATATGCACACATAATGTGAATAATAGGATGAGTGAACCCATTTTCAATTGTTTCAACAGTTAACAAATGTATGCTTTTGCAAATAAAAGCGTATGGGTAAAATATATAGGTACTGTCGTTTCCCTGTTGATATTTATAATAACTATAATATTTAATATTAATACCTTTAAGGTATTATTAATATTTAATAATAATAAGCCATCTAAATGTATTAAATACATTAATTTATCTAATTTTCTCTCGCATTTAAGTCGCGTCGTCAGTCAGTCTCGTAGGTGGTAGAGCCCCACTGAAGCGATTTTTGGTTTCAGCATGAATGGGTCGGCTCCGCCGGGGTAGTACCACCCCTCTCACAGATAACCGACGTGAAATAACAGTGCTTGCATTGTTGTGTTTCGTTCGGTCAGTGAGAGAGCCGGAGGCCCACGTCCCTTCCTCTTTCCTTCTTTCACTTTCCTTCCCCGCCCCTTCTGTCCTTCGACGTCTCTGATGTCGCTAGTGTCTATGGACGGTGGTGATCACTTAACATCACGTGACCCACCAGTTCATTTGCCTCCTTTGATATAAAAAAAAGTAAAATTACAATAACTTTTAGACCAAACTGATTCTAATGAAACAGAGACTAAATGTTTTATCGAAGATATGTTTTATCATTTTCTTGAAGTGGATTTACCATAAACGTAGTACTTTAGCAATGATGCGTGTCCATATAAACGTACAGACAAATAGACAGACATTTTTAAAAATAATAGAAATGTATTACTATATAAATGTATTACTAATAATGTATAATAAATAATAATAATAATAGTAACACGAGGTTGCGTAAATGTGAGGAGTGAAGTCTGTGGAAATGGTCCCAATAGGTATCTCCGTTAACGGGCTAATCCTAGCTAAACTCGAAAAATATCTTAGGCGGCTGGGACTGCGAGAAAGACTAATTATAGCATGTCTCCAACGTGCCATACTGCTCGACAACGCTAGAATTGTCCGGCCATTTCTATCCATACCACACTGAACTCCAGCAGACTGGTGACCTCTCCTGGAGGTACTCCTGCTACTTAGTTTAACCCTAAGTATCAGAGATGTCTAAATACATACTTAAATAATAATATATAAATGTATTAGTTGTTTTTTTTTTTATTTACAAAAATCTAAAAAGTCTGTACTGTTTGCCTGTACACGTTAGATTTACATTCTTATTATTTGTATAGATATATAAATGGTGACAGTTTTAATTTGGACATAATACTTGATACTATAAACGACAAATTGCCTAAATAAAAAAAAACAATATTTCAAATTAGAATATTGTTTGAATATATATAAAAAGTTTAAGTCACAAACCTTCAGCTGCGGGTAAAACTTGTTGTTTTAACAAATTACTTTATTTACGTATTTTGGTCCTCAAATGTTGTACTTAGATAAGCAAAGCTAAGTACAAATTAGGTAATAAATTAGAATTGTCGCTGAACAAGCGAGATCTTTTAAGCGTAACAAAGTTGTTGACTCATTTATATACTAACAGTTCAATTGCGAGTTAGAGAGCTTCGAATCAATAAAAGTTTTTTCTTGTTTTGTCCTGAAACGATTGTTGTAGCTATTGGCAGAACATCAAGTGTAATTTTATCTACATACTAGCTGCCAGCCCCGGCTTTTCATCAACAAAATAAAAAAAAACATTGTGTGGTTTTATGCAACCTCGGGGTTTCGGAAAATAGGAATTTTAATGGGAAATCATTAACAAGATAGTCAACTATAAATTTTAATTTCAATCTACATATGAGAGCATGGAATGCATAAGAAATACAACCGTTCAGATAAAAGATGCATGTGAAAAACTGAGTATATTTTTTCAAATCATTGTATCATTTTGATAAGAGTCATGAGCGCGGCCATGTTGTTTTTGGCTACTCTGCCAAGCGCCTTTGACTTTACTCCTACTGCGCGGCCTCGCACCGGCTGTAATGCAACATGCAAAAGATGGACGAAAACAATTCAGGCGATGGAAATAACGTTGCACATTTCCCAAGACTTATCATGGGCTGAACATATCAATACAATCAGTAAAATGATTTATGGATTAATGCATTCCCTTAAAAGAATGCAAAATTTTTTACCATTTTCAACCAAGAAAACTCTTGTCAACTCGCTGTTACTTCCCATAATTGATTATGCCGATATAACTTATCCAGACCTTACAGAGGAGTTACTCAATAAACTCGACCGTCTACTAAATTTGTGCATTCGTTACATTTTCGGGCTTCGTAAGTACGATCATATCTCTCAATTTCGTGCGCAACTAAACTGGCTAGATATACGTTCACATCGAAATGCTCACATATTGCATTTTCTATATCGTATTTTATTTGACCCTCAATCTCCACAATATCTCCAGGAGCGATTCATTTTCCTAACGGCTCATGGACGTGATCTTCGTTCGGCATACACCAAAACTCTGGAGATATCTCAGCACAGATCTAATGTATATTTGAACTCCTTCACAATAACTGCCATACGATTATGGAATTCATTACCGCGTCGACTTCAAGAAGTTGAAACTTTAAATAGCTTTAAAATTCAATTACACCGACATTTAATTGAGAAACAGGAGGCAGAGTGCTCATAATTGTGCAATGTTGTACAATAAGTAATGTGTGTACTATCTTTGTTATTGTTATATATTTGTATGTATGTATGTTTATATGTGTATGTATATTTATACTATATATATATATATTTATTTATTTTATTATTTATGTGCATATATGTATATATTTATGTATATATATTTCTTTATCGATTTTCTTTTGCTTTTTATTGGCACTACCTACAAAGTTTTTGACATCAATACCGCTGGTTAGCTGGAAGAGAATGCCTCATGGCATTAAGCTCGCCAGTGTACAACAAAATGTGTGCAATAAAGAATTCATTCATTCATTCATTCAAAATTCAATTGAGTTAAACGGCATCTGAAGAACAATTAAACACGTCAATCGATATGTATAATAAGAAATCTAACCTGTCTACTTTTTCGATCTTTGAATGAATATTTGAATGTTTGTATGAACATGATTCACTGCTAAAGTAGTGAATTCGTAATAAAATCTTTGAGTATAACTTAGTATTTGTTTCATTAAAATCGGCCCAGTATATCACAAGTTAGTGTAATTTGAAATCGAAGTAAGTACGAGAGAAGAGTAGTTATCTATACTAATATTATAAAGCTGGAGGGTTCGTCTTTTTGTTTGAACGCGCTAATCGCAGGAACTGCTGGTCCATTTAAAAATTCTTTCAGTGTAAGGTAGCTCATTTATTGAGGAACACTAAGATTAATAGGAGCGGAGCACCAATGATGAATGTTTCAAAATGGGGGCTACCTTTTCCTTTTGACAGCTTCCGCTGCGTGTTAGCCCAAAGTAAGTATTCCACACGGATAAAGTCGTGGGCAGAAACTAGTTGAAACTATCCCTCAATTCTTCTGTTTCTTAACTTACGTATTCTATGGACACATTTAAACTTTTCAGTTTTCTATGCGACGTTTTAAACACTTTATTATAGTGTAACTTCTTTTAAAATGGTGTCAATTGACATGTTATGAAAAGAAAATGTCTATTGAAAAGGCATAGCTATAAATGTATATATAGATTTTATGCTGTAAAGGATGAGATAGTATACTCTTAATGTATTTGAAATATATATAAAAATAGAGAGAGTTTTTGGAGTGTAAGGGGTGTCGAGTAACATCTTAAGACTTGAGACACCCAAGCCAACCTCACCTGCACGTGGTGCACCCCCTGCTGATCAACAAAAGAGGAAATGGAGATAGCGGGGTGGTAGTGTTTTACAGCCTGACTGGGTGGCAACCACCATGTATATGGCGAAAAAGCCCATCATAGTGACTCGCTTCTACGTGACGCGTTTCGGGATCAGCCTGTACATATCCAGAACTGGGTGACTTTCGTCATTATGGCCAGCATGACAGCGGCGACCGGCGATGGATAATCTGTCTATCGGTGGTTGCCGATGTTTTTGGATTGTACTATGCTTAACATCAGGCATAGTGCAGTCACTTTGTCGTGCTTCAATAAAAAAGAGAGAGAGAGAGAGAGAGAGAAATATTGAAATCTATAGTAGATTAGTTTCGTTAGATCGTAGTGATTACCGCATACTTATAAACGATCATTCTGTGTTTTATAATATTAATATTGTTATAAATATTAAAAAATTACAATATAATACTCAAATCTAATGTTTACTACCTCCATCGTATATTTATTTCATTCCCAAATTAATAACGATACTAAGTTTCACTCCTATCGCGTGTAAATTACACAACTTTTTTTATAAAAGCCTTGTTCAGATGTATTATTTCTGTGTAACTTATTTTTATTCTAGGGTTACACTACTCTTACTTTCAGTTAAGTGAGTTTTAAATTAATTAGAAACTTCACCGCGTTTTATTGTAAGCTCAGGCGATTTTAAATATATATTAACCAATACAGATAAAGGGTAATATTGTGAGTGAAACAAACTGTGGAAAATTTTACGTTGCGGAAGTTCTAGGGGCCCCTTTTCCGTTGAGACCGAGTTAATTTCAACTGCAGTCAGTTGCAATAAAACTAACACAGGATGTATATTGCGCTGTAAACTTTAATAATATTATAAAGAGCCAACCACGAGCTGGTTTCTTTATTTTCCTAGATATTTTGAGACATAAAATTCTTGTAGTAATATTCACTTGTATTATTTCATACTTTTCGTATATTTTTTTTCATTTTAATATGATTTTTTAAAACTACAATGTGCAGTTTTAGGCGGGATCTTAGTCTGCCACATGATGGATTTTATATTACATTCTCAATCTTGTGTGATTTAACTCTATATGTTGTAATATTGGTTGTATTTTTCGTAGATCACTCCGGTTATTGTGGACAACTGAAGTAAATGGAAAAAAATATAACGGTGCAATTATTCTGAGATGTGAAAGAAAAAACTCTCTGGATATTTCTAAAAACACTACAACTTATCAAATTGGATACATCCCCTGTTTTTAAAAAAAAGTTAAATACGCATTGAATACATGCCTTAAAAAAGTTTAGGTACTTACGTATTAAATGCACCGTGCTCAGCGAACGTTAAACATCTTGCTCATTTATCTCTGTTTGGTTAGGTTAGGTTAGGTTAGACTTGCGAAAAAGAATAACACGAGCTTACCGACTGTACTACGACGGTTTAACATTGTTATTGTTATATTGCGTCCTGTCTGAAAACTGCACTCCAATAAAAATAAATTACCAACTCTGTACATTCTTGAGAAACCCCCTTGCATTCATCTTAAGCAACTGTAACCGTTTTTAAAAAAGATCGTGAATAGTAAATTAAAACGTTCTCATCTCTATGAGCTTACATTGAGAGCGTTCTCGAAACTTCTGGTTTTACGGTGAGCTTTAAAGTGGATTAATCTTATGCTGCGAAGACGAAACTTACAAGTTTTGGTACTTAACTTGATAGAGACTAAGTTGCGCTAATTTTAATTACTATAAGACTACAGTACTCTCTAGTCTTTCTTACACAAACATTATATAGCAAACGATAACATATTTAAATTTAGTTTTTTTTATATCATAGGAGGCTTACGAATAGGTAGGTCGCAAGTGCGTTGCCACCCTGTGTTGGTAGGGAAGAGGGAGTGAATAGGGGGAGGGAGGGAAGGGAAAGGAATGGGAGTTGGGCCTCCGGCGCTCTCATTGACCGAACGAAATGCAACAATGCAAGCACTGCACTTCACGTCGGTTTTCTGTCAAATGGTGGTACTGTTCCGGACGAGCCGATCCATTCATGCTGCAACCAGTTATAGCATCAGCGTGGGTCTACCACCTAGGTAGTTATTTAGTAACAAGACTAGTTTATTTGATTAAGAATGTCGACACCGTGCCGCCTTCTAAATACTAAGAGTAGAGCACAAAAGTGGGGGTTGTTCTAAAAGAGATGATTTTGAGGGTCAGGCATTGAATTGCGGTCGTTCGAGGAAATCGGGTCTGCCAACAATTAACACATCTATAACAATATTTACCTTAAAATGCAATCCAGAGTTAATAAATAAATAGTTTGGTAGGTCAATAAGGCTAGTGCTTAACCTATATCCAATGTTTGATAAATTTGTGACAATAAAAAAACTGAATGATGAGAGTTAACCCCAGCTATTTTAGGTTTTGCGAACGACGCTGCGAATAAAAGCTAGTACTGAATATACGAACATTTATCATATATATTTGTACATTATATATTTGAGATATATATTATATGGGTGATATTTTTGAATCGGTTAGATATCGGTTCAAATTATATTTCTTCTCTCTACAACAGTAGTATAGATTTACAAAATACATATTTAAAATGTTCATAGTTCATGTTCAATGTGGCATCTGCATGATAAACATGAATTATTTTTTGAGTTGTAGGATTTTCGCTCTGTAATATTAAGGATTTTCTTTTTAATATATAGGAACGTAACCTGCATTCTAGACACATAATTTGTCAGAAGTAGGGATATCGAGGCCGCGCGACGCGGCGTGTCGGTGGTCGGTGGTCGATCACCCGTACTATTGAGCTGTCGATCAAACTTTTATCCAACATTGTAATACGACTCTTATTTTTGCTTCGAATTTTATTAGAACGTATACTTCTAGTCTACTTCTACGTATACGTTTTCTATGGTTTAGATGGGTTTATTTTATTGTATAATATTCTTTGAACATAATACAAATTTAGTGAAAAAAAATGCTCGAAGAGGTCATACCTTTATAATAGCCCCCTAACGTCCACCATGACATCTTTTTTACACTGTTATCTAAACAAATTATAGTATCCAGAAATGGTGGTAAACAATTTTCCACAACATTCTTGTCTAATACGGTATGCTAAATTGAGACACTGTGATTGCCTTTAAAAGTATCAAAAAGTTTCTCTGGTTTTTTCTGTTTCCAGCGATGTAACACTTAGATACCGGTGCTGCTAACCTTTAGTATCGCCATAACACTTTTATACTATACCTGCACGTGTCACGAGAAAAAATGAGTCCGATTTTTTACGACGTCTAATACTAAAGTTCAGTAGTATTAACATACCCACCGGCGCTACAGACACCACGTGCCGGTCTGAGTTTCCTTACGAATTGTCATTAATAAGTTTCGAATGCTCATGAATAAAAAACGGAGGCATTAATATCAAGAAATATTACCCAAAAGAACATGCGATTACGATAATGAAGAATCTTGATATATCATACTTAAAAAGAATGGTAGAATATACCAAACAAATTTAGGAAGTTCAAAAAAAAAAATTATATTCCATCGGTGTGACATACGAAGTCATTACCAAAATTCATAATAATAATGCAACTTTTTGGTTGAGAGTATATAGTATAAGTACTCATTAGATATATCCAATAATCTGATCCTGCGAAACTCTGCTATTTGCGAGTTACAGTTTTTCTTTTTGGTTAGTTGGCATTAGCTATAATTTTCAGATTCTGAATACATGTACGCAAATATACAGCATATACGCATGAGTGTTGCTTAAATGTATGGTGAGTTAGCTCGCTTGAATAGCTTGATTCGATTCGGGGAATTTGCATGCCAGGCAACTGCTAAAGCCGAAGTTCTATCACCCTTGTGCTAGTTGCCATTTCGCCTGAGTGACTTTCGCGCTCGCCCATGGGTGTTTAGCTGTAAAAGGTATTTAGGCCAATAGTACGAAATTATTTGGGAAATAAAAGAGAGCAAAAATATCAGGAATTTGGTATCTAGCGTCAAGCGTAAAGATTTAGAAAGTTTAGAAATTATCTTTTTTTCTGATAAAATTATAACTTTATGGCTCGGCAAATGGAAAATCTCTATAACTCATTCAATGTGGCTCTACCAAAAATGTTTAGTGCACACACAGAATATTATCAATTAACTTGCCTTGTGTGAGAGAAGTTCGTTTTGAAACACAAGCCTACAGAAGGGTCAACCGACTTTTTGTTTTAGCAACAATGACTAGGTGCTCGCAAAAAGAGACATAATTATTTTTAGCAAAGGCAAGTTCGCTTCCATATATATGTATTTAATAAAGCAAATATCAAGTTTTTAAAAAAAGCTCTTTGGATGAACTTAATTCTTGTATTGATTCTATTTACTTCTTTAGAATGACGAGTTTGCCGAGCACTGATTTATTTAATGTACAACAAAAATAATCTTAAAATCACTTATTTCTAATTAAATATGTTAATATGGCCATGCAATATAATAGCTAATCCAAGTGAGTTATGCTTTGTAGATTCTTATTAATTTGTTGCATGATAGTAAGTACTCTACTCCATTATACTCCGCTCCGTTCCACTCGACTCGACCTCATACTGTGCAAGCTTGATTAAATTAATTTATTCAGTAATTTTGCAACGTTTTACTTTGTACATCTAAATAACTTATAAACCGAATTTACATTACATTTGATAACTTGGCGAAGTGTTAATTTTATTCATGAATCAGCTTATACTTTGATTTCAATTAGGATTTTGCAAAGAATGCTGCAATTTATGGACACGTGGCCATAATTGCCAAAAAAAAAATCAATAATGGAATAATTATAAGTAGTAAGAAGGATGAGGAGAAGCGCAGTTTTAGTAGAATTTATTGAATATGAATCAAGTTATCTTTATAATTTTATAATTGATTCATAATAATTCATTTATTTTTAAGATAAATTTAAGTCAAACATGTAAATATGGTGGAATATTAAACGCATTATCCTAATTTAATCTTTTAAGATTGTACTTATTTTGATGAAAGGAGTGATATACAAATTAGATACACAAGTGATATTAATAACAAGATAACTAAAATCATCAATAAGTATGGTGTAGTCCGGTGACGCTATTAAGACCTTGCTAGATCAATAGCGTCGTCAGTTCTAAAAAAAAATCGATAAGTATTTGAGAATCCACTAATAAGCTGTAATGTATAATAGAAGACCTGCGTGTGTATGAAGTGTCGAAGTGGATCGAGAGACGTGCTAATAATGTATGATACGGGATAATTGTAAAGGAGGTCTGACATAAATGCAAATCAGAATAAGCATCGAGGAAAACCTAAATTTAGTCAATATTAAAAAAGGACTGTAATAGAAAAAAAGTTTAGGAGTTCTATATAATATAAATAAAAAAATAAAGACCCGATTATCTTTAAAGTAAAAGCCAAGTTTTTTTTGAGTAATCCATTACAGTACTTGAATAGTGGTTTCAAGATCGGCAGTCGCAGTTACGCTTTGATCATATTTTGTTATCAAACGCTTACAGACAGCCATTTTGTTAAGCTTGGTAAAATAGTTTTTAATTTCTTTATTAACAACTATCTTACGAGACCTTGTTGTGTTAATTCATTAAAGAAATGTACTCCTATCGCTTTTGACGATGCTTTTTTCACTAACTACTAAGCATCATGTTATATTCACACTATTTCTATTTTGCTTCTATAAAAAGCATCGCTAGAATTTAATTTTCCTAATGGAAAGATTATTAGAATGAGTTTATGTTCAAACATAACAACATATTATTACAGTTTTCGCGAATAGCTTGAGTGTTGTGTAAGCGTCCATGTCGATCAGTTAAAAGTTCTTTGGTTATTCTGATATTAATTTCAGCATATTATTATAAATAACAAATTCGACAATTTCGATAATACTGGTTAGTATGCAGAATTCTATATGTACATATTATTAGTTTTTATTATAGTTTACATCTTCGTTGTCTTACTTTTCTTTTTCTTATAGTAGTCCTAAATCCTGCCATCTCAGCTAATTTTATTCTATGACTCTCGAATCTATGTTTATACATTTTACACACACCATTCTTTACATAATCCGTCTATATATTATTCGGTTTTTCTCTGCTTCTACCCCCGAGCAATTCCATGCCTAATGTTTTCTCGTTTCCTCATCATATAGGCATATACACTATACAATTCTCTTCTTCATTGGTCTTCCATTATTCTTCAATTTCTCGTTCTCTTGGTGAATACAAGTAGCGTAAAAATATAGTCTATATTAGCGATAAGTTTGTTATTGTGTCGGTACATCACTACTGATACTCGCATCGGCAGTCTCATAAACGGAACTCTTTGTTCCCCAATTTAACGATAATTGCGTACCAAGTTCAAAGTAATTTCCAGACATTAGCCATCACCGAATACGCATTTAATGTGAATATTTTAAAGAAATGATTAATTTTAAGGACTTCAAATGATAATGGTTCGTCGGATTATACATGTTTTATAAATGGAAAGTCTGAAGTTTCCGTTTAATGTTTGCTTTGCCTTTTGCGTAAGTTAAGATATTCTTTTAGCAAATATCCGATGGCGTGTTTCAGCATCTATAGAGTTCTAGGTGCATCGGAAGCTATGATCAATATGAAATCAAATCAAATACAATTTATTCAGTTTAGGCCCTAACAAGGGACTTATGAACGTCAAAGTTACCAAACAACCCAATCATCGAGAAGAAACTCGATTGGGTACGTCTTTTTAACATATATATTTCAAAACAGAGAAGAGTCAATTCCAGACATCACCATCGTTCACATATAAATCTACTCTATAACGACCTTTTGATGTCAAAATCCGCTTATCATAAGCTTATAGCCCGGTAAATCGATAATATGCTCTGCGTCTTTGTAGAAAACTTAACACCATTACCTAAAAAACTCTTACTGTTTTTTTTACTAAGTCTTAAAACATGGGACGAGCAGCTTGTTACAGTTAGGTATAGAAAACTAAATGCAAATTAATAAAATTTATTAACATTACATGTTTTGTTTAAAATGTCCCGTTTACCATGTGATACTCTAAATGTGAATAGCTTAGAGGGGGATAAAAATTAATAACTAATATTTTAATAATAATAATAAATCAAAACAGAGACGGGTTAGTGGACTCGAAAGAAATTAAGTTCAAAAATGGACCCTATCTTCAGATCGGGAATAAGCTAGCCAGAAAAAGGAGATTAGTAGACGCAACTTTATTTTTTTGTATTATACAAATTAAAACAAAAATAAGCTTAATTCTAAGTGATTTACTTAATGGTGTATAAGTAACTTTCAAAATTAAATTAAGCAGAATGAACGGCGTAACATATATATGTATAATGTTGCGAGTAGAGCAATGTGGTCCTTTTTTTTTATTAACGAGGGGAAATCCCTAACGGTTACGCTACCCTCCCGGGGGAGAGGGTAGGTTATGTCCGATTCGCACGGACTAAAACCCCACGGTGTACCGTCCGCCGCATGGTAGGGGCAGCCAGGGTTCGAGCATGCTCACTGACCTGATAAACTGCCCCTGCGGCAGCCTGGCGAATGAACGCCAGGCTTCGCCCTATATAGAGAGGCTACTGGGTACACGACCAGCAGCCTCCCCTCGTCAGCCTCACCCGTGCACCGAGGAGATGGGGTGCCCCGCCCCATCCCCTCAATGTGGTCCATACCCTGTTATCAGCACACAACACAGAGAGAATATAATGAGCGTAATCCTATTATAATGGAGTATTCCATCTGCTTACACATTTATACATATTAACAATACGTATATATCTGTATGCTTTTGTTATTGAATAATGAATTATTGGGTAATATAAAAATCTTGCTATACATATCTACAACCACATAATTTTCATGGCGACTGCAATCGCGAATAATAATATTATTTAGTAAATATCTTCTCTATAGCACTGAAAATTGAGTCGGAAGCATGGGCCGATCAGTTGGTGTCAGTTTCTAGTATTTAGGATTTAAATCGTACATGTTTTTTTACGAAATCTTGCTGTTCAATATTAAAGTTAACATACCGAATACCTGAATCATAGACTTTAATGATTCGCGAGGTCCCGTATTGTATATTGCTCGAACTGCCCGTTTTTGTAATAAAAATATGCGGTGTTATTACAGAAAAGTTAAATACGTATTGAATACTTGCTTTAAAAAGATAACGTTTTAAATGCACCGCGGTCGCCATATTGCTCTATTGCCTCGCTTTGGTTAGATTAGGTTAGATTTGGGGAAAAAAGGATAACGCGAACTTGCCCCGGGCGAGGGCGGTGCATTTAGTACGAAACCTTTTTAATGCAAATATCAATAAGTATTCAACTTTTTTGTAATAACGCTGACGGTATCTACCACAACTGCTGTCGTCCACAACACCACAGCATTCGAAATATATTGTTTGTACTTTTACTTTCACGGCCGTAAAAAATAAACAATTCCCAAGTTATGATATATGCTCTAAATTTATTGTAACTTTTATTGTTGATACAATAAAAAAAATCGATACAGTCATAAGATCTGCCGACAGAAGTAAAATCTCAAAATAATGGAATTTAAACGGCACTTATTCTCTTTTGGAACTTTAAATTAATTATAGTCTGATTTATTTAAATTTCATTAGATTAGAAATTAGATGTACATAGCCTCTTATAATACACGTCTCTAGGCTAACGCAAGCGCAATACGGCCAGCCATGCTTTCTAGCATGTCATGACGCAAAATTATAAATTTATCTCCTTCCAAAAATAACGCTCAAAGCGCCTAAAGATGTTTTCACTTAAAAAATAAAAATGCAAAATAAATATTTTCACGTAGGAAATGTTTCATAACCAAAATCAATATCGTCCTCCCGGTTTGCGTAATACTAGAATTAACATTAAGACCTATCTAATTATTTATTTAAATACATAGCGAAAACTTTCAAAGTGTATACACAGTGGTATGGATTCAAGGCGTTAGTGGTTTGACCCCCAACCAATATATTATTCTTGTGTTAACGTGTTTTTGTGGTTACCAAGTCGTGAAAGTTGTAATGGAAAAAGGAGCAAAAACAAAACCTTACATACATACAACATTTTTGGAGTTCTGTTTGTTATAAGACTATTGTGACAGAATGCATAAAGGTATAAATATATAAAGTACATCGAAAGCCTGTAAATATTGAAAATAATTGCTATTGAAGATCACAGATATCAATAAAATTAAAACAGTAACTAAGTTTTAAATTAATAAATTGTACATAAATACCTATAGCCAATTTTGTGGAAGCAAATCATTTTTTTTCTCGATCTGACTACACTATTGATCTAACACGGTTTTAACAGCTTCACCGGACTACAGCAGCAAAGGAAGTTATATTCGTTAATTGAATTTATAGCTAAACGAGATGTAAAAGTATAAAACGACATATATGTCATGATTAACAACATTACATTTTATATTTTTGAAGAATGTCAATGTACATGACGTTATAAAAATTATAATAACATAAGAATATTAAATATTTCACATATATACCTACTAATGTGGTACAAAGTATAGGCGAATAGATGTTGTTAAAGCAAACCAGACGATGATAGCTCATTTTGAAATGTAAAGACACATATTGTGATGCTCAGTGAGGTGTGAGCAAAACAAGCACTCCGGTCGGTTACGCTTACTAGCATGTCATTATGTGAATTTATAAATTTATCACTGCCAAAAAAACTGCTCGAGATGCCTGAGGCCATTTTAACTTCAAAAAAATTAAAAACATGATCCACCATTTTGAAATTTCAACAGCCGGGAGGTTAATCAAATATTACAATAATACTATAAATTAATATTATGTGTATGATTTAAGAAATAAATAAAAATGGGGGTCTCCATTCAAAAAAAATCTTAATACGTCCCATTTAAACCTCTGATCGTTTCATTATCACGTTGCCTCGAAACTTAGTAGATACAGCATTACCGTATATGACAAAACTTAACAGATATGGCATTATCGTAAATGACTTCGAAGCAAACTGTTGTTTGACTTACATCAATATTTTTAAGCAGTTGTCGCGCAGTGCCTAACAATGAAATTGGGAATTTTGTATTTGCCATTTCTAACAGTATTCGTTGAAGCAGTTGAGAACAGTGAAGGAGAAGTCGAAGCTAGGGGTAAAGGAAAATTCGTATTGCTGAGTAAGTGTATTGTTTTAAAACAATATTTATCTTGAAAATTTTATTTTCTTTATACAACACTTTTACTATTTCAAATTATAATCGTAGTGTTGGAACTGGCCAGGGAACAAGCGAGTATACTTCAACTCACAAATATTAATAAACCTGGGTAGAGTTTTTCATTGTTTTTATGTATACATTATAAAGTATCCGAACAATAGTTCATAGAACATGTTTAATTTTATTAAGATTTCCACTTTTTTCAACTAGAACGGAATTCAAATTTTACACTTCATAAGGTTTTTAATTATTTGTTATGATCATCATATTTTATATGTACAAAATTTGTAGACCTTGAAAAATAACGTAAAATATTTGGAAATACTAAAACTGGATTAAGCTTATTTTAAAATGGAGCCACACATATTTTTGTGTCAAATATCAATTAATATGTACTGTAAAAATAATCGTGACTATTAAAAGATAACGTCTAGACTGGACAAGTACTGTCACTGTCGCAATATCTATACTAATATTATAAAAAAGTAAAGTTTGTGAGGTTGTAGGAGGTAATCTCAAGTTGGTCAGATTTGAAAATTCTTCCAGTGTTAGACAGCTCATTAATCGAGGAAGATTATAGGCTATATATCATCACGACCAATATGAGCGGACCACAATAAAGAATATTTCAAAATCGAAGTTTTTCTTCCTTTTGAGAGCTTCCGCTAGTTAGCCCAATGTAACTTTTCCACGTAGAAGCTAGCCGGTATTAGCTAGTGCTACATAACATAATAGTATAAATTATTAACTTGTGCTAAACAATTGACGCTTTTCTATAAACAAGAAATCCGTAGAGTGAAAAACTGTGAAAAGCATTTATAAATAGTGCTCAATGAAATATGAGTCGCTCGTGGCCGGGTTGAAAAGCTTATTTTTAATTCAGTCCACACTTAGGCGCTTGTCGGTAGCCAGACTACAGAATAAATGAAATATTAAATGATTCAAACTTTTCAATAAATTCTATGTGATAAGTACGCTTTTGTCCCTTCTATTTAAATACCGATTCACTTTATTTTAATATATTTAAAGAATGCAATTTTAGACTCTTTAAGGGTATTATAGTATCTCCCAGTTATTTATGCTTTTTTTAACTATTCGTAAAACACCAAGCAAATTCTGCGTAGAAGATTCATTA